>CM056387.1:35699791-35742251 GCA_029718625.1 Synaphobranchus kaupii
GGCATGGGGGGGGGGGGGTTCACAGTTTCCTAAGAGGATGCTTGCATGGCGGGGACCGATAAGCCGGACCTGCCCATCTCGAGCGGCTCTCTCTGGAGGGTGGGGGGGGGGGGGGGGGGTGCTACAGGACACAAAAACAGTCGTATAAGAGGGGGGAAAATAAATAAATATGTGGGAAGGATCGCAGGCAATCGGGCACTGACAAGGCTCCGGGGATTACCAGGGTGGGCCTGAGCTCTTTTCTTTCCCAGCGGAAGGCCTTGTGACGCGGGGCCCTGTGACAGCGACAGGTTTGCGTGGAGGAAGCCGAAGCAGAAGCACAGATTGGGTTTACATTATGCGTGCATTAGTCACGCCGTATTTAGGGGGTAACTGCCGTGTAACTCCGGATGCGTCGCGCGCATTGTGCTCGTGAACTAATGTGCGATTCTCACCGACGCAGCGAATACGCTCGCTCGCTCGTTGTCGAGCACTTGTTGGCGCGGCGCTGACACTGCGCCGGAGACATGCGGCGCTACGCAGCGAAATTACGCGTAATTACAGCGCATCGCGGGCGGGCTCCATGGGCCGGGCGGCTGGCGGGGGTCCTCGGTTCGTCTGTCGGTTTCCTGTGAAGGAGCTGAGTCTGATGCCGACGGAGTTTTGGCCACGTTTCAGGCCAGTAGCGGGCAAGGAGGGTCGTATCCATGTCTGGATTTCATGCCAACTACTGCTCTTAATTATTTAATTAGTCCAGCTATTTGCTTGGTCTGACATTAGGCTAAATTTGTTGATGAGTCTATGAATCACAGCTGATAACTGTTCCAGTGTCTCTATATAAAATGTTTTACTGTCACTTTAATCTAGTCAAAAGACTGAACTGGCATTTTTGTATAGAGATAAGTTAATTAGCTAATTCAGCCAGGATAATTGGTATAAGCAAAAAGCCGCATACACAATGGCCCCTGCGGGAATGGAACTGTCCATCCCTGTGTTAGGCAGAGGATTAGAGGGGGAGGGAAACAGCTGCTTTTTTGTTTATTTCCTGATTTGAGTTGGGCCCCGGAACAGACTAGAACCAACAAGTTCCGCTTGCTCAAATGATTTGAGGAAACCAGTTGCCTAGAGCGGTTTGACTTGAGTAGGGCAGCTTAATCTGCGGAAGTATTCACTGGTCATAAAACTTGCATTTAAATTTTACCGTGCACTGAATCCAGAACAAGATGCCTAGCACTTGCATTCGCCTCACATCTGCTTCACAGCACAGCTAACCTAGCTAGCCTCGTGAGAAGAGTACAATATAGAGGACACACGTTAAGGTGACTGGGTTGCGTATTATGAGTGGGGTTGGGTTGTTTATGATATAGTGCAGGGGTAGGGAAACCTGGTCCTGGAGAGCCGCAGGGTCTGCTGGTTTTTGTTTTCACCTTAAATGCAGAAACTACTTAAACCAAAGAAACCAGGTGAGGTGAGTTAACTGTGTAATCAACTGCTTTAATTGATCAATTAAGTGGGGAGTAACAACTAAAACCAGCAGACCCTGCGGCCTCTCCAGGACCAGGGTTCCCTACCCCCTGATATAGTGTATGGGGGGTATTTAATGCTGTTTTTTTTTATAAATCAAATTCATTGCATTTGTGACACAAGGTCACCAGATGGAATTTGGTTATTCACCAAAATACTCATTATGGAACAAAGGGTGTACTGTATGGGACATAATCTTTTTGACATAATCTTTTTTAGCTGGATCTCACTGGACTAATCCAATCATATTGCTCGTCATTTAGAGCGGCCAGCAAGGGCCGCCGTTACATGTGCTACAGAATCAGCATGCCTTTAGGGTTCGTTCAGCCTCGTACCGACTGGTTCCACCTACACGCTAAAAACACGCACCGCCACCGAGATGAAACAAAAAAGCCCCCAGGCCCCTTATCCACAACAAAGAGTGCTCTGAAAGTCAGCGATTGAAAACTGGAAGAAATATTATAGTCTGTCAAAAATGATCCCGTAATTATGCATTAAGCCAGACTAAGTGAGAGATTAAGCTGGAAAAGTAACGGAGAAGAAAGAGCCTGTGACAGCCTTGGTGTGAATTCTTGCCCTGACTCGGCTAATTAATGATAGCCTGACAGCCTTACACTCACAGGCCTCAGTCTATGGAGGGGGGGGGGGGGGGCACGAGCATGAATCGCTGCAAGAACAAGGACAAATGAATCCCTTCAAGAAGGAAAATAAATAAATAAATGCCGAAGGAAGCGAGGCGAGGGGGAGGGGAACTCCGCTGGGAAGCCGGCCCCGTCCGCGTAGAACAATGAATCTGCATAAACGCTCGCAGCCCCCGGCCGTCTGAGCTTTTAAAGAATCAGCCGGCTGCCCTTGCCTGGGCTAGCTATTCATTACCCGCCTTCATAAATCACCCACTTCATTTTATTTAACTTAAACCCACTCATCCCACCGTTGGAGAGGGGGGGGGGGGGCTGGGAAAACAGAGAGGGGGAATGAGAAAATGAGGGACGGATGAGGGAGTACAGATGGGATGGAGTGAGAGAGAGAGAGAGCAGGAGAGAGGTGGGGTCCGTGATATGTGTTACGCACTCAGAAGAAAGGGTTCCAAAAGGTCTTCTCTGTGTCCCCATAGAGGAACCCTATCTAGTGCAAGGGTTCTTTGTTGGGCAAAATGGTTGAATCACGCTTTTCAAACCCTACCATAGAGGGTTCCATAAAGAGCTAAAAAGGGTTCCCCTATGGAGACAAGCCAAAGAAGCTTTTTTTATGAGAGTGTAGAGTATCGCATGAGAGAGAGAGCAAGAGAGGCAACAAAAAAAGATGATGCGCAGTATAGAGAAGGAAGGAGTGAAGGAAACGGGAGGGAGGCAGCCGGGGGAAATAAATCAGATGGCAGCGGGAGTCACTGGTGGGTGTTATGGCTGGTACGCTAAGCATATAACATAATTTATCGGTTAAGTAACCTTGAAACAGCAGTCATTTTAATGTGCCGCCCTAGTCCACCACGCGCGGAGAGGGGGAAGAGCTTTTAGACCTGGAGCCCCTGTAATCTGAAGGGTTGCTCAGGTGTGGATTCCTCATGATTCATAGTACTTCATGCAGCCCCCCCTCGAAGGTTTCAATTTAACCCTCTCCACGGCGGAGCAGATGCCGTCGTTATGCTCCAGTACGGCCAGAGAGGATTATTTACTGCGGAAAATTCTATCTTGGTAAGGATCGACGACAAGGTTTTTTTTTTTTTTTTTCTTTCGCATTTCGCATTCACTTAACAACGAAACTGCCAGGGATAGAATTACTGCATAGCAACGACCAAAACTGATTTTTTTAATTGAATTCCTCATTAATAGGGCTAACCCAAAGCGTGTCACAGACCATGGCACCCTGGAAAGGAGCGAGGGGGGGAGAGAGAGAGAGAGTGAGTGAAAGATATGAGCACTTTGTCATGGGGTAGACTATGTGACGGAGGAGTACGTACTGCGATAATGGAGCTCGGCCATGAGCGATGGCCAGTTCCACCTGAGAGCTCAGGTGAGTACAGCCCTGTGGGCATGTGGCTGGGTGGTCACCCTTAACATCCAGGCCCTGCGGGCAGAGGGAAGATGGAGCGGTGCATGTTGGGGAAAGGCGGTGATAATTCTATGGGCGCAAAGCTGGTCTGGGGGATAATGGCAGTAGGATAAAGTATAACTTTATTTTAGTGGTGGTGGGGCCCAATGTGAGACCTGTTTATGGGGCCCAAAATCACTGGCGGCGCCCCTGGTTGGGAGTATTAGCTTCATGCATTATTGCAACTGATAATGTAGCCCCTTTATTTTTTTATTAATAAGCTAGCGCTTGCTGCTAGTGTCGGCGATTGCACAGATGTGGATACGGAAACGAGCTGCAATGAGCTTGTCAGCTGTTCAGCAGAAGTGGGCGAATGGAGGGTCTCAAAATTTGGGAAAAGAGTGTGTCGCCATGGGAACTCATGATGTCAGGGTATGAGCAACAGTGTGACTGAGAGAGAAGAAGGGGAACAATATTATCTGTTATATTTAACCTCCGTCACATGACCTGTCGAGGGCAGGGGATGGGGGAGGTCACCAGTGCCAAAGCACATTCCATAACGCTGCTCTCATTCAATGTTTAAACTCCTGTTGTGTTTGATGTTTTTTGGAAATTGGAGGGTAAGGGGAGCCTCATCATCATTCATGAATGCACATAGTGAAAGAAGCCTTCAGTCATCATAGCATAAATCCCATGCCGCTCCAACACTGGCCGTTATTTGCTCTGGAAATGTAACAATCACAAAAAAAAGCCTGGAAAGTGGTGAGTCTTTGGGAGACATTTTAAAACCCGGGTCTGGATTCACGTCGGTCATTTCAGATCACTTCAGGTAAACAGAAGTGTTTCTTAAAGTCTCCCAGTGTACTCATGCATTCTTCCCCAGTTTCGTTAAGGAGGTAAATTTCTACTCCTCCACCTTAACCTGCAAGAATTATTTCGCAAAATGGCTGCCTTTTCAGAACGTACAAAATGCATGCAGTAATTCTGCAAAACAAAGACTATCGACAGTGCATATTCAGCACTGAAGCAGGGTCTTATTATACTGAACAGGTTTTGATAGGCCTAATGTTTTTTTGAGTAGAAACTATTTCTCTCCATTAAATTTTTGTTATCATTTACACAGAGATGATCTCCATCAAGCAACGACTACAGCAGCTGTGTCACTGTTCTCAAGCATTTTCCAAGACCCTGCTTTCCCTCAACGATATATAAAAACACACATGAAAATACCTTTGTGGAATTTGAGACCACCTTTGATAAATCCTATGAGGTAGTTTAACACATTCTCACACAGCACTCTCCTCCTTGTTGTGGTCTCCCTTTGGAGCTCTTGGATTAACACCAACACACAGAATTCTGCAGTTCCTGCTTTTAACACACTTTGGGACATGAAATGCAGGTAATACACTTAACTAAATATGGACAGGTACTATATTGAATATGGTTATTCTTTCCATGTATTTTACCGCCTGGAATGCTTAGTACATCTTGTCTAAAAAGAGATTTCTCACCATTAATAGAACTGCAGAAAGGTATATGTAGGAATTCCTATAATTAGAGTAACAGTCGAAACAGTAACACATTTCAGCATAGAAATCCCGCCAGGATATTTAAAATGTTCCTATTGTTGAAGGACTAAGGTAAAAGGTAGGCTGATTTTACAAGCTGCTGTGTGCCATGTGCAGAAATGGTCTGGCCCATCAATCCGCTGTACCCAGTAATTCACTGCATTCGGTACATTAAGCTGTCACTCTGCTACGACTGCAATATTTTCAAATAATCTACAAGACAATATGAAATACTGAACACATACCATTTTGCATCTGACACATTGAATTACTGGCTTTATCCTGTGTAATATATAGTTTGTAGTTTCTGAATTAAAGGGCCAATAAATATTATTATTATTATCATTATTTTAAGGCTTTGCTTTGTTTGTATGAGTTCATCAATACTGTGACTTAACTGATCCTCAGCTAAAAGCTCGAAGGATTAGTTGTGAGTTGATGGAAGGGGGCGGAGCCACCGAAGGAGGCGGAGCCACAGAACATGTACATACGTCTCACTTGTTTGTTTTTTTCCCCCCTTCCCTTTGTAATGCAGTGATCTAAAGGCACTATTCCATAATTAGGAAGAGTTCACACAAATCCCCTATCTACTTATTCCTTTGAAGCCATGTTTTCCCTTTAAGTATTGGTATTTGGATTATACATGAGGTCTTTGCTTTGGGGGGGGGGGGGGGGGGGGGGTGGGGGGGTGGTGGTGGTGTGTGTTGGCGGAGGATTGCATGGATATCGCAGAAAGCAAAAATTTTCAATAATTCATGGTGCAGGGAGAGTTCTATTGGTCCAACACTAAGAACAGAGCAGCTTTTATCGACTGCATCTGTACAGCCGTATGTAAGCGGGGCTAGGTTAAATTGTATGGAAAATACTGATGAACTGTACCCCGGAAGGCCACTAGCCCTGTCATGACGCAATCAATAATTTAAGTTTTTTAATATTATTATAATAATTTTTTCCCCCCTCAGAGGCCAATGTTGTACATCATCTTCTTCATCTTATATTTAATAGCTTCCTCTGTAACAAAAAGCGAAAATCTAAATGTTTACCAAAGGTCGATCCGCTGTTGCTTCCGAGAAGGCCCCGATTTCATTCCAGTACACATGAAGATTGCCCTTACAAAACAGCTCAATACAAACGCAACAATTATTGTTCATTAAGATTTCTATGCATTCTTGTTGCTGTTTATCCCAATTTCACACACGTCAGCTGTGACAATTATATTTTCAATCTTGTGATGCGGAAAATGAGATGATAATAACATACCCAATAACTACTGAGACAGAAAGAGACTGAACTGACGGTTTCAAAAAAATTATCCACCAAACAAATAATAGCAGTCCAACCCCCCCCCCCCCCCCCCCCCCCCCTATTGAAATCTCCTGGAAAGAGTCTAGTCTCTTTTTGATTTCACTTATTCATAGTCCTAGTAGTTTCTTGATCTTTACACAGATTCCATAATTGGAAATTAACCCTTAACATAATTTGTATGCAGATGGGAGTCCACCTGACTTAAATAGCAGGACAGTAGTACCCAGGGGATTGGATTAGAGCTGTTCAGGAGGGTGTTTGAAGAATGTTGTGATGGAAGAAAGAGCAGGGGATGGAGTAAAGAGCAGGGGATGGAGGAAAGAGCAGGGGATGGAATAAAGAGCAGGGGATGGAGTAAAGAGCAGGGGTGATACGAGGAAAGAGCAGGGGATGGAGGAAAGAGCAGGGGATGGAGGAAAGAGCAGGGGATGGAAAAAAGAGCAGGGGATGGAGTAAAGAGCAGGGGATGGAGGAAAGAGCAGGAGATGGAATAAAGAGCAGGGGATGGAGTAAAGAGCAGGGGATGGAGGAAAGAGCAGGGGATGGAGTAAAGAGCAGGGGATGGAGGAAAGAGCAGGGGATGGAATAGAGCAGGGGATGGAATAAAGAGCAGGGGATGGAGGAAAGAGCAGGGGATGGAATAAAGAGCAGGGGATGGAATAAAGAGCAGGGGATGGAGTAAAGAGCAGGGGATGGAGGAAAGAGCAGGGGATGGAGTAAAGAGCAGGGGATGGAGGAAAGAGCAGGGGATGGAATAAAGAGCAGGGGATGGAATAAAGAGCAGGGGATGGAGGAAAGAGCAGGGGATGGAATAAAGAGCAGGGGATGGAATAAAGAGCAGGGGATGGAGGAAAGAGCAGGGGGATGGAGTAAAGAGCAGGGGATGGAGGAAAGAGCAGGGGATGGAATAAAGAGCAGGGGATGGAATAAAGAGCAGGGGATGGAGGAAAGAGCAGGGGATGGAATAAAGAGCAGGGGATGGAATAAAGAGCAGGGGATGGAATAAAGAGCAGGGGATGGAGTAAAGAGGAGGAGATGGAATAAAGAGCAGGGGATGGAGGAAAGAGCAGGAGATGGAGGAAAGAGCAGGGGATGGAATAAAGAGCAGGGGATGGAGGAAAGAGCAGGAGATGGAATAAAGAGCAGGGGATGGAGGAAAGAGCAGGAGATGGAGGAAAGAGCAGGAGATGGAGGAAAGAGCAGGGGATGGAATAAAGAGCAGGGGATGGAGGAAAGAGCAGGGGATGGAGGAAAGAGCAGGGGATGGAATAAAGAGCAGGAGATGGAATAAAGATCAGGGGATGGAGGAAAGAATAGGGGATGGAATAAAGAGCAGGGGATGGAATAAAGAGCAGGGGGATGGAGGAAAGAGCAGGGGATGGAATAAAGAGCAGGGGATGGAGGAAAGAGCAGGGGATGGAATAAAGAGCAGGGGAGCAGGGGATGGAGGAAAGAGCAGGGGATGGAATAAAGAGCAGGGGATGGAGGAAAGAGCAGGGGATGGAGGAAAGAGCAGGGGATGGAATAAAGAGCAGGGGATGGAATAAAGATCAGGGGATGGAGGAAAGAATAGGGGATGGAATAAAGAGCAGGGGATGGAATAAAGAGCAGGGGATGGAGGAAAGAGCAGGGGATGGAATAAAGAGCAGGGGATGGAGGAAAGAGCAGGGGATGGAATAAAGAGCAGGGGAGCAGGGGATGGAGGAAAGAGCAGGAGATGGAGGAAAGAGCAGGGGATGGAGGAAAGAGCAGGGGATGGAGGAAAGAGCAGGGGATGGAGGAAAGAGCCGGGGATGGAATAAAGAGCAGGGGATGGAATAAAGAGCAGGGGGATGGAGGAAAGAGCAGGGGATGGAATAAAGAGCAGGGGATGGAGGGAAGAGCAGGGGGATGGAATAAAGAGCAGGGGGATGGAGGAAAGAGCAGGAGATGGAGGAAAGAGCAGAAGATGGAGGAAAGAGCAGGAGATGGAGGAAAGAGCAGGGGATGGAGGAAAGAGCAGGGGATGGAGGAAAGAGCAGGAGATGGAGGAAAGAGCAGGAGATGGAGGAAAGAGCAGGGGATGGAGGAAAGAGCAGGGGGATGGAGGAAAGAGCCGGGGATGGAATAAAGAGCAGGGGATGGAATAAAGAGCAGGGGGATGGAGGAAAGAGCAGGGGATGGAATAAAGAGCAGGGGATGGAGGAAAGAGCAGGGGATGGAGGAAAGAGCAGGGGATGGAATAAAGAGCAGGGGATGGAGGAAAGAGCAGGGGATGGAATAAAGAGCAGGAGATGGAGGAAAGAGCAGGGGATGGAATAAAGAGCAGGGGATAGAGGAAAGAGCAGGGGATGGAGGAAAGAGCAGGGGATGGAGGAAAGAGCAGGGGATGGAATAAAGAGCAGGGGATGGAGGAAAGAGCAGGAGATGGAGGAAAGAGCAGGGGATGGAATAAAGAGCAGGGGATGGAGTAAAGAGCAGGGGATGGAGTAAAGAGCAGGGGATAGAGGAAAGAGCAGGGGATGGAGGAAAGAGCAGGGGATGGAGGAAAAGAGCAGGGGATGGAATAAAGAGCAGGGGATGGAGGAAAGAGCAGGGGATGGAGGAAAGAGCAGGAGATGGAGTAAAGAGCAGGGGATGGAATAAAGAGCAGGGGATGGAGGAAAGAGCAGGGGATGGAATAAAGAGCAGGGGATGGAGTAAAGAGCAGGGGATGGAGGAAAGAGCAGGGGATGGAGGAAAGAGCAGGAGATGGAGTAAAGAGCAGGGGATGGAATAAAGAGCAGGGGATGGAGGAAAGAGCAGGGGATGGAATAAAGAGCAGGGTATGGAGGAAAGAGCAGGGGATGGAATAAAGAGCAGGGGATGGAGTAAAGAGCAGGGGATAGAGGAAAGAGCAGGGGATGGAGGAAAGAGCAGGGGATGGAGGAAAGAGCAGGAGATGGAGGAAAGAGCAGGGGATGGAATAAAGAGCAGGGGATGGAGGAAAGAGCAGGGGATGGAGGAAAGAGCAGCGGATGGAATAAAGAGCAGGGGATGGAATAAAGAGCAGGGGATGGAATAAAGAGCAGGGGATGGAGGAAAGAGCAGGAGATGGAGGAAAGAGCAGGGGATGGAATAAAGAGCAGGGGATGGAGGAAAGAGCAGGGGATGGAGGAAAGAGCAGGGGATGGAGGAAAGAGCAGGAGATGGAATAAAGAGCAGGGGATGGAGGAAAGAGCAGGAGATGGAGGAAAGAGCAGGGGATGGAATAAAGAGCAGGGGATGTAGGAAAGAGCAGGAGATGGAATAAAGAGCAGGGGGTGGAGGAAAGAGCAGGAGATGGAGGAAAGAGCAGGAGATGGAGGAAAGAGCAGGGGATGGAATAAAGAGCAGGGGATGGAGGAAAGAGCAGGGGATGGAGGAAAGAGCAGGGGATGGAATAAAGAGCAGGGGATGGAATAAAGATCAGGGGATGGAGGAAAGAATAGGGGATGGAATAAAGAGCAGGGGATGGAATAAAGAGCAGGGGATGGAGGAAAGAGCAGGGGATGGAATAAAGAGCAGGGGATGGAGGAAAGAGCAGGGGATGGAATAAAGAGCAGGGGAGCAGGGGATGGAGGAAAGAGCAGGGGATGGAGGAAAGAGCAGGGGATGGAGGAAAGAGCAGGGGATGGAGGAAAGAGCCGGGGATGGAATAAAGAGCAGGGGATGGAATAAAGAGCAGGGGATGGAGGAAAGAGCAGGGGATGGAATAAAGAGCAGGGGATGGAGGGAAGAGCAGGGGATGGAATAAAGAGCAGGGGATGGAGGAAAGAGCAGGAGATGGAGGAAAGAGCAGAAGATGGAGGAAAGAGCAGGAGATGGAGGAAAGAGCAGGGGATGGAGGAAAGAGCAGGGGATGGAGGAAAGAGCAGGAGATGGAGGAAAGAGCAGGAGATGGAGGAAAGAGCAGGGGATGGAGGAAAGAGCAGGGGATGGAGGAAAGAGCCGGGGATGGAATAAAGAGCAGGGGATGGAATAAAGAGCAGGGGATGGAGGAAAGAGCAGGGGATGGAATAAAGAGCAGGGGATGGAGGAAAGAGCAGGGGATGGAGGAAAGAGCAGGGGATGGAATAAAGAGCAGGGGATAGAGGAAAGAGCAGGGGATGGAATAAAGAGCAGGGGATGGAGGAAAGAGCAGGGGATGGAATAAAGAGCAGGAGATGGAGGAAAGAGCAGGAGATGGAGGAAAGAGCAGGGGATGGAATAAAGAGCAGGGGATAGACGAAAGAGCAGGGGATGGAGGAAAGAGCAGGGGATGGAGGAAAGAGCAGGGGATGGAATAAAGAGCAGGGGATGGAGGAAAGAGCAGGAGATGGAGGAAAGAGCAGGGGATGGAATAAAGAGCAGGGGATGGAGTAAAGAGCAGGGGGATGGAGTAAAGAGCAGGGGATAGAGGAAAGAGCAGGGGATGGAGGAAAGAGCAGGGGATGGAGGAAAGAGCAGGGGATGGAATAAAGAGCAGGGGATGGAGTAAAGAGCAGGGGATGGAGGAAAGAGCAGGGGATGGAGGAAAGAGCAGGAGATGGAGTAAAGAGCAGGGGATGGAATAAAGAGCAGGAGATGGAGGAAAGAGCAGGGGATGGAATAAAGAGCAGGGGATGGAGTAAAGAGCAGGGGATGGAGGAAAGAGCAGGGGATGGAGGAAAGAGCAGGAGATGGAGTAAAGAGCAGGGGGTGGAATAATGAGCAGGGGATGGAGGAAAGAGCAGGGGATGGAGGAAAGAGCAGGGGATGGAGGAAAGAGCAGGAGATGGAGTAAAGAGCAGGGGATGGAATAAAGAGCAGGGGATGGAGGAAAGAGCAGGGGATGGAATAAAGAGCAGGGGATGGAGTAAAGAGCAGGGGATGGAGGAAAGAGCAGGGGATGGAATAAAGAGCAGGGGATGGAGTAAAGAGCAGGGGATAGAGGAAAGAGCAGGGGATGGAGGAAAGAGCAGGGGATGGAGGAAAGAGCAGGAGATGGAGGAAAGAGCAGGGGATGGAATAAAGAGCAGGGGATGGAGGAAAGAGCAGGGGATGGAGGAAAGAGCAGGGGATGGAGGAAAGAGCAGCGGATGGAATAAAGAGCAGGGGATGGAATAAAGAGCAGGGGATGGAGGAAAGAGCAGGAGATGGAGGAAAGAGCAGGGGATGGAATAAAGAGCAGGGGATGGAGGAAAGAGCAGGGGATGGAATAAAGAGCAGGGGATGGAGGAAAGAGCAGGAGATGGAATAAAGAGCAGGGGATGGAGGAAAGAGCAGGAGATGGAGGAAAGAGCAGGGGATGGAATAAAGAGCAGGGGATGGAGGAAAGAGCAGGAGATGGAATAAAGAGCAGGGGATGGAGGAAAGAGCAGGAGATGGAGGAAAGAGCAGGAGATGGAGGAAAGAGCAGGGGATGGAATAAAGAGCAGGGGATGGAGGAAAGAGCAGGGGATGGAGGAAAGAGCAGGGGATGGAATAAAGAGCAGGGGGATGGAATAAAGATCAGGGGATGGAGGAAAGAATAGGGGATGGAATAAAGAGCAGGGGATGGAATAAAGAGCAGGGGATGGAGGAAAGAGCAGGGGATGGAATAAAGAGCAGGGGATGGAGGAAAGAGCAGGGGATGGAATAAAGAGCAGGGGGAGCAGGGGATGGAGGAAAGAGCAGGGGATGGAGGAAAGAGCAGGGGATGGAGGAAAGAGCCGGGGATGGAATAAAGAGCAGGGGATGGAATAAAGAGCAGGGGATGGAGGAAAGAGCAGGGGATGGAATAAAGAGCAGGGGGATGGAGGGAAGAGCAGGGGATGGAATAAAGAGCAGGGGATGGAGGAAAGAGCAGGAGATGGAGGAAAGAGCAGAAGATGGAGGAAAGAGCAGGAGATGGAGGAAAGAGCAGGGGATGGAGGAAAGAGCAGGGGATGGAGGAAAGAGCAGGAGATGGAGGAAAGAGCAGGAGATGGAGGAAAGAGCAGGGGATGGAGGAAAGAGCAGGGGATGGAGGAAAGAGCCGGGGATGGAATAAAGAGCAGGGGATGGAATAAAGAGCAGGGGATGGAGGAAAGAGCAGGGGATGGAATAAAGAGCAGGGGATGGAGGAAAGAGCAGGGGATGGAGGAAAGAGCAGGGGATGGAATAAAGAGCAGGGGATAGAGGAAAGAGCAGGGGATGGAATAAAGAGCAGGGGATGGAGGAAAGAGCAGGGGATGGAATAAAGAGCAGGAGATGGAGGAAAGAGCAGGAGATGGAGGAAAGAGCAGGGGATGGAATAAAGAGCAGGGGATAGACGAAAGAGCAGGGGATGGAGGAAAGAGCAGGGGATGGAGGAAAGAGCAGGGGATGGAATAAAGAGCAGGGGATGGAGGAAAGAGCAGGAGATGGAGGAAAGAGCAGGGGATGGAATAAAGAGCAGGGGATGGAGTAAAGAGCAGGGGATGGAGTAAAGAGCAGGGGATAGAGGAAAGAGCAGGGGATGGAGGAAAGAGCAGGGGATGGAGGAAAGAGCAGGGGATGGAATAAAGAGCAGGGGGATGGAGTAAAGAGCAGGGGATGGAGGAAAGAGCAGGGGATGGAGGAAAGAGCAGGAGATGGAGTAAAGAGCAGGGGATGGAATAAAGAGCAGGGGATGGAGGAAAGAGCAGGGGATGGAATAAAGAGCAGGGGATGGAGTAAAGAGCAGGGGATGGAGGAAAGAGCAGGGGATGGAGGAAAGAGCAGGAGATGGAGTAAAGAGCAGGGGGGTGGAATAATGAGCAGGGGATGGAGGAAAGAGCAGGGGATGGAATAAAGAGCAGGGGATGGAGTAAAGAGCAGGGGATGGAGGAAAGAGCAGGGGATGGAATAAAGAGCAGGGGATGGAGTAAAGAGCAGGGGATAGAGGAAAGAGCAGGGGATGGAGGAAAGAGCAGGGGATGGAGGAAAGAGCAGGGGATGGAATAAAGAGCAGGGGATGGAGGAAAGAGCAGGAGATGGAATAAAGAGCAGGAGATGGAGTAAAGAGCAGGGGATGGAGGAAAGAGCAGGGGATGGAGTAAAGAGCAGGGGATGGAGGAAAGAGCAGGGGATGGAATAAAGAGCAGGGGATGGAATAAAGAGCAGGGGATGGAGGAAAGAGCAGGGGATGAAATAAAGAGCAGGGGATGGAGTAAAGAGCAGGGGATGGAGGAAAGAGCAGGGGATGGAGTAAAGAGCAGGGGATGGAGGAAAGAGCAGGGGATGGAATAAAGAGCAGGGGATGGAATAAAGAGCAGGGGATGGAGGAAAGAGCAGGGGATGGAATAAAGAGCAGGGGATGGAATAAAGAGCAGGGGATGGAATAAAGAGCAGGGGATGGAATAAAGAGCAGGGGATGGAGTAAAGAGCAGGGGATGGAGGAAAGAGCAGGGGATGGAATAAAGAGCAGGGGATGGAGGAAAGAGCAGGGGATGGAGGAAAGAGCAGGGGATGGAGTAAAGAGCAGGGGATGGAGGAAAGAGCAGGGGATGGAATAAAGAGCAGGGGATGGAATAAAGAGCAGGGGATGGAGGGAAGAGCAGGGGATGGAGGAAAGAGCAGGGGATGGAGTAAAGAGCAGGGGATGGAGGAAAGAGCAGGGGATGGAGGAAAGAGCAGGGGATGGAGGAAAGAGCAGGGGATGGAAGAAGGCTGGGGACCCCTGAAAATATGAGGATGAGGGCAGAAAAGTACATGAAATCCAGCAGATCCCAGCAAGTATGTGCCTACAGCAGAGCTGGGCAACGAGGGCCGTATCTGTTTCTGGTTTCCATGCCAACTTCTGGCCTTAATTACTTAATTAGCCGCAACATTCTAGCCATCAGACATTTTAGCTACATTTCTTGATGAAGCGCATGAATGACAGCCACAGACTGTTCTTGTGGCCCCATATGAAATGTTTTACTGTGATCTAATCTATGAGTGAATCAGTGTTGGTGCATACAGCCAGTTACCATTTATCCATGGTACTTGGTGGGAACAAAAGCCTGCACAGGCACTGGATAGGACCAGAATTGGAGTTGTTGTCAGTGCCACTATCCCCCCCCCCCCCCCCCCCCCCCCCCCCACCCTTGCATTCTGCCAATCAGCCCTACATTGTCCCTCTAGACCAGGGGTGTCCAATCTTGTTCAAAAAGGCCTGATATGAGTGTGCAGGTTTTTGTTTTAGCCCAGCACTACGACACCTGATAAAACCAATGAACTAACCATGGGCTTCAATCAAGACCTTGATAAGGAGAATCAGTTGTCTTAGTGCTGGGCTAAAACAAAAACCTGCATCCACACTGGCGTTTTTCGGATAAGATTGGACACCCCTGCTCTAGACAGACCATTCACCCCCTATTTCACATTTGCATAACAGCTGATTCTCATCTCCACTTCCTCGTCTCTACTATCTACAAACAGACCGCTGTGATGCAGATTTGCAAAATGCTAGAAATGTTGTTATCTATGTTATATAATGTATCTTCCTGTAGGATGACTCGTCAGTCTAGATTTTAAATCAAAGGGCATATTTTGTTTAGGCCTTTTTGGGATAAGACGGTTTTGGATGTTACCTGGAAAGGTCTATTTTTGATGTTATTTCAAACGTACTTACTGAAGGAAGGACAGCAACTGTGAGACGGGCCCGAAAAACGATTTGCCATCCCGATGAAAAGGATAAGACATGGGGAGGAGGAGGAGGAGGAGATGGTAGAGACAGAGCCAGAGATGAGGAAAAGTGCCTCGATCCACTGACAGGAATCATCCAATCCTGAGCTCTTCTGCTTGCTCCATGCCCAGGTACTCACCTAATACAGGTGAGTAAAGCGTTTGCAGTCTTGTTTGCGCTGCCAGTAGGAAAAACGAACAAGTGAAGCCTAGTTTTCCAAACGTAATCCATTATTTAGGTCGGCTTCATCCCATTAGACTACAACACAGTTGTGCTTTGCCTTCCACTTGATTTACAGTCTTCAGCATACACTTGAATTAAAATCGCCATGGTAACTCAGCGGCAGTTATAGCAGGCGGAATGTTGGAAGAATATGATTAAATGGTGTTGGGCATAAGAACAGCTGTCTACCCTAGTGTAACCACAGCTGAGAGTTTGCCTGTGTCAGGTCGTTGTAAATAATATCACCAACAGAATGTGCAAGGTGTATTTTAAAATGAATAACCAAATAAAACGATCAGCATTTTTTATTTTATTTTTTTAAATTTTTTTAAACATTTTTTATTGTTAATTAATTGATTTTTTTCCAGTACTGTTGCAGTTGAGACCCTGGGGGTTATTTAGTAAACTGTTATCGCACAGGAGATTGGGATGGCTGAGTAATTTAATTCTACTTCCACCACTGATTTTAATGCATAATCTGAGGTCTCAACGTGCTCACAGTTTAAGTTATATTGATCACATTTTCTCCCATATGGAAATCTTGGCTAAATAAATCTGTTTAGCCATATCCGGTAACCTCATAAACACTGTGCCATGACAAGAAGAGTCGTGTTTTGCTTGTAAATCGAATTGAATCTAACTGTTTATCTCTCTCTCTCTCTCTCTCTCTCGTTCTGATGACAGGAAGTGACATCACTGCTGCATAGAGCCTGGTCGTTTTAGCATTCTGGTCCTGTCTCTCCAGATGATATGAATCTCTGATACTCAGCAGCTAACACTGTTTCCTCCCCACTGCAGAGGGCTGTAGGCCCCAGGGTCCTGGGGGGTGTACTGAACCTGGATTCCAGGTGGTCAGGCTAGATGCCAGGCCCCGGCATGTGTGAAGGCGGGTATAAACGGCACTGTAAACACTGCCTTCGTCCAAAACTCCCCCTCTCTACCAGAGCCAGGGTCTGCATAGCCTATTAGTTAGCTAAAGCCCCGACATGGAGACACTTAAAGTTCTGCTCTCTGGTACGTCAAAGAAAGCTGCACTAATTATCCTTTAATGATTCCCACTTTTGGCTGGAGGGCCACAGCAACTTCATAATAAATGTGTGAATAGACAAATAGATAAGGAACTCGTTAAGGCTCACTAACGAGACGTGTCCACTGCAGTGGATTGTTTTTTTCTTGTGTGCCAACTGACCTTATAGTGAGGACAGAACTGTAGGACACCACAGGCACCACTTCACAACTTCCAAAGAAGTGGTATTGGATTAGCCGGTTATGTTGTTTTGGTTCCTTTTTTTATGACATTATGAATATTTTTTAAAGTCGTCCGTTCGCTGCGTGGCCAAATTGACACTCCCGCACAGCATGTACCTTCATTTCAACCCATTAGCAATTTAGAAAGCCGGGTGAAAAGAAACAATTTTTGAAAAATATTTTACCCATGCTCTGGTTTACCGTTTCACCATACAATCAATACTCCTACAAACCTCCAAACAGCACAGCTTGACAGTGCTACATTCACATGCAAATCAAACAGACAGGGAAGCTGGCAAACCACCATGATACATTGCATCAAGCCAGTAATATTTTTCATCCTCTGATTTGCCAAAATATTTCAATGGCTGCATCCATTATGGAGCAAATAACAATGTTTTTCAGTTGTTTCAGTGGTGAATTAGAGGCATAAAGAATCACAAAAAAATATCTTTTATGTTTCTGAAAAGGGGAGAGTCATTTTTTTTTTTTTTTACTTTTGCAATAATATTGCAATGATGGGACATTTTAATAAGCATATTAAAAATGATATAACATGTTATTTAAAATAAATATGGCTACTGCATTAGGAAAAGTGCATTATTTAGACAACCTCTATAGGCTTTCAAAGAGTTAGCCAGCCTCACACTAGACAATATACTGCAGCTTGATAACAGCTGAATAAAATCTGTGGTTAGATGAATTTGTGAATTAGGCAGTGCACAGCATTGCAATGAATCAGAGCAGTCTATAGAACTACAGACCCATTTGTGTAGGGCATGTTGTGTGTTTTTAATAGGCTTCTCTTGCCCAGGTATGTTAGACGCTTTTAACATTTTCCACAATGATAGTGTATTTTTTACTTACTTATTTTTTTTGTGGTTCTTGAGACTCATGTCCCCTACAGTGGACAAACATGAATTGGCAGGTCTTAGAACTAGAAGATCTCATTTTAAAATACATTTGGGAATTCCTAATTCAGGGCCAGAGAAATCGGGCCAAAATGTTTCTAAAACAAATTGTGGAAAAAAATGCTTCTGTGTGTAAGATTTCATAACCAGCTGTCTCTCTTTGACCTTTCGGCAGGAGTCTGTCAACCTGTCAGATCTGAAAACCATTTTTCCTCCAGTGATTTTGATATGACGCAGAACCAGGCTTCTCCTTGGGCCTCCCTCTGGGCCAGAACCTCCTGCCTCGACCGTAATGAGTCCACAGCTCCAGGAGTCCAGAGGTCGATAGTCGAGAGGAGTTTATTCCTTAACATCTGTTTAACCACGTTTAACCACATAAAGACAAACGGTGCAGTATTTGAACATAACAGGAAACAATGTTATCTCTTTACCAGTAGACACACACACAAAAAAAGCAGATTATTATTTTTGTTATATGTCCTTTACTTAACCAGGAGGAGCTTCCATTGAGAACAAGTCCTCGTTTACAATGATGACTTGGCAAATAACGAATAATAAGATCGACAATGCAAAACAGCGAAAACAAGAAACTCCAGCGACACAGAGCCTCATTAAATTTTCCGTTTCTTATTCCTAGCCATTTTTTGAAAAAGACCAGAACAGGAAACCCAAACCAAACAAGGCATTTTCTTTGAATTATAACAATGATAATAGCGACATTAATCAAAATGTTCCAGAAGTAATTGCAGGCGGTGTCCTGACCCCGCCGCGTGTGCCGGGTCGTTAGCCTGCGTGGGTCCGAGAGACGCACAGCGCCGAGCCGCGCCGATCTGAGCCAAAGTCCCAGAACCCCCTGCTTCTTGTTCCTCCTCGTTGACCGTGTGAGTGAGCCCCCTGTCAGTAACCTCTGTCAGCGCCATCTCCAGAACGGACCTCTGCCGAACGAGGAAGTGCGGCAAAATTCAGCCCGCCCAGCCCCTGCGCTTTACCCTGTTCCCTAAGTACCGGGGACAGCTGGCAGACTCATTTCCTCTGACAGTGAGACTTTCAGTTCAGTTAAGGTGGCCTTTCCTCCCCTCATGAAATGGCTGGAGGTGGTTATTATATAAACACAAATGACAGTATAATTATACACACACAGAGCCGGAATAAAGTGACCGTTAAATAACGATGATTGCAATTTGCGAGTCGGACACAACGGGACAGGGCGGAAAACATTAAAATGTGAGCCGCCCGGCGCTTATTATCATTCGAGATGAGTCCACTACGGAGCCCTCGCCTCCTTCCGTAATGTTTAATTTAGCCTCTGCAGCTCTGATCCGGGTGCCAATCTCCAAAAACCAAACCGGCCCGGTCTTTTTTTACTAATCCCTTCTTGTCGTTCAATGCCGCAACTCCCTTCCGGGACATTTCCACTAATGGTTCATATTTTCTGCAATTCAAAGCCAATGACTGACATTTAAAAGACAGATTGCAGGGGAAAGAATGCGCGAATAACAATTCTCATCGTAGCCGTTACAAAACCCCTTAACCGTTCCAGACGACTTTAAAGACGAGCTGAACCTGTGTCCTCAGATGACTTCCGGTAAATAATAATAAGCCGGGAGCTGGCCCCTTCGGTGCTTCAGAAACACCTACGCAAATATTATCGTATTCAGCATTCCGTCAAAACTGTCCTTAGCCCATGCCAATATCTCATTAAGCCTCATCCTGCTGGCAATGAGGCGGCGCAGTCCTTTGCTATTCACCCACTGAGAAAACATGGTGCATGAATTTGGTGCATCTCCAGGTTTCTGGGATGGAGATTCGGGGCTTAATGAGATGAAAGCAAATGTATTGCTTGCTGTGTTCCGCTTATCGGCAGCCAAGTCACAGTTTATGAGCGGTAGTCATAATGATAAGCCGTCTTGGTAATTGGCCGACCAGCTATTGTTCTTAATTGGATTTGATTGGTTCGATTCCGTCTCGGGGCCAGATTTATTGCCGTTTCTTTTTATTATTAATGTAGCCTATGCCCTTCAGTTGAGCTCAAATCAGCTGTGCTCATTCCTGCCGTCCTGTGAGCGCGAAATGAAATTATTTCATAGGAATTTAATTCAACGAAGAGAGCCAGCTGCTTTAGCGTTTTTAAATAAACAGCTTTAAAAACAAGACCATTCCAGAGCAGACAAGCAAAAAGACTGCATCTCTATATTTAGTTCCTCGACTTTGCTGCTGTTTGCTGTTCCCTGGCTGTTTCAGTGTAGAAGCTGCACTATAGCAACAGACAAAGCACACTGATTTGCTGCAAGGCTGTGGGCTTTGTTCATATGGTCACCAATATAGTGTCACATCTTCATAGGTGTACTGTTACACATGGTAGCATCATCCAATTAATAATTCTACCAATGACTGTCGGGTGTGAATCAATACAAAATTAACCTGCGTTTTATTTTATCGGAATGCATTTAAAAATCAAGCCGTGGCCCGTGAGCAGCCTATTCAAGGTCGAAGTAAAGATATTGTGTGTGTGTGTGTGTGTGTATGTGTCTCTTCAGCTGTTGAAAAGTATATAATGGTCCACTACCTCTATGTTCATAGAATCAGAAAAGTTTCAGTGTGATTTGTTTGCATTATCCCTTACAGAAATTAAATGTACAGGACATATATTAGAGTGAAATATATTTTCATGATATTGTAATGCTTCACAAAATGTGGGCAAATGTAAAAATGTCCCCACTTTTAGAAATTGGAATATATATGTTTTTTTAAATACACTGCTGTGACATATATTTGTAATTATATTTTATATTTTCCACATATTTACAATAAATTGCAGTATATTTCATTTCCATAAATGAAGGTTGTACGGAATTGGACCTTCACACATCTGGGTAGACAGATACTGCATAGTCATCATAGCCTTTGATCTCCAGATTCTCCACAGGTCTAGCCAAGGGCAACACTCATGTCTTCCCTCCAGAAGAAGATGGATAGAGGACATGTGGATTCAGGGATGAATCCACATGTCCCCCCCCCCCCCCCCCCTCCCATGATGGCCTCCTGTCTCTGATGGTTCCATCTGTCCAGCCCCAAAAGGACACACTGCCCGCTGGTCAGAAAAGGGCTCCACACAGACTGTCTATGGGCAGCGGAGTGTGAGAGAACGTCTGTGCTGAGAAACCATAGAGCAGCAAGAAGAATACTCACGCACGGCCACACACTCACGCACTCATACACACATGCACGCGCACACAAACACAAACACACACACATGCGCGAGCACACAAACACTCACACAAACACGGTACACATATGAATACACACAAGTGCGCACGCACACATACACACAAAAACGCAGTTGGCATAAAAACCCAGAAGTGCACACACACACAGACAAAACACATGTATGCACACATACACACATGTACACAAACCGAGGTATATGTGCATGTGCATGTGTATGTGGGAAGCCAAATAAGTCATTTTGCTGCCGATATCTGTTTACACAATAAGTAAGACACAATGGGTAAGGGAAAGGTCAGTAATCTCAAGATATTGACTCTTCCAGTCCCTGAAGCTCTGCCATTGTTACTCTTCCAGTTCTATAATGAAGTGCTTTTCTTCGTGTATATTTAAAACATGCCTCTGTCATACTTTTTCCTATTTTTCTCCCAATTCGGAATGCCCGGTCGTGCTCAACAGCGCTGCAGCCTCCGGCCCTCCGCTATAGATTTGGGAGAACGCAGACAAGCGGCAATGATAAGGCTGAGCAGCGCAGATAGCCATGAACATTCTATCTTTTAAACTATAGCCTAGATTTGAATTGTGACACTCAAAAATTTTATATAGACCTTTATTCGTTGTTTGGAATTTATTGTAACACACATTCAGAATGATTGATAAGTATCAGAGGGAGGGGGAATAATAGCCCGGGATAAAAATTGGTCAAGCAGAGGACGGGACGGCTTGAGCAGAGGCAGGGAAATCCCCCCCTTCCCCCTGTCAATTCACACACTGGCGTTAAATACAACCTCTGCAAGTCACCTTGGCCAAAAGCATCTGCTAAATTCCGTAGATTGTAAATCAGAATTCAAGTCATGTATGTATTTTCTCTCCGGCAGCAGGCAAGAGAATACACAGGACATGCGTTGAGCTGGTCCCGGAGAGTAAAGACACACACAGTCCTGGGCACAAATAAGGTGCCAGTCAGGTCCTATACCAAATATAAAATTATTGGCATAACCATCCAAGCAGTAAACCTATTAATACACATGTAAAAACTGTAAACTGTATATTTAAACCCTTTGGAATTCTGCCAGATCTAGCTAGCTTCCATTTTTCATATGGTTTGAGCAGTCTTTGTTTTTCTTCTGTTTTTTTTAGTTTTTTTTAAGAGGTACAATAGGCAGAGATGAGGGCCTAAATGACCTTGCTAGATTCCGGCGACATCGACAGGGACTTCATTACATAGCAATGCGAAAGCTTAAGGGCCTACTGCAGACCCGTCCGTGGAAAAAAAAGAAAAACACAAAGCGGTCCTATTCGCTGTGCTCCGCCTCGCGTTGTGCTGTTAGTGTGCAGCTGTGTCACATTACAGCTCCCAATAACCACTGGAGGAAGCCCTTATGAGCGGGAACATACAGTATAACACCGGAAGCCCTTATGAGCGGTAACATACAGTATAACACCGGGAGCCCTTATGAGCGGGAACATACAGTATAACACCGGGAGCCCTTATGAGCGGGAACATACAGTATAACACCGGCAGCCCTTATGAGCGGGAACATACAGTATAACACTGGGAGCCCTTAGGAGCGGGAACATACAGTATAACACCGGGAGCCCTTATGAGCGGGAACATACAGTATAACACCCAGAGCCCTTATGAGCGGGAACATACAGTATAACACTGGCAGCCCTTATGAGCGGGAACATACAGTATAACACCCAGAGCCCTTATGAGCGGGAACATACAGTATAACACCCAGAGCCCTTATGAGCGGGAACATACAGTATAACACCGGGAGCCCTTATGAGCGGGAACATACAGTATAACACTGGGAGCCCTTATGAGCGGGAACATACAGTATAACACCGGGAGCCCTTATGAGCGGGAACATACAGTATAACACCCAGAGCCCTTATGAGCGGGAACATACAGTATAACACCGGGAGCCCTTATGAGCGGGAACATACAGTATAACACCCAGAGCCCTTATGAGCGGGAACATACAGTATAACACCGGGAGCCCTTATGAGCGGGAACATACAGTATAACACCGGGAGCCCTTATGAGCGGGAACATACAGTATAACACCCAGAGCCCTTATGAGCGGGAACATACAGTATAACACCCAGAGCCCTTATGAGCGGGAACATACAGTATAACACCGGGAGCCCTTATGAGCGGGAACATACAGTATAACACCAGGAGCCCTTATGAGCTACAGTATAACACCAGGAGCCCTTATGAGCGGGAACATACAGTATAACACCGGAAGCCCTTATGAGCGGGAACATACAGTATAACACCGGGGGCCCTTATGAGCAGGAACATACAGTATAACACCGGAGCCCTTAGGAGCGGGAACATACAGTATAACACCGGGAGCCCTTAGGAGCGGGAACATACAGTATAACACCAGGAGCCCTTATGAGCGGGAACATACAGTATAACACCGGAAGCCCTTATGAGCGGGAACATACAGTATAACACTGGGAGCCCTTAGGAGTGGGAACATACAGTATAACACCGGAAGCCCTTATGAGCGGGAACATACAGTATAACACCGGAAGCCCTTATGAGCGGGAACATACAGTATAACACCGGGGGCCCTTATGAGCAGGAACATACAGTATAACACCGGGAGCCCTTATGAGCGGGAACATACAGTATAACACCGGGAGCCCTTATGAGCGGGAACATACAGTATAACACCGGCAGCCCTTATGAGCGGGAACATACAGTATAACACTGGAAGCCCTTATGAGCGGGAACATACAGTATAACACCGGGAGCCCTTATGAGCGGGAACATACAGTATAACACCGGGAGCCCTTATGAGCGGGAACATACAGTATAACACCGGGAGCCCTTATGAGCGGGAACATACAGTATAACACCGGGAGCCCTTATGAGCGGGAACATACAGTATAACACTGGGAGCCCTTAGGAGCGGGAACATACAGTATAACACCGGGAGCCCTTATGAGCGGGAACATACAGTATAACACTGGGAGCCCTTAGGAGCGGGAACATACAGTATAACACTGGGAGCCCTTATGAGCGGGAACATACAGTATAACACCGGCAGCCCTTATGAGCGGGAACATACAGTATAACACCGGGAGCCCTTAGGAGCGGGAACATACAGTATAACACTGGAAGCCCTTATGAGCGGGAACATACAGTATAACACTGGGAGCCCTTATGAGCGGGAACATACAGTATAACACCGGGAGCCCTTATGAGCGGGAACATACAGTATAACACCGGCAGCCCTTATGAGCGGGAACATACAGTATAACACCGGGAGCCCTTAGGAGCGGGAACATACAGTATAACACTGGAAGCCCTTATGAGCGGGAACATACAGTATAACACTGGGAGCCCTTATGAGCGGGAACATACAGTATAACACTGGCAGCCCTTATGAGCGGGAACATACAGTATAACACCGGGAGCCCTTATGAGCGGGAACATACAGTATAACACCGGGAGCCCTTATGAGCGGGAACATACAGTATAACACCGGCAGCCCTTATGAGCGGGAACATACAGTATAACACCGGGAGCCCTTATGAGCGGGAACATACAGTATAACACCGGCAGCCCTTATGAGCGGGAACATACAGTATAACACCGGGAGCCCTTAGGAGCGGGAACATACAGTATAACACCGGAAGCCCTTATGAGCGGGAACATACAGTATAACACCGGGGGCCCTTAGGAGCGGGAACATACAGTATAACACCGGGGGCCCTTATGAGCGGGAACATACAGTATAACACCGGGAGCCCTTATGAGCGGGAACATACAGTATAACACCGGGAGCCCTTATGAGCGGGAACATACAGTATAACACCGGGAGCCCTTATGAGCGGGAACATACAGTATAACACTGGGAGCCCTTATGAGCGGGAACATACAGTATAACACCGGGAGCCCTTATGAGCGGGAACATACAGTATAACACCGGCAGCCCTTATGAGCGGGAACATACAGTATAACACCGGGAGCCCTTAGGAGCGGGAACATACAGTATAACACTGGAAGCCCTTATGAGCGGGAACATACAGTATAACACTGGGAGCCCTTATGAGCGGGAACATACAGTATAACACTGGCAGCCCTTATGAGCGGGAACATACAGTATAACACCGGGAGCCCTTATGAGCGGGAACATACAGTATAACACCGGGAGCCCTTAGGAGCGGGAACATACAGTATAACACCGGGAGCCCTTAGGAGCGGGAACATACAGTATAACACCGGGAGCCCTTAGGAGCGGGAACATACAGTATAACACCGGGAGCCCTTATGAGCGGGAACATACAGTATAACACCGGCAGCCCTTATGAGCGGGAACATACAGTATAACACCGGGAGCCCTTATGAGCGGGAACATACAGTATAACACTGGGAGCCCTTATGAGCGGGAACATACAGTATAACACCGGCAGCCCTTATGAGCGGGAACATACAGTATAACACCGGGAGCCCTTAGGAGCGGGAACATACAGTATAACACCGGGAGCCCTTAGGAGCGGGAACATACAGTATAACACTGGCAGCCCTTATGAGCGGGAACATACAGTATAACACCGGGAGCCCTTAGGAGCGGGAACATACAGTATAACACCGGCAGCCCTTATGAGCGGGAACATACAGTATAACACCGGGAGCCCTTATGAGCGGGAACATACAGTATAACACCGGGAGCCCTTATGAGCGGGAACATACAGTATAACACTGGGAGCCCTTATGAGCGGGAACATACAGTATAACACCGGGAGCCCTTATGAGCGGGAACATACAGTATAACACCGGGAGCCCTTATGAGCGGGAACATACAGTATAACACCGGGAGCCCTTAGGAGCGGGAACATACAGTATAACACCGGGAGCCCTTAGGAGCGGGAACATACAGTATAACACCGGGAGCCCTTAGGAGCGGGAACATACAGTATAACACCGGCAGCCCTTATGAGCCGGAACATACAGTATAACACCGGGAGCCCTTATGAGCGGGAACATACAGTATAACACCGGCAGCCCTTATGAGCGGGAACATACATTATAACACCGGGAGCCCTTAGGAGCGGGAACATACAGTATAACACTGGGAGCCCTTATGAGCGGGAACATACAGTATAACACCGGCAGCCCTTATGAGCGGGAACATACAGTATAACACCGGGAGCCCTTATGAGCGGGAACATACAGTATAACACCGGCAGCCCTTATGAGCGGGAACATACAGTATAACACCGGGAGCCCTTAGGAGCGGGAACATACAGTATAACACTGGAAGCCCTTATGAGCGGGAACATACAGTATAACACTGGGAGCCCTTATGAGCGGGAACATACAGTATAACACTGGCAGCCCTTATGAGCGGGAACATACAGTATAACACCGGGAGCCCTTATGAGCGGGAACATACAGTATAACACCGGGAGCCCTTAGGAGCGGGAACATACAGTATAACACCGGGAGCCCTTAGGAGCGGGAACATACAGTATAACACCGGCAGCCCTTATGAGCAGGAACATACAGTATAACACCGGGAGCCCTTATGAGCGGGAACATACAGTATAACACCGGCAGCCCTTATGAGCAGGAACATACAGTATAACACCGGGAGCCCTTATGAGCGGGAACATACAGTATAACACCGGCAGCCCTTATGAGCGGGAACATACAGTATAACACCGGGAGCCCTTAGGAGCGGGAACATACAGTATAACACCGGGAGCCCTTAGGAGCGGGAACATACAGTATAACACTGGCAGCCCTTATGAGCGGGAACATACAGTATAACACCGGGAGCCCTTAGGAGCGGGAACATACAGTATAACACCGGCAGCCCTTATGAGCGGGAACATACAGTATAACACCGGGAGCCCTTATGAGCGGGAACATACAGTATAACACCGGGAGCCCTTATGAGCGGGAACATACAGTATAACACTGGCAGCCCTTATGAGCGGGAACATACAGTATAACACCGGGAGCCCTTATGAGCGGGAACATACAGTATAACACCGGCAGCCCTTATGAGCGGGAACATACAGTATAACACCGGGAGCCCTTATGAGCGGGAACATACAGTATAACACCGGAAGCCCTTATGAGCGGGAGCATACAGTATAACACCGGGAGCCCTTAGGAGCGGGAACATACAGTATAACACCGGGAGCCCTTATGAGCGGGAACATACAGTATAACACCGGGAGCCCTTATGAGCAGGAACATACAGTATAACACCGGGAGCCCTTATGAGCGGGAACATACAGTATAACACCGGGAGCCCTTAGGAGCGGGAACATACAGTATAACACCGGGAGCCCTTATGAGCGGGAACATACAGTATAACACCGGGAGCCCTTAGGAGCGGGAACATACAGTATAACACCGGGAGCCCTTAGGAGCGGGAACATACAGTATAACACCGGCAGCCCTTATGAGCGGGAACATACAGTATAACACCGGGAGCCCTTATGAGTGGGAACATACAGTATAACACCGGGAGCCCTTAGGAGCGGGAACATACAGTATAACACCGGGAGCCCTTATGAGCGGGAACATACAGTATAACACCGGGAGCCCTTATGAGCGGGAACATACAGTATAACACCGGGAGCCCTTAGGAGCGGGAACATACAGTATAACACCGGCAGCCCTTATGAGCGGGAACATACAGTATAACACCGGGAGCCCTTATGAGTGGGAACATACAGTATAACACCGGCAGCCCTTATGAGCGGGAACATACAGTATAACACCGGGAGCCCTTATGAGCGGGAACATACAGTATAACACCGGGAGCCCTTAGGAGCGGGAACATACAGTATAACACCGGGAGCCCTTATGAGCGGGAACATACAGTATAACACCGGGAGCCCTTATGAGCAGGAGCATACAGTATAACACCGGGAGCCCTTAGGAGCGGGAACATACAGTATAACACCGGCAGCCCTTATGAGCGGGAACATACAGTATAACACCGGGAGCCCTTATGAGCGGGAACATACAGTATAACACTGGGAGCCCTTATGAGCGGGAACATACAGTATAACACCGGCAGCCCTTATGAGCGGGAACATACAGTATAACACCGGGAGCCCTTATGAGCGGGAACATACAGTATAACACTGGGAGCCCTTATGAGCGGGAACATACAGTATAACACCGGGAGCCCTTAGGAGCGGGAACATACAGTATAACACTGGGAGCCCTTATGAGCGGGAACATACAGTATGACACCGGGAGCCCTTATGAGCGGGAACATACAGTATAACACTGGGAGCCCTTATGAGCGGGAACATACAGTATAACACCGGGAGCCCTTAGGAGCGGGAACATACAGTATAACACCGGGAGCCCTTATGAGCGGGAACATACAGTATAACACCGGGAGCCCTTAGGAGCGGGAACATACAGTATAACACCGGCAGCCCTTATGAGCGGGAACATACAGTATAACACCGGGAGCCCTTATGAGCGGGAACATACAGTATAACACCGGCAGCCCTTATGAGCGGGAACATACAGTATAACACCGGGAGCCCTTATGAGCGGGAACATACAGTATAACACCGGGAGCCCTTAGGAGCGGGAACATACAGTATAACACCGGGAGCCCTTAGGAGCGGGAACATACAGTATAACACCGGCAGCCCTTATGAGCGGGAACATACAGTATAACACCGGGAGCCCTTATGAGCGGGAACATACAGTATAACACCGGGAGCCCTTAGGAGCGGGAACATACAGTATAACACTGGCAGCCCTTATGAGCGGGAACATACAGTATAACACCGGGAGCCCTTAGGAGCGGGAACATACAGTATAACACCGGCAGCCCTTATGAGCGGGAACATACAGTATAACACCGGGAGCCCTTATGAGCGGGAACATACAGTATAACACCGGAAGCCCTTATGAGCGGGAACATACAGTATAACACCGGGAGCCCTTATGAGCGGGAACATACAGTATAACACCGGGAGCCCTTATGAGCGGGAACATACAGTATAACACTGGCAGCCCTTATGAGCGGGAACATACAGTATAACACCGGGAGCCCTTAGGAGCGGGAACATACAGTATAACACCGGCAGCCCTTATGAGCGGGAACATACAGTATAACACCGGGAGCCCTTATGAGCGGGAACATACAGTATAACACCGGAAGCCCTTATGAGCGGGAACATACAGTATAACACCGGGAGCCCTTATGAGCGGGAACATACAGTATAACACCGGGAGCCCTTATGAGCGGGAACATACAGTATAACACCGGAAGCCCTTATGAGCGGGAGCATACAGTATAACACCGGGAGCCCTTATGAGCGGGAACATACAGTATAACACCGGGAGCCCTTATGAGCGGGAACATACAGTATAACACCGGGAGCCCTTAGGAGCGGGAACATACAGTATAACACCGGGAGCCCTTAGGAGCGGGAACATACAGTATAACACCGGGAGCCCTTATGAGCGGGAACATACAGTATAACACCGGCAGCCCTTATGAGCGGGAACATACAGTATAACACCGGCAGCCCTTATGAGTGGGAACATACAGTATAACACCGGCAGCCCTTATGAGCGGGAACATACAGTATAACACCGGGAGCCCTTATGAGCGGGAACATACAGTATAACACCGGCAGCCCTTATGAGCGGGAACATACAGTATAACACCCAGAGCCCTTATGAGCGGGAACATACAGTATAACACCGGAAGCCCTTATGAGCGGGAGCATACAGTATAACACCGGGAGCCCTTATGAGCGGGAACATACAGTATAACACCGGGAGCCCTTATGAGCGGGAACATACAGTATAACACCGGGAGCCCTTATGAGCGGGAACATACAGTATAACACCGGGAGCCCTTATGAGCGGGAGCATACAGTATAACACCGGGAGCCCTTATGAGCAGGAACATACAGTATAACACCGGGAGCCCTTATGAGCGGGAACATACAGTATAACACCGGGAGCCCTTATGAGCAGGAACATACAGTATAACACCGGGAGCCCTTATGAGCGGGAACATACAGTATAACACCGGGAGCCCTTAGGAGCGGGAACATACAGTATAACACCGGGAGCCCTTATGAGCGGGAACATACAGTATAACACCGGGAGCCCTTATGAGCAGGAGCATACAGTATAACACCGGGAGCCCTTATGAGCGGGAACATACAGTATAACACCAGGAGCCCTTATGAGCGGGAACATACAGTATAACACTGGGAGCCCTTATGAGCGGGAACATACAGTATAACACTGGGAGCCCTTATGAGCGGGAACATACAGTATAACACCGGCAGCCCTTATGAGCGGGAACATACAGTATAACACCGGCAGCCCTTATGAGCGGGAACATACAGTATAACACCGGGAGCCCTTATGAGCGGGAACATACAGTATAACACCGGGACGGTGGCATAAGGCCGCAGGGAAAAGGGCGCTTCTACACACTTTATGGATTCTTTTCAAACAGAACCGAGCTTTGGAGCCTGCGGAATATCAGATTATTTGGCTTAGTATGCAAATAGTGACTTAAATGAGGCCCATATCTCTCGGTATAGACGGGAAAAAGAGAAATAAAGCTTTCGCTGCCCTAGGGCATCCACAGCTCTCTGCTTTTTTCTCTCTCTCTCCTGATAAAATTAAGTGCTTCTCTGGCAGACTATTCTGAAAACCACAGTTGTTTGAACGCACACAGATGCTCAAACAGAGACGCAAGGCGTAATGAAAAAGCAATCGCTTCTGTCGTTATCGTTCTACCATTACCTGCAGCTCAAAACACACTATAATAGAAGGCGATATACCCCAGCATTTGTCTGCACACAATTACGGTACACACTGCGATGTAAAGAGCACACTACATAAGCGCACACCTCCCTTGCTTTTGAAAGCGCAGTGTAACTGCAGGAATGATGACAACACAATGCAACACGATCTGACTTTGATTCCGTGGATGGAATGATTGGAGGTGGAGCCTTTGATTGGCAGGTGCAAGTCTTCAAAGTAAATAACCTCAAAGTATGATAGAAGGCTTTGAATTGAACAAAAGCACAGTGTCAAACAGAAAACAGGGAGATGCACATTGCTTTGATGCACCCCTGCACGTTTTAACTTTTGAAGTGGACTTTTTTAAAATTAATTTCCCGATTTTTCACAATTGGATGTGATCGTTTGTTAATTTGTGTTAGTTTTCACCCTTTAATGTGGACGTTCATTCATTTGTGTGCTGTGAGTTTTCACTATTTCATTATTCCATAGATATGAACATGACAAGGCTAGAATATTAATCTTATGCCATATCTAAAGAGGCAAAATATAATGAACTTTCAAATTCATTGCACATAATTTTGCACAGGATTCATCTCAAAACAAACAAAAAAAAAACGTTTTCCAAGCATTTCAGCATCACCACTGGAAGCAGAAATGCCATCTATTCCTTTCTTTCAATACAGCCTTCTCTCTGGTGTATCATTTTATAAAATCGCCTTCCGCATTTGTTTCGCAGCAATCTCTGTCCGACACAAACCACTCTCTCTGACCTCTTGTTTTCTTTTCTTGACCTCAGACGCTCAATCTCTAGAGCCATGTGGAGAAGGAAGTTACAGTTTTCTGAGATTGGTGTCCTGCAATCTGCCTGGTTCTAGGAGGTTTTATGTTATGATTTAAGGGCTGAGCCGGCCAGACACACAGTTCCAGAAGGTTCTGAGCCTGGCCAGTAAAGGTGCTTGCTTTTTTTGCTATCCACTGCCAGGCAACAGGATTTCAAAGATTGCACTTCCATAACTTGCATAAACCAGGGTCTGCCGTATGATTGGAAACAATTAACTGAACTCATCAGACTGTTCCGATTCACAATGACGGGAAAGGGAAGTAATTCTAGGAAACAGCAGTGTGACATCAGAAGCCAAACCGAGTATTTCTAAAAGCCAGCAGCGGCCGATAAGGATGGTGAACCTTTTTTATCAATCATTTCTCTCAACCTGTTTTCCTTTTTGCACCTTAATTAGAAATAAAGCAATTAATTAGCTGCATAATTCATGTCAATATGTACAGCTAAAATATTGTCAATTTGAATTAGCATTTTACATTTTATTTATTTATATCAAATACTTGCAGAATTTGTCTATATTCCCAGACTTTGAAATTATGGATGTGTGTGTGTGTGTGTGTGTGTTTGTTCTGTTTCCTCTGCCACTTTCCACTTTCAGGGAATATTACACTGCGATAAAGATCTTTACTTCTAATCTGGCCAGATTTTGTTATTTCAATTCTCATGGAAAATCACCTTATCTTCTTTTTGTTTGTTAGCATTTCCAATGGAGTGATTTACTGTACCTCTATAGATATATATTAACCATTCATGTAAATTGAATTATTTAAATAGAATTGGATTACACAACTTTTATCTGCCCTTTGGGTTGAAAACCGAGGCGTGTATATCTAAAGAGTTCAGTAACTGTATATTCAGGAAAGATCCGCACTGAAATGAGTGCGCAATCCAATTTCTATTTAAAACCCCGTTATTCAAATCACGCTCCTCGTGGGATGAGAAATGCTGGTTTTCCAGCCTCCCATTACCTGGGAGGCAGGTGTGAAGATAGTCTGGCCAATCAATAGCACTAATTGTTCAGTTAATTACCTGGGAGAAAGAAAACCAGGAAAACCAGATTTGGATTTGGATTTGAGCTCCAGACTTGAATATCCATGATTTAAAATGTATATACATTGTTGGATGTTCTGCCACAGGTTCATTTCTCTCAGCATGTGACACCATTTCACTGATTTCACAATGTTGAGTGCAGCTATTTCCTGAATGTAGTTAAGCCCTTTAGATGGACTTCTTTTTTGACCTCAAAGGGATTAAGAGCACAATCCACGTGTATTTAAAATGCATGTTACTTTTTGTTGTGCTGCAAGTTAAGTACTCATTAATGGCCTACTAAAAACAAAGGCTATGATTGGTAGTTCCCCTCTAATTATCTTTTACACCTGTGGTGTAGAGTTTGGTATATACTGTACGTAAGACTGCCATCGGCATGCAATACTATTTGGCTGGTTAAGGCAATGTGAATCTTCCAGCCTCTGATTCATTTAAAAGGTTGATGGCAAGCTTATTAGTCAAGCAAAATATATTGAAGCAGGTTGAGACTATTGGTAAAAATTCGGATTGGAATAAGATCTCCGTATCAATGAAAAAATGGACCCAATGTTTATAACAGGGTTGAATTGCACAACGTTTCAGAAGTGTGTATGGAAATTGCACGCACGCACGCACGCACACACACACCAAAGGAGAAAAGCTTCCAGCATAAACACATTTTCACCTGCCCCAGTATGTAATGAACACAAGGCTATTAGAGCAGGGCTGTGGATGTCTTTCCTCTCATTATTCTGCCACCTGTTTGGTTTTTCTGATGTGGGTTTAATTGTTATTTATTTATTTATTTTTGCCTGTCTCAAGGCATTGTCTCTGCACCATGTGTCATTTGGGAGAAGCACCTTTACAAAAAGTGCTCTTCCTCCAGATGAGGATAGTATAACAGACCTCGCAGCACAGGTGGTGGGCGCCGGGGGGGCATAGAGCTTCCTGTGAACAGAAAAAACGAGCGCCACCGGCCCCCCTACCTGGACCAGTCCAAGCGCATATAGCTGATGTGGTGGAAAAATAACATTTGGAAATTCCGTTAGCATCCACCCCGGGTGTCCAACCCCAAACTGTGCCACTCCCACAACCCCCCCTCCCCGCTTCTCACTCTTCTTTCCGGAACTAGCCACACTTGTCAGTCTCATGACCTTACGCTCCTATGAGCCTGACCAGGTCAACATTCTGATGTGAGGAGTACGTGGCCCACATCTATAAACCAATAGCCTGTTTACAAACCCTCTGACGAATCATGGGGCTCCTATTGGAGGTGACGAGTCAAGCCATTGACCTGCAAAGCAACGCTAGCTCACGGGGGGGTTTACATCTCTGGCAAATATGAGCAGGGCTGCCCCGGAGAATTTGGGGGCCCAATGCAAAATCCTTGGTAGGGGGTTATGAACACGGACTGGGGGTGGGCCTGTATTTAAAACAATGGTTATAAACCAAGAAGGGGGGCGGTATCTTGCGTATAGGACGGGGCGGCACTGCTTTGCTGTACTTTCTTGGGCCCCTGAACCCCCCGCCCCCTCCCTTATGTGCAGGCCTGACTGAGTTATCTTAATCAACTACTTCGCTTGATCATTGCCAAGTACCAATAAAGCACCAGCAGGCCCAGTGGCATCTCTCCAGGGTCGGGTTTGCACCCACCAGTGCTGGTTAAAACTTGCTAGAAACAATCAGATTCTGTGACACCAATCTCAGAACCTGGGGGGTCACGACCTGTGGGAACTATTCGGGATCTGGCCGTTGTGTACACACTACATCTTATTTCAGGTTTCCCTCCCTCCTTCCTGTTTTCGCTCTCCTGCAGTCCATTTCCCCTTCCTGTCTATCTGCCTCGCTCTCCTGAGGCCTGTAGGCCAGCTCGCTTGCTTGCTCGCTTGTTTTTTTGTGCACAGACATGAACGCATTGACCCCTGGGAATTGCACCCCTGCTTTCTTCCCTTCAACTGGAATCACTTTAACGGGGTCTCCGTTTCCCTGGCGTCTTCTGCGGCCGGACCTAACCTTCGGTGACACCCGGCCTTCTTTGGAAGGAGGCCAAAACCTGATGGATTAGCCGTCTAATCACAGAAGGCAAAAAAACTGAATGAATCCCCAAAACATTTAACAGTCTATGCACCAAGTTCCAATCTGCGAGGTAAAGACAGACCGCAGTGTTAGAATTTCCACAGTTCTGGATAATCTCTGTACCAGGGCTTTTGGACCGTTTTTTTGTGGGCTACGGTGTCTGCTGGTTTTTGTTCGCTTAAAAAAAAAAACAGGGATCAATTTAGACTGTAGGAACCAGGTGAGGTGAGTTAACTGTGTAAACAACCACTAATGAGTCAATGAAATGCTTAATAATGACAAAAACCAGCACACACAGCATACTGTGGAGCAGGGCTGAGAAACCTCGCTCTACACTTTAGGTAAATGATGAGTCGGAGATGGCCGAATGGGCTTATTGTGATCATTATGTGTTATGATCTTGTGTTATGATGTGTTATATTTGCCAGTGGCAGAAAGTCCTACTGATGTTTCAATAGTTTAATGACACATTTCTGTGTTGACAAAATAGGTGAGTAGGTGGACTTTTAGTCAATTCAGAAAACCATTAAACGCTGCGTGGTCTCGAGGTTGGTCAATGATGATAAGTTACTAAATACTTAAACTGAACTCTATGAACTAATATAAAGACACTCAGCAGCTTGGTTTTTTTTAAGATAGTGTCATAATTTTTCTATAGCCTATATCTTTATGGATTCATAATCCCTACAGGAGAAACTATGGGAGGCAATGTAGTAAAATGGTTAGGTAACTGGGCTTGATGCTCATGAGTTGCAGGTTAGGGGCCAAAGTTTACTTCCTGGTCTTGTTCAGTGCGGTTGGCTCCAGTATAGGTCTTTCAGGCCCGTTATTCAATGCAAGTCAATGGTACCAAATGCAATCAAAATACAAAGTCAGTGCATTTTTTCCGCAAGAACATGTATTCGCAATAGGTGCTTTTTCTTCATCTAATGTCTCCCCATGTGACGATTTGTTAAGTTATTGTATTGTTTGGGCGCTATATTTAATATTTTGTGGACCAATCAGTTTGCGGCACTTCCTGGGTACTGCACATAACTAGTATCTCACGCGCTCCAATTTTTGTACAACATGGCGGCACTTCCACCGCTTCAAAACGCTTTTCACAGTCGATGGGTGACGTCACAGTCACTGTCCATATTTTTCTAGTCTATAGTTAGTTTTCCATTGCACTCAGGGCACTGTTATTGCACCCCTGAGCAGTGCTTCACTAAATATCAAGCTGTATCTACAACATGCAAGCTGTCACTTTGGATAAGAGCATCTGTTAAATTTCTAAATTGAATGAGACCGACTGGACTGCAGTGGGAGTTTTAAGTTCTTCCTTAAACCCTAAAACATCTCTGTCCTCAAACTACTGTATGAGTCTATGGAGTCAACTCCCCTTCCTCTCCATCCCAGCCGATGCGTGATAAGTGTCCTGACACAAAATGGCCGCCATCCATCTCCCAGGTTGTGGTTGTGGATGTGAGTTTCCCGCAAAGTGCATTGAGATCATGAGATTAAAGGTTCTAAATTAAATTCCATTCAATTGTTATTACAGAGGAGAATGATGAGGAACTGAATAGTTTAATATTTAACTAAATGGCTCCTCTAAACTTAACACGGTCAGGCGCACGGTACAGTCCTTCCAAAGAGGACAGGAATAATAGCACTGACATAGCGAACTGTGTTAACTTTGTCATGGTTATGTCCCCCAGCAATACTTTAACAGCAAAGATGTGGCAAAAGAGAAAGAGAACGCTCCTTCTCTCGACAGATGAGGGAGATGAAGAAGATGGAAACCTTCCTCGTTCTCTCCGACAAGATGGATCTCAGCGCGGCTGTAATAACCGCAGCCTGTGGAAATTATGTTCAAAGTAATGGAAATCATGTCTGAAAAATCTCCAAATCATAAAAAATGGAGCCGTGGTTTCCCGGTCCAGGAAATATAAACGCTCCTGTCACAGAGCTCTGGTGAGCTGTGCCTCCTCACAGAACAGAATAAAAGGCACTGATAGGTTAAAAAAAGAGAAACAAATTGCTTGCAAATAAATGATTTATTGCCCAAATGCCGAAGGTGCTTTCATATATAAAAGGCAGCATTAGAGAGACAAGTGATGCGTCTTCAGTAGTGTTTTACGGGTTCATCTGCTGACACAATTGAGACTGTAAGATGGGTAGGATTAATAAGTGGGAGAACACGAGACAAAGTCTAGGCTCAGATGCTTCTCTTGGGAAGTTAACTTGATTAAAATGTTGATCCAGTCAAAGACAAGATCATTAAGTGCACATCCATAACTTAGAAATTCATGAACAGATTGCTTGGCTATAAACCGTCAGTGGAACTGTTTAATGAAGAAGAAAAAAAAGAGAAAAAAAGACTGAGGATCCGTTCCAAGGTACGGCATAAAGAGTTTTGAATTCCACAACGTGCATAATGAATCAATGGAGGAATGGCCCTTTACTGTCATTGCCCCTGTTGAGTTACAGCACAGCTGATGCCGGTATGCATGGTGAATTGATAAAACTGACGTGACACAATCACGCTTTTTTTCCCCTTTCACATGGAATGGTGGCTGCTATCTCTCCCTTCATCATTTTTTATCTCCCTTTTTTATTGTGGTGGAACATGGTGCATGAGGGAGTGATTGGAGAGCTCCTGGCACAACATACCTCAGCCAATCAGGCCCGGAGAGGGCTGAGAGGAAACTACTCATCAGCCAACGTTTTACCCATCAGCCCTATGTTTTACCCATCAGCCTATATTTTACCCATCAGCCTATATTTTACTCGTCAGCTCTATGTTTTACCCATCAGCCCTATATTTTACCCGTCAGCTCTATGTTTTACCCATCAGCCCTATACTTTACCCAGAAGGCCTGTGTTTTACCCATCAGCCAACGTTTTACCTATCAGCCCTATGTTTTACCCATCAGCCTATGTTTTACCCATCAGCCTATGTTTTACCCATCAGCCCTAAATTTTATTCATCAGCCTATATTTTACCCATCAGCCCCATATTTTACCCATCAGCCCTATGTTTTACCCATCAGCCTATGTTTTACCCATCATCCCTATATTTTACCCATCAGCCCTATGTTTTACCCATCAGCCTATATTTTACCCAACAGCCCTATATTTTACCCATCAGCCCTATATATGGGCGGCAGTGTAGTATAATGGTTAAGGAACTGGCCTTGTAACCGAAAGGTTGCAGGTTCAATTCCCAGGTAGGACACTGCCGTTGTACCCTTGAGCAAGGTACCTAATCTGAATCGCCTCAGTATATATCCAGCTGAATAAATGGACAATATGTAAAAAAAAAAAGCTAAAAAGTTGTGTAAGAGCATCTGCTAAATGCCTGTAATGTAATGTAATATTTTACCCATCAGCCCTATATTTTATCCATCGGCCCTACATTTTACCCATCAGCCCTATGTTTATCCATCAGGCCTGCATTTTATCCATGAGTCCTAGAGGCTCCAAAGTGCTGCTCATTACTGAGCACCTGCTATAACACACTGACCCACTGAAACAATATCTGGCTTTAAGGATTGGGAGCTGACAGTGGAGGTGAGAGTAAAACGGAAAGACATTGTAGTGCCGGTCAGAGAGGCCTAAAATAAAAACAGTGTCATCACTTACCCACAGGGCACATGGCTGGTGGGCATTAGATTAGTCAAGCTGCAGTCGATAGTGGTTCAGCGGAGCTCTCTCCAGGGGAGCAAGGGGGCCGATAGTGTCCTGGGGAGAGAGATAAAGCTTTGCTCACCACAGGGCTTGCGTGGTTAGCGGGGAGAAGGGCTCCTGTCGATGAAAATAAATCTTTTTGTAAAGCTGAAAAGAGGCTTTCTCTCCCCAAACGGGCTGATTGGACGCGTTGCCAGTGATCGGATAAGCCTGATATTTGTGGCCGGGCATCATCCCAGATTAGACAGATGGGTGAAGGTAGCAGAATTCCTCTTGCCTACCTGGCCTGGCTCACACTGAACTCTCGCCAAAGCTGCTGTCTGGCAAAGCACCGCCCCCCCCTCCAATCCCATAACCTCCTCCTCCCCCCCATCCCCCCTCCCCCCTCCCCGCAAACAACAATTCCGTGTTCTTCCAGAACAACGGCAAAACCACATCAATAGTCTGCCTGAACGCTATGTGCTCGCACTTGTTGAACCCCATGTAATTGATTTAAATCCATTTTATGTCATTTTGAAATAAAATGGGATAACAAGGCTAGAGCTGGCGGTGGTTGAGACTAATCTCAAAAGCAGCAGCAGTTTGCGCGGCATACATTAGCACTCGCTCTCAAAGGCCGAAAAATGTGGTTGTACATGAAAACAAATCAAAATGTCGATGTTGCGTCGGACTCTTTGAGGGCGTCCTGTCTTGGGTGTGGAAGGCTGCGTTCCTCCTCCCCCTGCCGGATCTTGTGTGCCCAATCCCAATGTGCTTCTATCTTAAGGGCGGCTCTGTTGTTTAATGGCTGAGTTTGTGACAGAGGTTGCAAGCTCAATTCCCAGATGAGGCAGTGCCTTTGTAACCTTGACCAAGGTACTTAACCTGAATTTTTTCAGTATAATATCCAGCTGTATAAATGGATTGTATGAGAAGGAAAATAAGCCCGTTATTCATATCACAGTCCTCAAGGACCGTGAACAGCTGGCTTTCCACCCTCCCTTTACCTGGGAGTCAGGTGTGAATACAGTCTGGCCAATCAGTAGCACTAATTGTCGAGTTAATTACAAGGGAGCAAAGAAAACCAGGGCCGGATTTGGATTTGAGGTCCAGATTTGAGTATGACGTGGATAAGAGACTGCTGGTAATAAAATTAATACAGCAGGGGTGTGCAACTCCGGGCTGGTTTTTGTTCTAACCAGTTGCATCAGCTGCATACTCTGATGATTCACTGCTGTACTGGACCTCTGTAATACATTTTCAGCCAGGGTACAGTCTGCACATGCGCTGTCTTCAGCTGTAGCTCAAAATAAAAAAAATTAAAAAATCTGATCAAGCGAATGATTGAACTTCTTAAATAATTAAGACCAGAAGTTGGAACGAAATCCTGAAATGGATTGGCCCTTTTTGCGCACACGTGGAATGTAGCAACCGGCTCCTGTAAAGGCCATTCTGGCTTGGTTGGGTCAGAATTCCCAGAATGAACGAGTGTGAACGCAGTGCTGCCGTTCTGCTCAGACACCCAGAGCCGATCGCTCAAAAAAAAAATAAAAAAAAATAAAAAAACGCTGTTCCAGACCGCCAAACACGCTACTCTCCCACTCGGTCCATCTGCCGTTCGGCGAAAAAGAAAGGAAACAAAAAAAAAGAGAAATCAAAGAGATCCGAGTGTTTTTCCGGTGACACGATGTGAAATCTGCACTAACCCGCAAAGCGTCTCTCTGGGCAAGACGGGAGGTGGTGAAGGGTCGATCTATAGCGGGACTGTGTATTTACCTGCCAGAGGGAGTCCTGATGCTCCATCTCCCTTCTCTCCTTCCGGTAATGGTGACGGGAATCATGCTGGGAACACTCAGACCTCCTCCGTTAGGAAGACATCTATCCGGGGGTGGGAGGGGGCGGCGGAAATGAGGGGGGTTGGCAGGTGGTCTGGCTGACTCCTCCACTCAGATGGGAGTCGCTTGGGGGGGGGGGGGGGGGGGTTTGTGATAGTTGACGATCGAGTCTGCACTTCGATGCCTGATCTTCATGCATTTGTTTTTTACTTTTTGAGCGCTGGTATTATTTATCCTTTATAAGGATAAGAGCGCTTGCTAAATGCCGGAGAAGTAAAATGTCGTAAAATGGGGCTGGACATTGCAGTGATGTGGTCACTTTTTGAAACCTTGGTGTTTGTGCTTATTGAGCTATCCCCAAAAATGTACAGCTTAAATCTCTATAGCACTATTATCTCTAAAATCATTTTACCAGTTTTGTTTTCTCCAAAACTGGTTAAATTGATTGATTAGAGTGACTTGGGGATGGGAATTGTTTTGTCTCTCCACTAACATCTTGTGGTCAATGTGTATCCACAGCCTTGTTATCCTTTTAAACATCAATGAAATTTCATTCTGCAAGGCGCCCTAATGCCGAACTCTATGGTCAAAGAAGGGCATTGTCTCTGTAGGCTACTGTCCATCCCAATGGAAACTCCGGAATCCTGGAAAAATGGATGTAACAAAGATTTTTATGTATGCAGTTTATGTATAAATACATTTTTCTTTTTAATCTGTGCATTACATATGTAGTCTAGAACCGCAGATTAACGTCCTACTAGGTCACTGACATGGTTTTACTGTAATACTCAGTTAACCCCCTTTTAACCTGATGATTTCTAGGAATTTAGCTGATAAACCAATGGAGAGAGAGGCCATTTTTAAAATGTTCATCCCTCGGTTTTATTGCATGTAGGGATTTTTATATATGCAGGCATGATGTTTTTCCATTTTTTATCGATGTGCAGCTGCCAAGGTGCATTTCAACTATTAAACTAATGGCCAAAAATAAATCAGTCTTGCAAACCCCCCACCCCACACACACATGTATATGCATCTTGCACTCATGAGATCGAGTCAACGCAGTTCACAGCAATGGCAATGTAATCCACAGATTTACACCGTCAAAATACGCCACCGCCAGCTCCACCGTGAAGCTCAATCCGTAAAGGTGCTTGTTGTGTGTGTGCGTGCATGTGTGTGTGTGTTCTATATTTGCAGCCTAGGTTCTCTCATTAGCTGATTTTGACTGGGAGTCTGTTGCAGCGGGACACAGTGGGTCACCTCAGGCTATTACTGTATAGTTCCCCCCCCAGGCGATTGGTTGTCAGGAGTGAATGATACACCTCTCCTCCAATCAGTAATTGCTATCTTACAGTACTGTGTGGTCTGTATGGTAGCACATTTTGGATCTCCTAGCAATCTCACTGACTAGAGCAGTGGTGCCCAATCATGTGCCATGGAGGGCCGAGAGTATGCAGGTTTTCATTCCAACCAATCACAACACCTGCTGATTTCACTAATTAACATGCCTTCAACCAGCGGGGAGGGAATTAATTAGTGAAATCACCAGGTGTAGTGATTAGTTGGAATGAAAACCTGCATACTCTCAGCCCTCCATGGCACATGATTGGGCACCACTGGACTAGAGCTTGTCAGTTAAAAACCAGTAGTTCCTGGTTTAGAATCGGCGCAGTGCCATTGCAGACTGTGGCCGGCAGCCCCGCAGGGTGACAGGTAATGGCGCATCAGGACGGATTCATTCAGCCGGGATGACCGCGCCTCATTGCTCACCAGTGACCCCTGTTGGTCGATCGGGTGCTCACAGCCAGCGTGCTGAAGCTGCAGATGCATTTTAAATAAAAGTTTCCTTTTTTCCCGTATGTGTAATGTCTGTCTCTCTCCGACAGAGATACCATACACATGCAATCCAATTTCCGCCTATGTCACACGGGTTATTAAACTTGCTGAATTTAATTTAAAAACCGGTTAAGTGCAAAAGTTCAATCTGGGCCTGCGAGGTGTAAAATAGTCATTGGCTTGCAGGTGAGCCAATCAGAAGTGTGCCTGCAGATGGACTGCACAGCTCATTGGAGGAGAGCCCTGGTGGTAAGATGGTACATAAAGGAATAATTTGCACATTATAAATTTGGTGGAAAAGTAACATGTTTGGAAATTTTTAAAGTTTTTTTTATTTTAAATATGTCCTCTCTGTGGACGAAAGGCATTTTATAAGAAGACATGGCTGAGTAGGTGGTACAGTCATTTTAGTCGTTTTAAGAAAGTAATAATATTATTTTATTTGGAGAGGGTCATTGTTAAATTGAATTGAATTCATTTTAATTTGCATAGTGCTTTTTCCCAGACACTGTCAAAAGGAAAATTTACAGGAAAACAGGGAGAAGTCTGGGCCTGAATACCCCCCCCCTCCCCACCCAAGAAAAATATGTTGAGTTAAATTAGAAAAAAACCTCCCCAGTAGAAAGATAAAACACTCAAGCAGTTGAAAGATCTCTGGGGGAGTAAATCTCTGGGGGAGTACATCTCTGGGGGAGTACATCTCTGGGGAGTACATCTCTGGGGGAGTACATCTCTGGGGGAGTACATCTCTGGGGGAGTACATCTCTGGGGAGTACATCTC
>CM056387.1:35742751-35815251 GCA_029718625.1 Synaphobranchus kaupii
ATCTCTGGGGGAGTACATCTCTGGGGGAGTACATCTCTGGGGGAGTACATCTGGGGGAGTACATCTCTGGGGAGTACATCTCTGGGGGGTACATCTCTGGGGGAGTACATCTCTGGGGGAGTACATCTCTGGGGGAGTACATCTCTGGGGAGTACATCTCTGGGGGGAGTACATCTCTGGGGGAGTACATCTCTGGGGGAGTACATCTCTGGGGAGTACATCTCTGGGGGAATATGGAGGCTTAGAGGGGGAGCACATCTTAGACTGTCAAAACCAAAACAACATTACAGTTTCCCCATTCTCCGCTTATCTGCTGCTTGTCTTATGCTGCCGGGCAGTCCCTGTGGATGGCCGGGTGTATCCTGGACGAAGACATTCAGATGTACGCCCGAGCAAGGTACTTTGCCGCACTTATTCCATTGAAAATCCAGGTGTTTCGAGGTAGAAAGTGGACGCTGAAACTTTGTAAACAGCCGCGAGCCTCGTCGGCTGAACAGGTGTTTAAAAAAAAAAGCCTCTGCCGATTTGACTATAAAACAAACAGCGAGAAAACGGTGGAAGTGTGCGGACCGTGCTGAGAAGGAGCTCTTTAGACGGAAGTGTACTGGTTGGTTGTGAGACGTATGGTCGCAGGTAATTGGTCTCCCCTACACTCTGAGTCAGGGCTCTGTAATGTAGCCTGTCAAATGCAGCTCCGCTGCCAGGCCCTAGCAGTTTCAGTGTCAGCCTCAGAGCTGGTGTGCGTATAGGGGGGCGGGGGTGTTATGGACTTGCTTTGGGCATAATAGCTCTGAATATGACTGATAGTAATGCAGTTATATTCCCCTGATATGAGACTAGCAACCAGCCGAGGTGACTGGAATAGAGTGGCAGGGGGAGCAACGACCACGCACACACATTACATTACAATCATTTAGACGCTTACACGCACACCCCTACATACACATCTATACACGCACAACCCTACATACACATCTATACACACACACGCACACCCCTACATACACATCTATACACACACACGCACACCCCGACATACACATCTATACACACACACGCACACCCCTACATACACATCGATACACGCTTACACGCACACCCCTACATACACATCTATACACGCTTACACGCACACCCCTACATACACATCTATACACGCACACCCCTACATACACATCCATACACACACACCCCTACATACACATCTATACACGCACACCCCTACATACACATCTATACACACACACACCCCTACATACACATCTATACACACACACACGCACACCCCTACATACACATCTATACACGCACACGCACACCCCTACATACACATCTATACACACACACCCCTACATACACATCTATACACGCACACCCCTACATACACATCTATACACGCACACCCCTACATACACATCTATACACGCACACCCCTACATACACATCTATACACACACACGCACACCCCTACATACACATCTATACACACACACCCCTACATACACATCTATACACACACACGCACACCCCTACATACACATCTATACACACACAGCCCTACATACACATCTATACACGCACACCCCTACATACACATCTATACACGCACACCCCTACATACACATCTATACACACACACCCCTACATACACATCTATACACACACACCCCTACATACACATCTATACACACACACGCACACCCCTACATACACATCTATACACACACACCCCTACATACACATCTATACACACACACCCCTACATACACATCTATACACACACACCCCTACATACACATCTATACACGCACACGCACACCCCTACATACACATCTATACACACACACCCCTACATACACATCTATACACACACACCCCTACATACACATCTATACACGCACACCCCTACATACACATCTATACACACACACCCCTACATACACATCTATACACACACACCCCTACATACACATCTATACACACACACACCCCTACATACACATCTATACACACACACCCCTACATACACATCTATACACGCACACCCCTACATACACATCTATACACGCACACACACACCCCTACATACACATCTATACACACACACCCCTACATACACATCTATACACGCACACGCACACCCCTACATACACATCTATACACACACACACCCCTACATACACATCTATACACGCACACCCCTACATACACATCTATACACACACACCCCTACATACACATCTATACACGCACACCCCTACATACACATCTATACACGCACACCCCTACATACACATCTATACACACACACCCCTACATACACATCTATACACACACACCCCTACATACACATCTATACACACACACCCCTACATACACATCTATACACGCACACGCACACCCCTACATACACATCTATACACGCACACGCACACCCCTACATACACATCTATACACACACACGCACACCCCTACATACACATCTATACACACACACCCCTGCAAACACATCTATACACACACACCCCTACATACACATCTATACACACACACCCCTACATACACATCTATACACACACACACACGCACACCCCTACATACACATCTATACACACACACCCCTACATACACATCTATACACACACACCCCTGCAAACACATCTATACACACACACCCCTACATACACATCTATACACACACACCCCTACATACACATCTATACACACACACACCCCTACATACACATCTATACACACACACCCCTACATACACATCTATACACGCACACCCCTACATACACATCTATACACGCTTACACGCACACCCCTACATACACATCTATACACGCACACCCCTACATACACATCTATACACACACACGCACACCCCTACATACACATCTATACACACACACCCCTGCAAACACATCTATACACACACACCCCTACATACACATCTATACACACACACCCCTACATACACATCTATACACGCACACGCACACCCCTACATACACATCTATACACACACACCCCTACATACACATCTATACACGCTTACACGCACACCCCTACATACACATCTATACACACACACCCCTACATACACATCTATACACACACACGCACACCCTTATATACACATCTATACACACACACGCACACCCCTACATACACATCTATACACACACACCCCTACATACACATCTATACACGCACACCCCTACATACACATCTATACACGCACACCCCTACATACACATCTATACACACACACCCCTACATACACATCTATACACACTTACACGCACACCCCTACATACACATCTATACACGCTTACACGCACACCCCTACATACACATCTATACACGCTTACACGCACACCCCTACATACACATCTATACACGCACACCCCTACATACACATCCATACACACACACCCCTACATACACATCTATACACGCACACCCCTACATACACATCTATACACACACACACCCCTACATACACATCTATACACACACACACGCACACCCCTACATACACATCTATACACGCACACGCACACCCCTACATACACATCTATACACACACACACGCACACCCCTACATACACATCTATACACACACACGCACACCCCTACATACACATCTATACACACACACCCCTACATACACATCTATACACACACACCCCTACATACACATCTATACACACACACGCACACCCCTACATACACATCTATACACACACACCCCTACATACACATCTATACACACACACCCCTACATACACATCTATACACACACACCCCTACATACACATCTATACACGCACACGCACACCCCTACATACACATCTATACACACACACCCCTACATACACATCTATACACACACACCCCTACATACACATCTATACACGCACACCCCTACATACACATCTATACACACACACCCCTACATACACATCTATACACACACACACCCCTACATACACATCTATACACACACACCCCTACATACACATCTATACACGCACACCCCTACATACACATCTATACACGCTTACACGCACACCCCTACATACACATCTATACACACACACACCCCTACATACACATCTATACACGCACACCCCTACATACACATCTATACACACACACCCCTACATACACATCTATACACGCACACCCCTACATACACATCTATACACGCACACCCCTACATACACATCTATACACACACACCCCTACATACACATCTATACACACACACCCCTACATACACATCTATACACGCACACGCACACCCCTACATACACATCTATACACGCACACCCCTACATACACATCTATACACGCACACCCCTACATACACATCTATACACGCACACCCCTACATACACATCTATACACGCACACCCCTACATACACATCTATACACACACACCCCTGCAAACACATCTATACACACACACCCCTACATACACATCTATACACACACACCCCTACATACACATCTATACACGCACACCCCTACATACACATCTATACACGCACACCCCTACATACACATCTATACACACACACCCCTACATACACATCTATACACACTTACACGCACACCCCTACATACACATCTATACACGCTTACACGCACACCCCTACATACACATCTATACACGCACACCCCTACATACACATCTATACACACACACCCCTACATACACATCTATACACGCACACCCCTACATACACATCTATACACGCACACCCCTACATACACATCTATACACGCACACCCCTACATACACATCTATACACACACACCCCTACATACACATCTATACACACACACCCCTACATACACATCTATACACGCACACGCACACCCCTACATACACATCTATACACACACACACGCACACCCCTACATACACATCTATACACACACACCCCTACATACACATCTATGCACGCACACGCACACCCCTACATACACATATATACACACACACGCACACCCCTACATACACATACAGACACACACATACACAGAAACACATACACACTCATACACACACCCCTACAAATACACACAGTCAGACACACAACAAACACAATACCCCCCCCTACACACATACACACCCCTACACATGCATAGACACACATACACACACACACACACAATCAGAGACACCAGCTGCAAACCCCACCCCTCCCTTCCCCCTATTCAGTACCACCAGCATCATAATGGCGGGTACTTCAGGCTGCCCCGGCAACGCCTTCAGTAGCGTTAATGAACTGAGCGGGCGCTCGAGCCTTTGAAGAAGCTCAATGGAAGCGTGTTATTACCGCCCAGAGCTGCAGAATGTGCAACAATCAGCCCTGGGTCAAATCAACGACTTTCTCTGAAATAATGTGACACCTTCAGCCACCAGTAAAATTCCGCCTGGTTAATCACAATTATAAAAGAAACGTTAGTTCACCGATATTCAGAAACACAATTCTACTTCCGTATGATCAACAGAGAGACGTATTGCACAGACATCTAAAGTATTCCATGTACAAATCTAATGCAGGTCTGGTCACGGTTAGCATTAAAAGAACACTGTGGTCTCTTCTCATTCAGTGTTTATCCTTGCTCGTGAAATATGATTAATAATTCAATTCATTTATATTCAGGCCAGTTTTCTTTTTTTTCCATTGTTGCTTTGTTGCTTACAGTAATTCACCTGTCAAACTCTTTCAGTGAAGAAAAAAAAAAGAATACTTGCATACTGACACATGTTGATTGGATAAAGTCCAATCCCTCAACAAGTTAGTTAGCTTTGAGTGTCACAAATGGCAGCGAATTACCATCTACACCTGATCCTTGCCACGCCCGTAGCATGGCAAATAGGCTTATGTGTGAACAATGAGCTCAACATTTCAGCAACGGAATGAGATAAGAGCAGAGCAGTGGTTAGAACTGAGCTCTTACTTCAGAGGTTGCGGGTTTGATTCCCAGGTGGGGCACCGCCACTGTACCCTTAAACACACACGCACACGCACACGCGCACGCGCACACGCACACGCACACACATACACACACACGCGCACACAACAGCCAGAGAGCCAAATGGCACAGGAGTTCAGTACAGTTCATTTACATTCACACAGGACTTCCATCCCTGTAAAGGAATAGAATCTTATAGTCTCTCGGCTAAAGAAATACGTGACTGTATGTCTGCTCCTACAGAAGTATACAGTAAACCAGACAGCAACAGTCTCCCGTCCCATCATCCTCCACTCCTAACAGCAATTACTGATTTCTGACAAAGCTCATTTCTTACTTATATGTTAATAATGTTTCTAAACAGCAACAAGCTAACAGCTCTGCTGTTCACTGTGAAAGATCATCAACTGTGTGTGTGTGTGTGTGCCGGGGGCTTTCTCACGATTAGCCAATTACCAACTGTCTGCTATAATATACTCTATAGAGCAATATGATGAACATTGCAGTGCAGACATAACCTTCATTTGTATAATTAACAAACTTGAATGGGACTTGGGCTTGCTTCTGTGTTAGAGGGAGAGGGAGAGGGAGAGGGGAGAGGCCTGTCTGTAAATCAGCACACTTTTTATATTAGTCGCTGGTTCTTCTAATGTACAGCTCTGTGGGGTGCTAGAACACCTGCATCTGCGAGTTGACAGTTGGATTTAAAATACATCTCATGGTTTTTTTTTTTTTAACAACCGGAGAGTAACAGCATCAGCAGAGGCTCTCATGCCATAGCCTATGTCAAATAATAATTTGAATTACTTTAACTGTTCACAGCCATTTAAAAAGATCTGTAGTCTATTAGTCTATTTTCACTGTTCGTGAGCTATTGCACATGTACATGTGTGAGACAAAGTAGGTGCTTTCTTAAAATATGCAAAGCTATTGCATATCATTGTGACTAGTGGGAGATATGCAGGCACTGTGTAGATTCAGACATTTGGACATAGTCACCAAAAGAATGATGCCTGGGAATAATACTCTAGCGGCAGATAGCCAGTTTGGCTAGCCGCCGGTTGGTGAATGTTCTGTGCTTTATGTCCTGTTTGTTTAAGTGTCGAGCTAGCCACGGATTGGCTAGCTAGGGTGTCTGTCAATTGTATGGGGCCGAAGGCGGTGTACAAAAGGGGCGTGTAGCAGAGGTACTCGGCCAGGCTGTCATCCTGCAATTTACTGTAATTGTAACCTTCTGTTTGCAACCATAGACTGTATAAAAATATTGGCAAAGTCACTGTGACACAAAGTCACCCATCGCCTGCCCGGCCTCGTAAAAAAACGATTTTAGTCTAAACATTGCAAACATTTAGCCTACAAACGCAGACTCCGTATTTTTTTCTTTTCTGATAAATTATTGGTTTTATTTTAAACATCGCCGTATTGAGTCGGTACAAACATACCGCTAACACGTTGGCTCTATTCCCCGCACATTTTCTTAATTTTTGGGACCAAAAAAAGATTATCCAGGCGTAGCCTAGGTTTGGTTACGTTTTTTCTCATTCCATAGATCGTATATAGGCCTAAACAACCAAATAACTTGGTCATAATACCCGCCCGAACCTGTCCTCTTATTTAAAAATTGTAATACCCACCAGTTACAGTCTATGGCTAGCTGCCGTCGGTTCTAGTTAAACTAACATTAGCTGCTCTTAGGACCTAGCTAGTTGGAGAAGCTGGCTAGTAACGTTAGCTAGGCAATCACGGTAGCTATCGTTAGCTTGCTAGCTAAATGTTAAAACGACTTGCTGTGAGCTATCGTTAGCTTGCTAGCTAGCTAACCCAGTATTGCTAAGCAATGGTAGCGTTCATGGCAGGGGGAGTACGGCGATTTGTTTGGCTGCTCGCTCCGAGACGCTGGGCCTGTAGTGTAGCTGCAACATCCACTGCTGTCTCATCTCACAAAAAAGTATTTTTTTTCGTAGTAGACACATCATAGCTTGCTCCAAAATGAACATGTGATGACAAACATGCTGAAGATTAGCGACAAGGCAGTCAATTTATTATGTTACGAACTGTATCCACAAAACAACAGCTTGTTCACGGTAGGCTACTAAGGGATGTTCTCCATCGACTTCCACTCAAAAATACAGCATGTCTCCCTGTCCCAAGCATAGACTGTATAAAAATAGGTCCCAAGACGCCAGGGCGTGTTTTAGAACAATGATTGTTGTCGTCTCCCCCTTCTGGTCCTGCCCCTCCGAGTGAGGGCAATGAGACTCTATAGAACCTATCTTTGGCAGTGACCCCAGGACTCAACCTGTCCCTCTGATTGGTCCTGAACAAATATTAATACCCTGTCCAAACGACATAATAATTAAAAAAATCGGCACATGGAGAGGCATTAGACGAAGGAAAAGCACCTATTGCGACTACATTTTCTTGTGGAAAAAAGTTATTGACTTAGTATTTTTACAACATTGCTGCCATTGACTTACATTGTGAAAAACCTATACTGGAGCCAACCGCAGTGGCGCTAGTGAGCAACGGCACTATGGCCGTTCCCAGCCCAACCAGGAAGTGAGCTTCAAAACAAAAGCCCGGTTTTGGCCCCTTGTTTGCAACTAATGAACGCCATGGATGTAGGCAAAGCTCTGCCTGGTTTGTCCATTGCTTTGCTGCCCTCACTACAATGCATTTTTTTTTTTCCTTTCAGTGACTGAGGGGCAGGTATATGTTCAGCCAGTCAAGTAACCCTGACGCATAAAGAATAGCTTGCAAATGCGCACCCGGCTTTCTTGTTAGGCGCAGAGCGGAAAAATGTTCCGTGACCCGATGGGGATCCCCGTAGTTTTTGGGGAGAGTTTTCAGAATGAGCATTTTATCTATTCCACAGAGAGATACCATAGAGCAGGGACACTCAAATCTGGCCCTTAAGGGCAGCAGTACTAGGCTACTTCCATTTTAATCTTCTGCCTGATAGTCCATAGTACAATAATGCCACTGATTGACCAGAGATTACACTCACCTGGTGCCGTCAGGTTTAAATGAGTCCCTGATTAGAGGTGAGGAATGAAAACCAGCAGCACTACTGGCCCTGAGGACCAGATTCGAGTGTCACAGCTGTAGAGAGACACGAACACGGGCTCGGAAGCGCCGGACCTCGGAGGATGACAGAACGCTCTGAGTCGTCCAGGCTGACTGACGGCGCGCGAGGGGGCGAACAGACAGGGTGAGCAGATGGCGGAGTTGTGGTGCAGTCTGGGGTGGGTGGGCCGAGTCTGGCACGGTTCGCTCGCGGTTACGGGCACGGTCGTTTTCATTCTCTTTTTATTTAACGCAAAATAATTAATTTTGCTTGATGGTGCGGAACACTCGTCGGATTGCAGAAACTGCCAGCATGTAACAGCGTCCCCTCTGGCGGTGTGTGGAAAGCAATATACATCTGCTAACGTTGCAATGAAGAAGGCAGCTATAAGTGTCACTATAAGGTAGCCATGTAGCAGTAAGTGTCACTATAAGGTAGCCTGGTGGCAGTAAGTGTCACTATAAGGTAGCCTGGTGGCAGTAAGTGTCACTATAAGGTAGCCTGGTGGCAGTAAGTGTCACTATAAGGTAGCCTGGCGGCAGTAAGTGTCACTATAAGGTAGCCTGGAGGCAGTAAGTGTCACTATAAGGTAGCCTGGTGGCAGTAAGTGTCACTATAAGGTAGTCTGGTGGCAGTAAGTGTCACTATAAGGTAGCCTGGCGGCAGTAAGTGTCACTATAAGGTAGCCTGGAGGCAGTAAGTGTCACTATAAGGTAGCCTGGTGGCAGTAAGTGTCACTATAAGGTAGCCATGTGGTAGTGAGTGTCACTATAAGGTAGTCATGTGGCAGTAAGTGTCACTATAAGGTAGCCTGGTGGCAGTAAGTGTCACTATAAGGTAGTCTGGTGGCAGTAAGAGTCACTATAAGGTAGCCTGGTGGCAGTAAGTGTCACTATAAGGTAGTCTGGTGGCAGTAAGTGTCACTATAAGGTAGTCTGGTGGCAGTAAGTGTCACTATAAGGTAGTCTGGTGGCAGTAAGTGTCACTATACGGTAGCCATGTGGTAGTGAGTGTCACTATAAGGTAGTCTGGTGGCAGTAAGTGTCACTATAAGGTAGCCATGTGGCAGTGAGTGTCACTATAAGGTAGTCTGGTGGCAGTAAGTGTCACTATAAGGTAGCCATGTGGTAGTGCGTGTCACTATAAGGTAGTCATGTGGCAGTAAGTGTCACTATAAGGTAGCCATGTAGTAGTGAGTGTCACTATAAGGTAGCCTGGTGGCAGTAAGTGTCACTATAAGGTAGCCTGGTGGCAGTAAGTGTCACTATAAGGTAGCCTGGTGGCAGTAAGTGTCACTATAAGGTAGCCTGGTGGCAGTAAGTGTCACTATAAGGTAGCCTGGCGGCAGTAAGTGTCACTATAAGGTAGCCTGGAGGCAGTAAGTGTCACTATAAGGTAGCCTGGTGGCAGTAAGTGTCACTATAAGGTAGTCTGGTGGCAGTAAGTGTCACTATAAGGTAGCCTGGAGGCAGTAAGTGTCACTATAAGGTAGCCTGGTGGCAGTAAGTGTCACTATAAGGTAGCCATGTGGTAGTGAGTGTCACTATAAGGTAGTCTGGTGGCAGTAAGTGTCACTATAAGGTAGCCATGTGGTAGTGAGTGTCACTATAAGGTAGCCTGGTGGCAGTAAGTGTCACTATAAGGTAGCCTGGTGGCAGTAAGTGTCACTATAAGGTAGCCTGGCGGCAGTAAGTGTCACTATAAGGTAGCCTGGCGGCAGTAAGTGTCACTATAAGGTAGCCTGGAGGCAGTAAGTGTCACTATAAGGTAGCCTGGTGGCAGTAAGTGTCACTATAAGGTAGTCTGGTGGCAGTAAGTGTCACTATAAGGTAGCCTGGAGGCAGTAAGTGTCACTATAAGGTAGCCTGGTGGCAGTAAGTGTCACTATAAGGTAGCCATGTGGTAGTGAGTGTCACTATAAGGTAGTCTGGTGGCAGTAAGTGTCACTATAAGGTAGCCATGTGGTAGTGAGTGTCACTATAAGGTAGTCATGTGGCAGTAAGTGTCACTATAAGGTAGCCATGTGGTAGTGAGTGTCACTATAAGGTAGCCTGGTGGCAGTAAGTGTCACTATAAGGTAGCCTGGTGGCAGTAAGTGTCACTATAAGGTAGCCTGGTGGCAGTAAGTGTCACTATAAGGTAGCCTGGTGGCAGTAAGTGTCACTATAAGGTAGCCTGGCGGCAGTAAGTGTCACTATAAGGTAGCCTGGAGGCAGTAAGTGTCACTATAAGGTAGCCTGGTGGCAGTAAGTGTCACTATAAGGTAGTCTGGTGGCAGTAAGTGTCACTATAAGGTAGCCTGGCGGCAGTAAGTGTCACTATAAGGTAGCCTGGAGGCAGTAAGTGTCACTATAAGGTAGCCTGGTGGCAGTAAGTGTCACTATAAGGTAGCCATGTGGTAGTGAGTGTCACTATAAGGTAGTCATGTGGCAGTAAGTGTCACTATAAGGTAGCCATGTGGCAGTGAGTGTCACTATAAGGTAGCCTGGAGGCAGTAAGAGTCACTATAAGGTAGCCTGGTGGCAGTAAGTGTCACTATAAGGTAGTCTGGTGGCAGTAAGTGTCACTATAAGGTAGTCTGGTGGCAGTAAGTGTCACTATAAGGTAGTCTGGTGGCAGTAAGTGTCACTATACGGTAGCCATGTGGTAGTGAGTGTCACTATAAGGTAGTCTGGTGGCAGTAAGTGTCACTATAAGGTAGCCATGTGGCAGTGAGTGTCACTATAAGGTAGTCTGGTGGCAGTAAGTGTCACTATAAGGTAGCCATGTGGTAGTGAGTGTCACTATAAGGTAGTCATGTGGCAGTAAGTGTCACTATAAGGTAGCCATGTGGTAGTGAGTGTCACTATAAGGTAGCCTGGTGGCAGTAAGTGTCACTATAAGGTAGTCTGGTGGCAGTAAGTGTCACTATAAGGTAGCCTGGTGGCAGTAAGTGTCACTATAATAATAATAATAATAATGCATTCAATTTCTATAGCGCTTTTCTAGGTACTCAAAGTGCTTTACAGTTTAAAATTACACACAGTAAAATTATTTAATAAGTAGTTAATAAAAATAATAATAATAAAAAATAAAAATAAAGAAAAAAATAATAATAAAAATAAAAAATAAAAAATAAAATTAAAATAAAAAATAAATAAATAAAATAGAATAAAATAAAATAATTAAGACCGATAAAAAGAAGGAGTATAATTTAAAATTTCAGTCATGGGATAGAGGGGAGGATGTTTAACAGGGGAAAGCCAGTTTGAAGAGGTGGGTTTTGAGAGCCTGTTTGAAGGATGGTAGGGTGGTTGCCAGACGGATGTGGATGGGGAGGGCATTCCAGAGGGAGGGTGCAGCAACTGAAAAGGCCCTGTCGCCCCAGGTCCGGAGCTTGGTCCTGGGGATTGTCAGATTGTTCGTGTCAGCGGACCTGAGGCGACGGGAAGGAGTGTGACGGGGGAGGAGGTCAGAGAGGTAGGGAGGGGCCAGGTTATTTAGGGCTTTGTAGGTGATGAGCAGTATTTTGTAGTCAATCCTGTGTTTAACCGGGAGCCAGTGGAGGTTGTGGAGGACAGGGGTGATGTGATCTCGGCGACGGGTGGAGGTGAGCAGACGGGCAGCAGAGTTCTGAACGTATTGTAGTTTATTGAGGATTTTGTTGGGTGAACCATAGAGGATGCTATTGCAGTAATCGAGTCTGGAGGTTATGAGGGCATGGATGAGGGTTTCAGCAGCGGAAAGGGACAGGGAGGGACGGAGGCGGGCAATGTTCCGGAGGTGAAAGAAGGCAGTTTTGGTGATGTGGTTGACGTGTGGTAGGAATGAGAGGGTGGGGTCGAGGATGATGCCGAGGTTGCGGACATGGGTGGAGGGGGGTGACGATGGAACCGTCAATGGTGAGAGAGAAGGTCTGGGCGGAGCGGATGAGGGAGTTTGGGCCGATGATGAGTATTTCCGATTTATTGCAGTTGAGTTGGAGAAAGTTCTGTTGCATCCAAGTTTTTATATCAGCAAGGCAGGTGGTGAGGGTGGAGTGGGTGGTTGAGGTGATGGTTTTGGAGGAGAGGTAGAGTTGTGTGTCGTCTGCATAGCAATGGAAGCGGAGGCCATGGCGGCGGAGAATTTGACTCAGGGGAAGTATATACAGGATGAAGAGGGGGGGGCCGAGCACTGATCCTTGGGGGACACCATGAATGACTGGGGCGGTGGAGGATTGGCAGTGGTTTATGGAGATGTATTGGTGTCTGTTGGAGAGGTAGGAGGTGAACCAGGAGAGGACAGTACCGGAAATACCAAGGGAGTGAAGGCGTGAGAGGAGGATGGAGTGGTTGATGGTGTCAAAGGCGGCGGTGAGGTCGAGGAGGATAAGGATGGTTAAAGAGCCGGAGTCAGCAGAGAGAAGGATGTCATTAGTGATTTTCAGTAGTGCAGTTTCTGTACTGTGATTGGTGCGGAAGCCGGATTGGAAGGGTTCGTAGAGGTTATTGTTGTGGAGGTGGGTTTTGAGTTGAGCGGCGACAGCTCGCTCAAGGACTTTAGACAGGAAGGGGAGGTTGGATATGGGCCGGTAGTTGTTGGGGATGTCAGGGTCGAGACCAGGTTTTTTTAGAATGGGGGGTAACGGCAGCAAGCTTGAGGGAGGGGGGGACGAGACCAGTGGACAGGGAGGAGTTGATTATGTTGGTGATAAGTGGGGAGAGAGTGGGGAGGCAAGCCTTGACTAGGAAGGTGGGAATAGGGTCGAGGGCACTGGTTGATGACTTCATACTGGTGACTATGGAGGAGAGATCGGATTCGGAGATAGGACTGAAGGATGAGAATGAATGGCTAGGGAGTAGGGGGGGATCTGGTTGAAGGCATGGGGGGGTGGTGAGGGAGGAGGCAGATAGCTGGCGGTGAATTGTATCGATTTTAGATTGAAAAGATGACAGGAAGGAATTGCATTTGCTGGTGGTGAAGGAGTTAGAGATGGTGTCCATGGGCTTGAGGAGTTTGTTGATAGTGGAGAAGAGAGTTTTGGGGTTGTTGGAGCCAGTTTGGATGATGAAGGAGTAGTGCGAGGAACGAGCGTTGTTGAGGGCATCTTTGTATTGTTGTTGGTGGAATTTGTAGGCATCCAAGTGAACAGTGAGTCCGGTTTTATTGGCAAGTCTTTCAAGTTGGCGGCCCTTGGCTTTGAGTTGGCGGAGTTGATCGGTGTACCAGGGGGCGGAGTGAGTGAAGGAGACGGATTTGGTTTTTGTGGGGGCAATTTCATATTACTATAAGGTAGCCTGGTGGCAGTAAGTGTCACTATAAGGTAGCCTGGTGGCAGTGTCACTATAAGGTAGCCTGGTGGCAGTAAGTGTCACTATAAGGTAGTCTGGTGGCAGTAAGTGTCACTATAAGGTAGTCTGGTGGCAGTAAGTGTCACTATAAGGTAGCCTGGTGGCAGTAAGTGTCACTATAAGGTAGTCTGGTGGCAGTAAGTGTCACTATAAGGTAGTCTGGTGGCAGTAAGTGTCACTATAAGGTAGCCTGGTGGCAGTAAGTGTCACTATAAGGTAGTGTTGTCACGATACCAAAATTTTGACTTCGATACCGATACCAGGTTTAGTATCATGATACTCGATACTGAAACGGTACTTGAAACTGAAACGATACTGATTCGATACTCGGTACCTCTACTGAAATGACCTTAACCCTATTTACTTTGGCCCTTCAGAGGCAATTTCCTCCTCGTTTCTACTAGTTTTATTTAAATGTCAATATCTAAATAAATATTCCCTGCACATCCATGGTTTTAAGTTCGAACTGAAGAAGAAGCTGTATCATTCAGAAATTTGCTACAGAATACATTTATTTCAGAATAGTCACATACAGTACAGTGTTTCCCCTAGATTTTTTTTCAGGCCGGGTGGTAGGCCCCTCGAAACTACCAGTGTTGTTGCGCGTACACGGTGTCATCAAACGCGCATGCGGGGCCGAGGTAGTATCATCGCGCAGGTCGGGGGTACGGAGAGTCGTCGCACACATGGGGAGGGTGTTGGTAACAAAGTGGTACATTTCTCCATTCTGAGCTAAAATAACATTTGCTCACAAAGTCGTATGGTAAATAAATATTAGTTATTTATAATATTAATAAACTTGAAACAGAACTTATATACAATAAACCCCCCTTAGCTTCACAAATGATATTCAGAACTATACAACTTAAACCCAGGACAAGGAGTTTGTTTCTACCGGTTTTTAAGGACTGTTTCTGGATCAGCTATCTTTGCAGCACTGTAGAGCTGCTTTTGAGACTCCTCCATAGTGCTGATCCATAATCAGTCCTTAAAAACAGGCAGAATCAAACTCCTGCCTCTGCAGTATTAGCTTTTACTCTACACTAAAATGTAAGAGTTCTGGTCAGATAGCGAAACGGACGAAAGTGCGCCATTTTGCGTAGAGGCGGAAACTATAATTACACCCTCATAATATCAGCGCTGCCATTGAAAATTTAATTAGGCCTAACGGGAAACCGAAGCTGTTTTGGCAAGGGTTTTTCCAGATGCTATTTTGATCATTCCAGCATTCTGCGGTAAGGTAAATATTGCAGCTACATAAAAGAAAAAGAAAAAAAAAATTATATTTAAAAAAAGAATAATATAATTTTTTTTTTTAAAGTACCGAACGTCGGAAAATTCTAATACCGAACCGTTTTTTTTAAGTATCGAAAAAGTACCGAAGTTTTGGTGTACCGTGCAACACCACTATAAGGTAGCCATGTGGTAGTGAGTGTGTCACTATAAGGTAGTCATGTGGCAGTAAGTGTCACTATAAGGTAGCCATGTGGCAGTGAGTGTCACTATAAGGTAGCCTGGCAGCAGTAAGTGTCACTATAAGGTAGCCTGGCGGCAGTAAGTGTCACTATAAGGTACAGTGTTTCCCCTAGGATGGAGTTGTAGCAGCGGAGGTGAAGCACTTATATACATATATATATATAGATACAGTGTTTCCCCTACCGTTATCTTGGCCGGGCGGCCCGCCCGGCCAAACTCACGTGCCGCCCGGCTTGAACAAGAGGGAAAATAAATAATTTTAATGAAAAAAAAATTTTTTTTATATTATTCTTTTTTTTTTATGTAGCTGCAATATTTCCCTTGCCGCAGAATGCGGGAATGATCAAAATAGCATCGGGAAAAACCCTTGCCAAAACAGCTTCGGTTTCCCGTTAGGCCTAATTAAAATTTTCAATGGCTGCGCTATTATGAGGGTGTAATTATAGTTTCCGCCTCTACGCAAAATGGCGCACTTTCACCGCCCGGTCCTGAAAAAAAATCTAGGGGAAACACTGAGATATATATACACTACTCACAAAAAGTTAGGGATATTTGGCTTTCGGGTGAAATTTATGGAAAATGTAAGTTCACGCTACAGTGATATTATACGTATCATGAAAGTAGGGCATTTAAGTAGAAGCATGCAATGGTGATTTCCTCATCTCAAACAATTTATTGAAACAAAAGCCAACAACAGTGGTGGGTATACCACAACAAAAATGTCAATGTCTCAATAACTTGTCATGTGCCCTTGAGCATCAATTACAGCTTGACAACGACGTCTCATGCTGTTCACAAGTCGACTTATTGTCTGCTGAGGCATGGCATCCCACTCTTCTTGAAGGGCGGCCCTCAGGTCATTGAGGTTCTGGGGTACAGAGTTACGAGCCTCTACACGGTGAGTCAGCTGATCCCATAGGTTTTCTATGGGATTCAGGTCTGGAGAAAGTGCAGGCCACTCCATTTGAGGTACCCCAGTCTCCAGCAGCCTTTCCCTAATGATGCGACCTCGATGAGCTGGAGCATTGTCGTCCATGAAGATGAAATTAGGCCTGTGTTGTTCATGCAGGGGCACAATGACTGGATTAATGATGTTATTCAGGTAGTATGGGCTTGTCACTGTACCATTCACAAAGTGTAGGGCAGTTCTGTATTGACTAGACACACCTGCCCACACTGTAACACCGCCACCACCAAAGGGTCGTCTGGTGACAACAGTGGCTGATGCATAGCGCTCTCCTTGACGTCTCCAACATCGTTGGCGGCCATCATTTCTGCTCAACGTGAATCGACTTTCATCAGAGAACAGCACTGAGGCCCACTGGTCCCTCGTCCAGCGTAAATGCTCCCTGGCCCATGCAAGACGATGACGCCTGTGCCTGGTGGTGTGGTCAGGTACCCTTGCAGGTCGTCTAGCACGCAGACCACGCTGATGTAAACGGTTTCGAATGGTCTGACGTGACACTTGGGTGCCTCTCACCTCCCTTAAATGTGCCTGGAGTTGAGTGGCATTCATCATCCGGTTCCGCCGGGCACTGGTCACAATGAAGCGGTCATCAGTGTGGGATGTGGCCAAAGGACGTCCACTTCTATGCCTTTCTGTGACTCTTCCAGTCTCTCTGTATCTCTGTTGCAACCTGCTGATGACACTCTGTGACACTCTAAGCTCAGTGGCCACTTCCCTCTGAGAACATCCTGTTTGAAGCCTCGCAATGGCGAGGTACTGTTGATCAATTGTTAGGTGTCGTCTTGGTCTCATGATGTCAAAATGTGAACAGCATGATGAAGAGGACTGTTTAAATACCAATTCTAATTGAACCAGGAAATTTATTGGTCGATTCATGGATCAAACACCTGTTGTGAATTTTGCCGTTCAGCTCCTTGTTAGAGAACAGCAAGTTGTGCAAAAAGTACTGAAACATTGAATAGTTGGACATGTGCATTCAAAAGTTTAGAGAAGGTCAAATTAATTTCACCTGTAAAGGTTATAGTGCATTTTAGGTTCATCCTGAAATTTCACCCGAAAGCCGAATATCCCTAACTTTTTGTGAGTAGTGTATATACAGATCCTTTCCAAAAAATTAGAATATCATGGAAAAGTTTTTTTTTTTCCATAATTCCATTCAAAAAGTGAAACTTTCATAGATTATAGATTCATTACACACAAAGTGAAATATTTCTAGCCTTTATTTGTTTCATTTTTCATAATTTTGGCTTACAGCTCCAGAAAACCCCCAAAACAGTATTTCAAGAAATTAGAATAGTGTGTCGAAAATCAGCATTTACTTCAGTTATTTCAGAGAATGAGTGGAGTGGCTTGACTCGAGGAATCCGACAGTTGTAGCCCATGTCCCGGATACATCTGTACGTGGTGGTTTTTGAAGCACTGACTCCAGCCTCAGTCCACTCCCTCTGCATCTCCGCCAAATTTTGGAATCGTCTTTGCTTGACAATCCGCTGAAGCCTACGGTCACCTCTTTTGCTTGTGCACCTTCTCCTGCCACATTTTTCCCTTCCACTAAACTTTCTATTAATATGCTTGGACACTGCACTCTGTGAACAGCCAGCCTCCTTAGCGATGACCTTTTGTGGCTTACCCATCTTCTGGAGGGTGTCAATGATGGTCTTCTGGCCAATTGCCAAGTCTGCAGTCTTCCCCATACTGAACCAAACTGAGATAAACTTTGCAGGTGTTTTGAGTAAATTAGATGATAGTGTGACACTCAGTCTAAAACATTCATTCTCTGAAATAACTGAAGTAAATGCTGATTTTCGACACACTATTCTAATTTCTTGAAATACTGTTTTGGGGGTTTTCTGGAGCTGTAAGCCAAAATTATGAAAAATGAAACAAATAAAGGCTAGAAATATTTCACTTCGTGTGTAATTAATCTATAATCTATGAAAGTTTCACTTTTTGAATGGAATTATGGAAAAAAAAAACTTTTCCATGATATTCTAATTTTTCGGAAAGGATCTGTATATATATATATATATAATTTTTTAAAAACTTTTTGTGGCACTCACAAAGCGCACCCTGCCGGGAGGTTTCTATGTGTCTGCCGGCACCAGAAGGGCTCTCGAGGCCTAAGTACATACAGTACAGTCAAGGACAACTACAGGCAGGGGCGTAGGTTTCATTTGAACATTGGGGGGGGGGGGGACCACAAACAGTAAATATTCTTTGTGATGATAATGGAGGGGGACACTAATAATATAGCATCCAACAGTAGTGAACCATGACTATTGGACCAAGGCCCTCAACCATTCCCGTGAGGAAAGCAATACGAAGTATTGGGGGGTCTGGGGGTTCTCCCCCAGAAATATTTGAGCCTTTTAAAACTAATTTCCTGTATTTCTACACAACCTCACCCAGGGCATTTTCTAAAATAAAATGTTTTATTTCTGAACATTTTGGAGAAGTTTTATTTTTTTTTTCCAAAGCACTAGGCGAGATTTGAGATGCTTTCATATAAATCTAAAGCCATGGTAGGCTAATCAGTACATTAGTGGATAAGATAAGTTTATAACATTTTAAACTCTGTGGTTCTCAAACTCGGTCCTGGGGGTCCCCTGTGTATGCTGGTTTCCGTTCCAACCACAATTGCAATCCCAAAATTTTAACAAGCTGTTAATTTTTCTTAATTAGGTGTTTTACCCTCTTAAGACAAATTGTCAGAAATAGTTATGCATACCATGAAGACTATGCCATGTTCACACTGTGCTTACAGTGCTATCTTGCAAACAATAATACAAGGTAACATTTTTTTAAAGTGATCAATTTAAAGACTGAGGTGAATCAATAGGCTCCTAATTCAGTAGTTGAACACATGTGTTTTAAGTTCCTTAATTATTCCTTAAACTTATTAACACAATGCAGGTTTGGCTCATTATCATTTGCTTTGTCTTTTGAATTGTTCATTATTTACCAAGTCTCTAGTTTTAGTTGCCAATGTGTCCACAATTTCACCAATTAGGAGCCGATTGATTCACCTCTGTCTTTAATTTGTTTAATTTGATCAGTTAAAACATTTTTATCTCTCTTTTTGTAATGGTTTGCAATATAGCACAATGTGAATATTTGACTTTTATTATTCATGACATGCATAGCTATTTCTAACATAATGTGGCTTCAGAGGGGAAATAATCCCTCTAAACATGAAAAACACCTAATTAAGAAAAATCAACAACCTGTTCAAATTCTGGGATTGCAATTGTGAACAAAAACCAGCATATGCAGGGGGCCCCAGGACCGAGTTTAAGAACCACTGCCTTTAGTGGCAGTCGTCGACATCCCAATTATGGTATTCACATTTCTCTGAACTTCTAAATTAGGCTAATTAGTGTCTTACAGTGTCGCCGCTTGCGAATACATCAGCCTCTCATGTTGCACTGCAGGGCAATAAACATTTTAAGGAACCAAATAGCCTACATTTAAGAAGCTACAATTTTTTTCTGATGAACCCTGAAGAAATTCTCTATTCAATTGTCCAGCAACGTCGACATTTCCACAGTGCTACCTAAAGTTATCGCACTCGCGGCTGTAATACATTGCTTGTTGTTATGAAAAAACATGTACTTTTTTGGTATATATAACAGGCATAGACTGTAGAAAAATAAGGAGTAGCTAGTTAGCTAGGTTAGGAACAGCGCCGACAGTATCCTCGCCTACCTGAATGGGGAAACTTCTGGGTCGGCGGTTCTTTTATTCACTGTGGGGATTTTGATTTGATTTTCAGTTGAGAGGACTGTTTCAGGTTAAACCTAGCAAAGGCCGCCTACATACCGACAAACCATCTGCTCTACCCCCGTAACGAGCGTCTCGATTTCATACTCCGTGAAATTTCTCGTCTTTTTTTGCGGTCTAACTTCTCCATTGCAACCAACCTGATTATAACACATCCATAACGTTACACAAAACACTGGCTAAAACACTGGGTTATGGGAATTAAAGTCCATAGTATTATCGGCTTGAGCAATCACCCCTAATTGTTGACTACATATCCCATTTGTGCTTTCATAAACTCGAACTTGTCGTGGCCATGAGATAAACCATTGCTACTGTTTGAAGTAGCGAGGGGGTGGGTCAATAATTCATACTATGTTTACGGGCGTTACATATCTTTCCGCATAAATTTAAGTCATTTTTTACCGTTGTTGCACCCTTTATTGACTGTAACCTTTACATGGGAGAGGGATCAATTATGGTTGGGGGGGCAATTCGACTCTTTCCAAACATTGGCGGGGACACATCCCCCGTTTCCCCCCATAATCCTACGCCCATGACTACAGGGCTGCGTTCAGATCCGAATTTAATTCTTTCTTCCTGTCGTTCCCTTCCCTTGATTCAAGGGAATTCACATTGAAGCAAGGGAAGGGAATGACAGGAAGAAAGCATTAATTTTGGATCCGAACGCAGTCCAGCACTTCAAAATGTTGTACATGATATCTATGGCCTTCTCTCGTCAGAACAGCTGCATTTGCTAGCTAGCACTGGCCATACGACCTTGCTGAAAGTTAGCTTTGCTTTGGACACAATCGCATTTCAAATGAGTTTATGACAGCAACTTTTCCATGAAAGCGCTTTACGTTTAAAACGTTTTTACGTTACTCTAGTTTACTCCAGCATTTTGAAGGGGAGAGAGTGGATTGTTTTGTTTTTACAAAAAGTTTTTTTTTTAAATAATTCAGCAGCGGCGGTCATATTTCTGCAGCGGCGTAACGCTAGGTGCGTATAGGGGAAACACTGAGGTAGCCATGTGGCAGTGAGTGTCACTATAAGGTAGCCTAGCAGCAGTAAGTGTCACTATAAGGTAGCCAGGCGGCAGTAAGTGTCACTATAAGGTAGCCTGGCGACAGTGAGTGTCACTATAAGGTAGCCTGGTGGCAGTGAGTGTCACTATAAGGTAGCCTGGAGGCAGTAGGTGTCACTATAAGGTAGCCTAGCAGCAGTAAGTGTCACTATAAGGTAGCCAGGCGGCAGTAAGTGTCACTATAAGGTAGCCTGGCGACAGTGAGTGTCACTATAAGGTAGCCTGGTGGCAGTGAGTGTCACTATAAGGTAGCCTGGAGGCAGTAAGTGTCACTATAAGGTAGCCTGGCGGCAGTAAGTGTCACTATAAGGTAGCCATGCGGCAGTAAGTGTCACTATAAGGTAGCCTGGCGGCAGTAAGTGTCACTATAAGGTAGCCATGCGGCAGTAAGTGTCACTATAAGGTAGCCTGGCGGCAGTAAGTGTCACTATAAGGTAGCCATGCGGCAGTAAGTGTCACTATAAGGTAGCCTGACCTTATCAATAGGAATAAACTCTGAATAAAAATGTAGCGGGTTTGATACTGTGACGACTTCATTACTCAGCCGCAATCCTTTTTTCTTCTTCGGTTTTCTTTCGTTCCTGATTATTCTTTCACCGATTCTTTTTGTTGTTGTTCTTTATCTAATCAGCTCCGTGCAGGTATTCTTGGGCACTTTGTGAGGTAATTTGATTATCAGGTATTCAAACGCACAATGCGGTTACTTCCCAATGGGCACTTTGCTGGAACAATGCCCTGGATGTCCCCAGGCACCCTGGGGGGAAACAAAAAAAAATCAATTCTCCTTTGAGTTCAGGGGCAGCTTTCAACATCATCAGGGTTCCCTTTTTAACATGGGGCTGCTGAGGGGGAGAAAAGAGAGCTTTTGAAAAATACAAGCAGGTGAGTGAGAGACAGCGGGATTTAGGGTCACGATTCCTGGTGAGTGCGAAGGCGAGAGACGCGGCAGGAAGGAGGGACGGGGATGTGAACCTGGAGCTTTTGCGGCATTAGCAGCCAAACCCTAAGCAGGGATTGCTTCCCTGGGTAGAGAGGGAGGGCGAGAAAAAGAGAGTGAGGGAATGAGAGACAGAGAGAGAAAGAATGAGAGAGAGAGATGGAGAGAGAGGAGTACAAGGGAGAAAGAGAGAATGAGGGAGTAAGAGAGAGGGAGAGAGAACAAGGAGAGAGGGAATGACAGAGAGAGAGAAAGCAGGATAAGAAGGAGTTAACGCTCCTCTCTTAACAAGACAGCAGATGGTCTATATGATTGCAGATAACGGCCCACAAAAAGCTTTCATAAATAGTGAAAAAATAACTCTCCCAGCCTTCTTTTCTACATTTTTCCCCCTCTTCAGAGATTACTCATAATTGGGCTCCTACAGCAACTCCTTGCAATTCAGCAAATATAAATAATTATTATGGAAACATATTTAATTCCCTCCTTCGTGTTGCAAAAATATTAATAGGGCCATGCTGCGCTGGTGCATCCCTCTGAAAAAAAAAAGAGACAGTTTGTACTTCTTGGGTACTTCCTGTTTCTGTCACCAGTCATTATGCAAAATTCTTCCTCTCCAGTGATTATGATAATTGTACACTTCCACAGCTTAATGAAACTACAAATCATATGTCTGTGTTACTGGTGTAAAATCAGCAGAATCTCAGTTCTTATGATGGTTGTCCTAGACTACGATCCAGAACTCCCTACTCCTGCTTGAGTCCTTAGACATCTCGGTTTACCAGGACAAAACGACGTTCCCAGTTCCTTACCCACCATCCCTGTAAATGTTTAATGCAACTAGATCTGTGAGTAGTGTTCTGGAAAAGCATTTGAATTGTGAATTTAATAATTCACCGCCTTCAGGAATGTCCAAATTTAGCACACACAGTATCTTCATGATGCCGTTTCTGAGGGAAACGTAGAATTGGCTCATACCGTCACTCAGGGATGGCACGGTTTCAGTCGGCAGGAGCAATCACGTCTCACCTTCTGCCAGCGACCCCCCCACCAGGTCGACCTGGTGCGCACAAGTCCACCTGTTAACCTGCACATGTGTCTTCCTCCCACCCATGGCTGATCGAACCACACCTGCTAACTACAGTGTGGAGCGGCGTCTGACATCACATAATTGGAGGAGAGCATGTGCTTATCTCCACTCTTACAAAACAATAGCGGATAACTGTACATTATTAATGGAGTAGAACGTTGCATTCAAGCATATCTTCTCCATTATAGGCCATTAAAATGCCAGGCCGCCTACATCACCATGGGAACATGGTAAATATTGACTAGCATCACCTACAGTTCTACCTTAGGGGTGCTTACCTGCGTGAGAGAAACCCTTGCTCTGACCTCACCATTACCCTCATGTCACTTACTCAAAGCAGCCGTCTTTTGTGATAGACATGAACTATGTGATTAAAACCAAATGCTTATGATGTTCAGACAGGCCAAGGGTTTGGAACACTAAAAGCAAAGTGAAACCTTCACTCTGCTCATATCCACAAGGTCATTTATTTCATTATAACTCTGTCCACTTTTCCACTGTTCAAACAAACCAGCATACATGGGGTTCATAACCCACGCAAGCTATCCAGACACAGTGACTAGCAGTACACACATCTGGAATAAACCGTTGAACAATCTATTCGCTATGTCGCTATGACTCAAATTGAAACTCGGTTTTGATCCAATCAAACTCGGCTTTCATCCAATACTTTTAATCACATTTCAAAGCCTTCAAAGCTATTCAAACTTGGAATCAAAGCAAGGAATGGCTTCACATGTAGTTTTTACACGGAACTACATTACATTACATTACATTCATTTAGCTGACGCTTTTATCCAAAGCGACGTACAGTAAGTGCATACAGAGACATCATCAAGATCACTACAGAACAGACAAGACAAAGCACATCCTTCCCATAATGTAGCAGCTATCCCTAGTAATGAACGTTGACTGTAGTTCACAGTAAGCTGTGGGTAAATCAGCAATACTACACTTCTATTCTAAATACTATTATAAACTATAATAAACAGACAGGAAAACACAGGGAACTAGTAAACAGGGAACTGATATTCCTAGGTGAGGATATCAGTCAAGGTGGAATCTGAAGAGGTGTGTCTTCAGGCCTCGACGGAATGCAGGCAGGGTTGGAGTAGAACGTAGGGGAATGGGAAGTTTATTCCACCACTGAGGAGCTAATGTGGAAAAACTCCGCAGTCGGGACAAGCGAGAGCCTTTGACACGGAGGGGGGGAAGTGCCAGTCGCCCTGCTGTAGAAGAGCGAAGTGGTCGAGCAGGAACATAGTTCTGGATTAAGTCCTGCAGGTAGGCGGGGCCTGTCCTATTGGCTGCAGTGTAGGCCAGGGTCAGAACTTTGAACCTGATCCTGGCTGCAACTGGCAGCCAGTGGAGAGACCTCAGCAGGGGGGTTACATGGGAAAATTTTGGGAGGTTGAACACAAGCCGGGCAGCTGCATTCTGGATCAGTTGAAGAGGCTTGCGAGCAGGGAGTTGCAGTAGTCCAGGCGTGAGGTGACCATGGTCTGGACAAGAAGCTGGGTGGAGTAGGTGGTCAGGTACGGTCGAATCCTCCTGATGTTGTACAGGAGGAACCTGCAGGACCGTGCCATCGCCCTGATGTGCTCTTTGAAGTCCAGCCGGTCGTCCAGGACCACCCCCAGGTTCCTTGCAGAGCGGGAGGCAGCCACCACGGTCCCGTCAACGGTGATGGAGAGGTCATGTAGTGGGGAGGTCTTGTACGGCATGAAGAGGAGCTCTGTCTACTTGCGTTTATTGACTTTGACTCACTAACTGAGTTTTTGAAGTGTAGCATGACAAACAAGGCTTTGTACTGACTGTAATTATGGAAGAGAAATGATGTTATGTCCATAAACACTGGTGTATAAATATACAAACCTGTTTGTTGTGATTCCATACATATGCACAAGTGTACAGTACAGTATCTCATATATTTTCAAAGACTTGTGGGCTGCTGGTGTGCCGATTTGCTAAATGTTGGCGTATTGGCGGCTGTTGCCGACAGCGGTCCGATAGGTGCTTGCTGGGATGCAGCTAAAACCTTAACTGCCTATTCCTATTCGCTATCGGGTTTCATTACCAAGAGTCTTAAAACAACGACTGTGCAACCATTCAACGAGTATCACACTCAATAAATAAAACTGTTCTCTGAAAAGGCAAAATGTGGTTAAAACACGTTATGTAGGCCTAATATTTGTGAAATCCCTATGCTGGGCAAAAGCGTGATGTGATTTTATTGAGCTGTTAAAATAATGTGCCTGTAAACTGCTTAACATAAACAGTTGGTGGTTTTCGGTGTCACGTTCAGTAGCCCAACTTTATAGCTATGGCTTGTCTGGATTTCATTTCATTTTTATTATTTTCAATTTGGACGCTAAATGATTTATTGTTCAATGTTTCTCTGCATCTTTTTCATGACTTCATGCAGCAAGGTGCCACAGAATGAAAAAAGACCAAATGGACCAAGGTCTAGACATGGGAAAAGAGCAAGGGGTGTATGAAAAATGACAGACTGTTCTTGAATTAGCACTTAAATGTTGCCTTGCTAAAAATGGCTTCAAATAGTTATGTTAGAAATTAAATATAAATCCCAAATTTATAGTAATTTTATTTACATGAAGGCATTTCTTACAGGAAATACCAGCATTGCTTTCAGAGTCGCCATTCCAGGCACCACTCGTCAATTGATGCCATCTCTGATTAATTGGCAAGGCGGTGGAATCACAGTCATTGCAAGTTTGTATAAAAGTTGAAAAGGGCTATATTTAAAAACATATTATCCCAAAACTAGTCATTGCATATCAAGTCTGGCCAGGGACCCCCTACAATACCTTCAAGGACCCCCTGTTGAAAACCCAGGTTCTAGATGGATTTGTTTTTTTTACTGTTGTGTAGATCCAGCTTTGTGACAACAACAATTATCTACGTCGATCTATATCTACAGATCCTTTACAAAAAATTTGAATATCATGGAAAAGTTGTTTTTTTTCCATAATTCCATTCAAAAAGTGAAACTTTCATAGATTATAGATTCATTACACACAAAGTGAAATATTTCTAGCCTTTATTTGTTTAATTTTTCATAATTTTGGCTTACAGCTCCAGAAAACCCCCAAAACAGTATTTCAAGAAATTAGAATAGTGCGTCGAAAATCAGCATTTACTTCAGTTATTTCAGAGAATGAATGTTTTAGACTGAGTGTCACACTATCATCTAATTTACTCAAAACACCTGCAAAGTTTATCTCAGTTTGGTTCAGTATGGGGAAGACTGCAGACTTGACAATTGGCCAGAAGACCATCATTGACACCCTCCAGAAGATGGGTAAGCCACAAAAGGTCATCGCTAAGGAGGCTGGCTGTTCACAGAGTGCAGTGTCCAAGCATATCAATAGAAAGTTTAGTGGAAGGGAAAAATGTGGCAGGAGAAGGTGCACAAGCAAAAGAGATGACCGTAGGCTTCAGCGGATTATCAAGCAAAGACGATTCCAAAATTTGACGAGATGCAGAGGGAGTGGACTGAGGCTGGAGTCAGTGCTTCAAAAACCACCACGTACAGACGTATCCGGGACATGGGCTACAACTGTCGGATTCCTTGAGTCAAGCCACTCCACTCATTCTCTGAAATAACTGAAGTAAATGCTGATTTTCGACACACTATTCTAATTTCTTGAAATACTGTTTTGGGGGTTTTGTGGAGCTGTAAGCCAAAATTATGAAAAATGAAACAAACAAAGGCTAGAAATATTTCACTTTGTGTGTAATGAATCTATAATCTATGAAAGTTTCACTTTTTGAATGGAATTATGAAAAAAAAAAAAACTTTTCCATGATATTCTATTTTTTTGGAAAGGATCTGTATATCTACCTATATACTGTCAAAATACAGTATATCTGTTAATCGTGTATGGCTGCTCCAGTGCATACACTGAAAATGCTCAGTGTTAATTTAACAGTTTATTTACTCCAAGAGGGATCAAAAATGCCCTGTCACAGTGAAATGTACTCCCTCAGATTTGGTTTAACATGGTGTAGTGTCCATTACCATTATTTATCATTTGCAGGGTCCTGGGTAGGTGAGAGAGACATTACGCAGTCAAACTTTCTGTGACACGTCAAGTAAATGTGACGCACATATCAACTGGATAACTGCAGAACCAAGAAAGCAGGGCCAGTTATTCTGACTCTGCAGTTATCTGGTTGATATGTGTATCACCATTACCCACACCAAGCTTTCAATTTCAAGCGTCACCTCAACCATTTGCCTTAAGATTTGTGTTTTTAAAAGCTACCCTACTGAAGAAACCCAAACTTATTTCAAGTACTGAAGCTTTTTTCATTTTCAAGCATTTCCAGTGGTAATTACTCTGCGATCTAGCAGAGGTGGTGCATTTGCATTCTGCTCCATTACAAGCCAATAACTCAGCGGCATGTTTGTTGTGGCCAAGACAGAGCTCAACCAGAAAAAAATTTAACAAAACTAAACAAAACAAAAAAGCAGCCAGAGCATAAGAAATAATAGAACACGTAATGCAAAAAAAAAAAAAAACCAGGGTGTGTGAAAATATATATACTTAAAAAAAGGATTTGGGCTTTTATTTATTCCTAATTTCCACAAGCCAGGAGAAATCAACACTAACCGTGCTGATTAGCATTTAAAAGAGACCCATTTTTCATAGAGATCGGCTTGAGCCCCCTTTGACTGCAGTTGAACTCAGGGACCCAATGCTGTTCAATTATGGCTGTAAATACCAGTCAGGATAAAAGGCAGAAATTAAACTGTCAGCCGAGAAAAAGGAACCTTTGAATAGACTGAAAGGCCTTTAATAACATCCAGTGCCTGGCTATGGACCAGAGCAAGTACACCCTGCTGATGAATCAACTAATAAACTGCCCAATCAGTCTCCAGCTATATAGCCTAGGGGGGATTTCTGGTTTGAACACACCCCCCCAAAAGCAAAATGCTGAACATGCCTGTAAAATATGTAGCAGTTGATTGAAAAGAACCAGAAACTGCCCACACCCCAAAATACAAAAGTATGTGAAAAATGATTACAGGACACTTGAAAAAGTTTGTTTTGTTCTGTCAGATCCCACTGACAGAGCCAGAGCAAGAGGAGGAGGAAGATGAGGAGAAGGAGGAGGAGGAAGAACAAACCCTCCTTCACAGCCATTTGTCGGCAGCAGCGGTCCAAGAACACAGGATATGAATGGGTGTAGAAGAGACAATTAAAAATTTTTTTTTTTTTTCATTTCATTTTTTTGTCATTTTTTTTCACGGACAGCAGGTCTCATGGCTGCTGCTCAGAAGGCCACCGGTCAGGAACGAGACTCAACCTTTCTGGCAGCTGAAGAGACGGCAACAGCAAAGTGCCAGAGATAGAGATCACACGGTTTTATATCATCACCCCCCCCCCCCCCGCCCCCCCAAGTGATCTCTCCAAACAACACCCGGAGATATTGCAGGCTTCTCTCTTTGCTCTCCCATTCCCCACCTCTCCTTCGCCCTCTTTCACTTTCCCCCACTCTCTCTTAACCTCCAATAGACTCTTCCTATCTCTATTGCCCCTTTCAGTCACTCCCTCTCTCACCCTCTGTCTCTCTCACACTCGCTCCCTCGCTTCTCACTCTTGCCTGCTCTCCCTCTCTCTCGTTTTCACCCTCTCCTGTTGTATCGCCCTCTCTCTCTCTCCGCTGCTCTCTTGCGCACTCTCCCTTGCTCTCACACTCTCTCCTGCCGCATCATTCCCTATCACTCTCTCCTGCTCTCTCTCTCCCTCTCTCTCTCTCTGTACTGCTTAAATAAACGCCGTTGATTATCATTCCGTCTCCTTACTAAAACAGAACTCCTGTTTACCTTGTTTTTGCCATGAGACACCTACGGATGTTTATCAAGGAAATATTCGCAAACGGCTCAGCATATGCGGTCAGTGATACTGCTTTCTGGCTTGAGTGGCAACAGTCGCTTTCCCACTGATTTGCATTGGCTCTGTGTTGTTTGGCAATATTGAGCAAGCCCACAGCCTTTTCACAGCAATTTGGCTGAGACCAACTGTGTGCTGGCCAACCGCAGGTAAGCCGGGTCAGAGTGCCAGGTGGGTCCAGCGGACCCATTGTGTTTATCCCCATACAGTCAGTAGAACAGGTAAGATGCCTACGAAATTTCACTTCAGCATGTTGATGTTCCCAGCCAAAAATGTATACAATCGTGTGAAGGAATTTATGTTCTGACTATTGATTAAAAATGGATGTTCATCGAAAATCGTCAATAATCTGCATAAAGTGTACAAGTGTCTAAAAGGATTTTAAAGGGTTTAAAATAAACAGTTTGAGCAGGTCTGATTCACAGATCAGTGGACACAAACCAGAGGTTTTACAGAGCAGGACTTTAGTGGAAAACAACAGGTGTGGAAAGTGTCATCGGGTGCCATGTGTGTGTTATGAAATCGTTTCCCCTTTTTTGTGAAACTTCCTTTTAATTGAGATTAAATTTGGATAATGAACAAGGACCCTGACGAGGGACATGGCAGCACAAGGGGAGGGGTGGCAGTGTAGATGAATAAGCACAAGACATTAACATAAATCTACTTTTGAATGCATAAATATCATGTACAGGAGCTCAGAGAGGCTCATCACAAATGGAAACGATCAAACATAACATCACAAATATGCATGATAATTCACATGAATATTCAAGAGTTCACACTTTTCTATTTGCTTTAATGAAGAGGAGATGGCCAGGAGGAAATTATGGCAAGCAGAATTTAATTTTTTTTCCAGATTGATAATAAATTATAGTTTAAATGCACTCTTTATTTTCTCATGATTGACTACTTACATTTTACTTTTAGGTTTATTAGCCCACTCAGTAATTATGATTGCAAAAAAAAAAAATGCTAATCGCTTACAACGAGCAAAAAGACAAATACATGGTACTATAGTATAGAATTATTATCCTAATAAAAATAACGATAAAGATCCTCATGAAAAGCACTTCAAAAGGACAAAAATAAGTTGTCGGGCCGACAATACATCCTTGTTCATCTTCCGTCTTCCGCATTTCATTGTTCTACTTTGTTTTTAACATATGATATTTTTGTAGTCCTTGCACAGCTCATCACTATGGAAACAATCTTATATTCACTCGTCATTTTTACTTGGTGCTCACTCATCAGAAAATATATATCGAAAAGAATAGTTAGCTAACATTTTGCCAAATAAACCACTCCTTGGAAATGGTTTTGTCATATTGTATTGTGGCTGGTTACAATAAATAAAAAAACTACGAGAACCATGATCCACGAGCGTTGCCATCCACATAATTTTCATTGATTAGCAACGAAAATAACTGAGTGGGCCTTTAATATGCTGGTCACCCCGTGTAGGAACTGAAGGAAAACAAACATTTTCAAGTACAAATTTACTCTGAACCCCCATCTATATTTGGACTCTAGACCTATGCATGTGCCCTCATGTTTAAATTTAAATAAAAAATTTCTCTAGAAAGATGACCCCACTGATCAAAAAAGCCAGTCAAAATGACTGTACTTTGATTGCTGTGAGCACAGCCATGGATATTTGTGTTTGTATTCATTTTCCATTCCAGAACTCACAGTTCTACAAAATGCTTGAGGAATTTAAAGGGATAGTTTGGAATTTTGGACATAATGTCTCAATTACAACTTACCAATGATGTAGTTGATTGATGGAAACCATTTTCAGCTAATTCCATGCTGTCCCTTCTTTTGCTGTCCCTACATTCGTAGGTAACGTAAAGTATCGCTCCCCCGATAGACTGTCGTCATATTGTATTTGCTTTGGGTGCACTGTGGAGTGTTTACGTGCGTTTGGTAGTGGATGCTACCAGTTGCCATAGAGTTGCGCTAGCATTAGCAACGTGTGTATGTCCAAAAGAAGGGACAGCATGGAATTAGCTGAAAATGGTTTCCATCAATCAACTACATCATGGGTCGTAATTGAGACATTATGTCCAAAATTCCCAACTATCCCTTTAAGGCACTTTGTCACATGCCACATGACAATCCAAAAAAATGCATTAAAATCTTGAGAAAAGCAAACTCAAGACTCATGCCACCTGATACTAGCATTAAGTAGAATATAACTACAATAATTTTATTTTTCCCAGGAGAACTAGAGGAAAATGAATCACATGCTTGGGCTGAAATCCTCAGGGTACGAGACAGGAACAGCGGGTTCCAAATTGTAAGATCAGTGTATGCAAATTACTGTTTATTTTACACGGACTGGCATCTGACAGCACCACAATGAACAAACCGACAGCATTATTTCATAGACATTGAAAGCGTGTCTGGCTGCCTGGTAAATCTGACATTGAGTATTGCATCATAATGGAACCTGCTCTCTCTAAAGTGGGAGTGTTGTGTCACAATGGAATGGTGGAACCTTTCTCTAAAGTGGAGTGTTGTGTCACAATGGAATGGTGGAACCTCTCTCTAAAGTGGAGTGTTGTGTCACAATGGAACCTCCTCTCTCTAAAGTGGAGTGTTGTGTCACAATGGAACCTCCCCTCTCTAAAGTGCAGTACTGTGTCACAATGGAACCTCCCCTCTCTGTCACATTTGGTGAAGTGGAAAATGTATTATGTTGAATCTGTTGATTAATGATTAAGCTAAAAAAATATATAAATATACAGTGAGCACCATAATTCATTGGACAGTGACACTTTTTTGTTATTTTGGTTCTGTACTCTAGCACTTTGAGCTTGAAAGGATACAATGACAATGAGGTTGAAGTGCGGTATTTTCATCCATATTGGATGAACCCTTTAGAAATTATAGAACCTTTTGTACATAGTCCCCCCCCCCCCCCCCCCCCCACACACACACACACATTTTCAGGCATCTTTTGATATTGTTGGGTCACAGACATCAGGAACTCAAAGGGTATGCAACCAAATATTAAAAATTATTACTTTTTTTTACATTATGTTAAACTGTCCAATATTTTTTGATGCCTGAAAATGGGGACTATGTGCAAAAGGTTCTATAATTTCTAAACGGTTCATCTGATATGGATCGGAATACCCTCAAATTAAAGTTGACAGTCTGCACTTGAACCTCATTGTCATTGTATCCTTTCAAACTCAAAGTGCTAGAGTACAAAACCAAAATAACTAAAAATGTGTCACTGTCCAATGAATTATGTGTCATGGTTTTGACCCTGTTTGCCTATGCGGTCATTCTCCTTGGTGGCCACGCGAGGGCGCTGCCCTTTTGGTAGATGCTTGCTCCGCCCTGCTGAGTTGTCGGAGCTTCGGTTAAGCGTTTACACCTGTTGCGTGGTCACCTGAGAGTTATATAAGCCTACTGTTTCCTTCGTTCGGGGCTTCGACATTAATTGTTTATTGTTTCTTGTGTTGTACTGTGGTGTTATTGTTGGCTGTGAATTCTCGTACCGTTTTGGCTATTCGCCCATTTTTAGCGTCTCTTTGTAGAGGCAGGGCTTATTTCTTACTGGCTTAGTAGTTCCTTATCTCGTAGAAGTTTGGGACCGTAAATCTCTGCTCTATTTCGCCATAGTGTGCTTTTTCTCCGTGTACGGAGATTTGGGCGTTTCTGTTTGGAACTTTAGTCCAGTTCGCCCCTAAGTGCATGTCGTCTCTTGGGAGATTGGGCGTTTGCGCTTCTGCTAGGTTGCTTAGCTGGTAGAAGTGTAGAGTAGCTGTTCTTTGTTCCCCTTCGCCTGTTATTTTGGTTTTCTTACTGAGAGACCTGGCGTTTTGCTTCTACTCAATTCCGTGTTACTGTGAGCCAGTAAGTAGCCTTGGTACGTTTTTCCCTGTTTGGTCTCCTTCTCGTGGACTACGTTCCCCTTTGTTGTGAGTCAGGGTTTTATTTATATTGAGGCTGTCGTGCTATTTTGCGTTGGTCTTTTGTTGCAGCCGTCCTGTGCGCCCTTTCTACCTGCGGGACGATTTTGTTTGGAACTGTTGTTCTGTTTTGTTCTCCGGGTGTTTGTCTCCTTATATGGAGCTTGGGCGATGTTGTGGACGTGTTTGTGTGTGACTGCGTGTGTTCTTAAAATAGCCTCGGAACGTTAGCTCTCTGTTCCAATTCGCCTCGTTACATTTTCCATTAGTGAGAGGCTAGGGCGGTTGTTTTATATCAAGCTTGCGTTAGTCTATATGGATCGTTAAGTTATGGGACGACGGTGTTCCGTCGGCTCACCTGTAAAATGTTTCTCTCCTGGGAGATCGGGTGTTTACCTCTTTGCTTTCTACTTTTGACTGCGAGCCTATTTATCTCGCCATGGGAACGTTAAATCTCTGTTCCTGTTCGCCTCGTTAAATTTCCTCATAGAGAGGCAGGGCGTTTATTTTCATTTAATCTCGCGTTGGTCTAGCCGGTAAATGTCCGGTGCTGCCTGTCCTGTTCGTTCCTTTTCGGTGCCTTTCTCCTTTCATGGAGTTTTGACGATTTTGTTTGGAACTCTTGTTCTGTTTCGTCTTTTGGCGCATGTCTTCCTGTAGGGAGGATTGGGCGATGCTGTGGACACGTTTGTGTGTGACCGCGAGTTTGAGAATAGCCTGGGAACGTTGGATCTGTTCCTTTCGCCTCCGCTATTACCATATCGTATTATTTTGTAGTGTTTCTAACTGTTTTATGTTCGTCTTTTCGCTACTCGCCCGTTATTATGTGTCGTTACCGAGACAGGGCGCGTTTTATTTCTGGCTGTTCTGATCCCTGTCCTTACGCTCTACTTAGCGTTTGACAGTTAGCCGGTTAGTAGCATCTGTAATGGTGTTTGTTGTTCCTTGTCTTGTGTCCTCCCTTATCTGCGGGTATCCCGCCTTAGTGGCCTCAGGGCTTAATGAATCCCCTTGCTGCGTTTGGCTCCTCCTTCCTCACACATCACGCCCCCTTACATTATGGTGCTCACTGTATATTTTGGATGTTTTAGTTATACTGTTTAGTTAAGTATATACAAGTATATATGTATTCTTACTGTCTAGGCTGTGATTGGCCTTAAAAGTTAGAAAGTCTTCTCTCAGGAATCTGTGACCTTGAGCTAAGATATCTTGTTGTTTACTTTACTGTATAAAAAGGAGTTGAGATCCTTTGTCTGGGCTCAAACACTTCCTGCTTGGCTTTATAACATAATATACCGGTCCGGTGTTACTCATGAAATACAACCTTTATCAACTTATCAGTTGATGACATTTAATTACTTTTTATGACTCATGATTCTATGACAGTTTATGTCAGTTGTATAATAATGTAACCTCGTCTCTCCAAAGTGGAGTGTTGCGTCACAATGGAACTTCCTCTCTCTAAAATTGAGTGCTGCATCACAATGGAACCCCATCTCTCTCTGTGACATTGAGGGCCATTCGTTCCATTACATTTTAAGCATTCCATCCATCTAACAGGAAGATCACTCTGGATGGTTTGCTGGGTTTTTAAAGCAGTCCTTTTAGTGGGCATGTTGTGGGGGTGGGAATGTTGGCACCACTATGTAGCTTGGGTATGTAAGTATGTAATTGGCCACAGTATAAAGACCATGCACAGTTGCCTTACCTAGAGTCACTATAGGTGTTCTGCAAACGGATGTTGTCTTTTGTTTTAATATGTTAAAACATTTGGTCCTCATAAATGTAACCTGCCTGTTGTATGACACCTCCTCACTCACTCAAACACACACACACATACATGCACACACACCAACCAGAATCTGGCTAGCAGCAGAGAAGCTGTAAGTGAAGGGGAGGGAACAGCATAAGCGTTTGTGAGGTACTGGAGGACAAACAAAAAACATGCCAATTACAGGTCTACAATTTATAGGGCTGTGCCTGGCCTGTATAAGAGGAGGGTAATCACTAGAGCCACCCCGTGCTCCATGGGGGAGTACAAAAGCATCCATAGAAAAGAGAAAATCACCACCTACCGATAACTGCACTGCTCTGAGGGGTTACACACATTTCCTATAATTAAGAATCATTTCTTCTGAGAGATGTGCCGGGTTTCGCACTGAAAGCACCAAATATTCAGCCTAATCAGTTTTGCTTTGATAGTGCATAAACATTTGAGTTTACCAATTTCAAGCCTCTCATTTATTTCCGAACGGTTGATTGATTTTATTTTTTTACGTTTTGGTGCAGTTTCTGTTTTCTCTGTGTTTTTCAAGGTTCTTTATTTACATATTCAGGTTCAGGTGGATAGACAGCCACTGGCACTGTTAGCTTATACACTTGACATCTGAATGTTCAACCCAGACCCCTGAATGGAATGGAAGTGCCATATAGATGACTGATGACATTTTTTCATTTCAATCTTTGGTTGGTAACTATGTAAGCATGCTTGTGGCTGCTTCTGTTTAGTCCATATAGAGTGCTTGTCAAACAGTTATAGCTTGGGAAAAGTGGTTTACAAATAACACGTATCATTATGAATATTATTAATGTATTTATTATATGAAAGATTGATTTTAAATGTTCTTTCCTGCGCTGTACCTGTCAGGCGGTTTCCAGGGCTTGGCGCCGGGCTCTGCAGTGATGTCACAATGCGGTGGGAGGCATTGGCGAGCACGACAGATGGCGAGTTCCCCGTCCAGCAGTCGGGCGAGCGCACGCGTGGGGCCTGGGAACCAATCTCTGCCGCTCCGCGTTCCCGCCACGCAACTTCACCTCTGCTCGGCTCCGCTAGCCCGGCCGCAGGTGCCAATAAACAGCAAGTGCACTACATCGCTCAACATGGCTCCCGAGCGGTGGCAGTTACCCCGTGGGCAGCCTGCTCTTTTAAAAGCCACTGAATCGGAGCACTGCTTGCATCACACGTCCCGGTTCCACCTTTTTTCAGACGTCTCCCAAAAACCCCTGGCCCTCGTTAGCTCTTGACCTTTACCACTTCTTGCTGTCCTTTTCAGAATGCGGTGCCGTAGGAATCGCAGTTTAATGGCAGTGTTTTTAGGTTGACAACACTACTTGTAAACAATAGAAGTATACGCTTTTGGGCTGCTGGCTGTCTCGTCCAGTTATGGTACTGTTCCATCTGGTTTGCACAGCTAGCTCTTTTGTTTAACACTGAGGATTTTGCTATGTACAAACAAGTTGTCACACAGCATAAAGAATAAAAAAAGAATTATACGTTTCCATCCTTTTGAAAGGTCTGTGTTGTTGTGCTTTGGAGTGCAGAGTACGCCTTTGTCTCTGTTGCCTGCTCCCCAACTGTCTACCCTGCTCCCCAACTGTTTCTCTCTCTCTTGCCCAAATCCCAAACCACTGCCTGTAATTACAGCCTTTTGCTTCCACCTCCCCCCTGCGACTCGCTCGGCTCAACTCTCCCCTTCACTGCTCACACTCCAAAGAATTAATGAGACAATTAATCTTCTAATCAGGGAGACGGCCCTCACTAATTTAGCCCCAACACGGAGCCGCGGCTCCTCAAGACAGCCTGTCCGGCTCTAATTGTTTTCAGCGGCAAGAATTTGACATCAGAAAAACACTGAAGGCAACAATTTTGTAAAAGGCCGTGACTTTTTTTCATTCATTTGTACACTCTCTTCATTTTTATTTATTTATTCATTTTGTTCATTTGATTTTGTTCTGAGGGGGGGAAGGAGACCATCTGGTGTTAGAGAGTAATGATGTCTCAATGTGTCAATCCCCAGTCATGTGAGGGAGTCAGACCCAATCACATGCCCTTTTGAAGCTTGCGGCTCAGAATAACATTGAAAGGTCGGTAATTGTATAGTCTACACCCTCTCCTTTATGTTTGGTTAGCTTCAAAATAGTATCACTTGTTGGGCTCAAAGATAGTGATAGAAGAGTGAACTCCCCGTAATAGGTAGAGCTACATGGAGCTGTCAATCATTGACCAATTTAAACCAATCATGATGTTTTTCTGTGGACAACAAAACATGATGATTGAAACCAGTGAGTGATTTATGGCCATGTTCCTTGTGTTCCTCTGTCCATTTTTGGTTCCATGAGACCTCAGTCTCCCAATGCTATTTGACACTCCGATGTGCAATAAATCCACCCAACTTGCAGGGATGTGCTTTTGCTTAAAAAAAACAGCCGTCAGTTCCTTCCAATGAATCATGATTTTGTGTAGGTAGGGCTCCAATTGGAGGGGGCCAACTGATCCATCGGCCTATAATGTAAGGCTGGCTAAAAGTTTCTTGGAGTATTAAGATCCCAGGAAACCAATCTCACACACTGTAACCTAGTTTTCCAGGTGTTCTAGACAGTATGGTGCAGAGGTCTCTCGTTCACCCACCTGTTGATCCCGGACAAGGAGGGGAACAGAAGGAGAACAGCCCAGCCATACCTGCTACCATGCAGTCCCGACAGAAATATGTTGACAAAGAAGCCAGCTAATTAGTGATGACAGCTCTTATGCGCAAATGCTGATTGGCACGCAAAAGCGAGGGAAATTTTCTTTTTTTTTTTATATTCGAGAGGCCTAAATACACAGCGAAGCGATAAGGACTTATTGTTCTCGCTAACGCCAGGGCTCATGTACATAATTTTTTTTCAGTTTGTATTGTTCTCGTCCTCGTCACCATCATCACTGTTTGCATTTATTTTTCCTCCGACACTGATTGCTAAAATTCTCAGCAGCTTGCTTCAGGATACGCCCCCCCCCCCCCCCCCCCCCCACCCCACCCCATCCCACACCTCCACCACCACCCTATCCCACACCTCCACCGCCACATCCCACACCTCCACCACCACCCCATCCCACACCTCCACCACCACTCCATCCCACACCTCCACCACCACCCTATCCCACACCTCCACCGCCACATCCCACACCTCCACCACCACCCCATCCCACACCTCCACCACCACTCCATCCCACACCTCCACCACCCCATCCCACACCTCCACCACCACTCCATCCCACACCTCCACCACCCCATCCCACACCTCCATGCACCACCCCATCCCACATCTCCCCATCCCACACCTCCATGCACCACCCCATCCCACACCTCCATGCACCACCCCATCCCACACCTCCATGCACCACCCCATCCCACATCTCCACCACCCCATCCCACACCTCCACCGCCACATCCCACACCTCCCCACCCCACACCTCCACCACCCCATCCCACACCTCTACCACCCCATCCCACACCTCCACCTCCCCATCCCACACCTCCATGCACCCCATCCCACACCTCCACCTCCCCATCCCACACCTCCACCTCCCCATCCCACACCTCCACCACCCCATCCCACACCTCCACCTCCCCATCCCACACCTCCACCACCCCATCCCACACCTCCACCTCCCCATCCCACACCTCCACCACCCCATCCCACACCTCCATGCACACCTCCATGCACCACCCCATCCCACATCTCCCCATCCCACACCTCCACCACCCCATCCCACACCTCCACCTCCCCATCCCACACCTCCACCACCCCATCCCACACCTCCACCACCCCATCCCACACCTCCACCACCCCATCCCACACCTCCACCACCCCATCCCACACCTCCACCTCCCCATCCCACACCTCCACCACCCCACACCTCCACCACCCCATCCCACACCTCCACCACCCCATCCCACACCTCCATGCACCCCATCCCACACCTCCACCACCCCATCCCACACCTCCATGCACCCCATCCCACACCTCCATGCACCACTGAACTCAATAGCATGAAGAACAGCAAAGGGGCTTCTCCCAGGACAGCTGTCTCATCATACGGTATTTCTGTCCTGTTTTGCTTCTTCCTGAACGCCCCGTTAGAGGCACTATCCCAGATGTGATTTTTGGCTCAAGTCACGCCCGCGTGACAAAGGGCGTGCCCTGTAGTTTTCTGAACAACAATACATTTGCTGACATGCAGCTGTCTTCTCAGACCGCACTCCACATTTTTGAGGAAAAATAATGATGGGATCAGGAATAGAATAGTGGAGGAACGCTAGGTTAAGTTTAGCCAGTGGCCTCTGCCGATGATGAAAAAGTCAGGAACTTCCACCTAAAACTATTCTGTGTGAAACCTGCAAAGAAACAACGATTTGTGGGAACATACTTTTCTCTTCACATCTCTAAATTGAGGGAAAGATGCCACTCTGACCTAGTTCTGACTTTCCCAACATAGAGGGGTTTCTTTTAAACCTTTGAAGAGTAGCTTTTTTGAAGTGTTTCTTTTTTTTCAAGATTCTAAGTCAGTGTTCTAGAACACATTGCTTTCAATTACCAGTAGTGATTGTTACATCAGTATGAGAATGTTTAGTTAACAACATTCTAATCACATATTTGTGATCTTACAGCTTGAAGGTCCACTCAGTAATTTTGGTTTCTAATAAAGTGCTAATGGCTTACAACAAGTAAAAAGGCAAAGATTATGGTACTATACTACATAATTATTCTCCTAATAAAAATAATAACAAATATCCTCATGAAAAGCATTTCTTAAATACTTTAAAAAATAAGTATTTAAAATAAGTTTTGGGCCGACACTACTTCCTTGTTTTGTCTTCTTTGTTTTTGATCTTTTTTGATAATTTTTGTAGTCCTTGCACAGCTCATCACCATGAAAACGAACTCATCACTCACTCACTCGTCGTTTTTAATTGGTGCTCACTCATCGGGTAATATATCAAAAGTAATAGTTAGTTTACATTTTTGCAAATAAACGATGCTTTGGAAATGGTTTCATCATATTCATCATATTGCATTTAAAAAAAATGAATACCATGATCCACCAAGGTACTTACTGTAGTCATTTGTTTGTTGCAACTGCAATTACTGAGTGGTCCTTTAATTAATCATTATAGGTTTGCTCCCTGATAAAGAATCTCCATGAGGGGGGAAATACAGTCCCTGTTGATTCCTAAATTCTATCAGCAACATTCCTTTCCACGTAAGCCACCTGACTGTGGCCTAACTTAGCGAACGCTGCGCGGACAGGGGAGTTTTATCCCTCATCGTGGTGGCATCTGTTGATTGAAAAGCCAGTGAGCACTAAAAATCTGTGCGGAAGACAGACCGGCTCAGCAGGCAAGCTGCCGTTTGCTTTATTCCCCCTCCTTCTGATCCTCCATTCCTGAATTACCCAGCACCATATGGGACAGATCTCCCTTCCAGATCCATGCCATTCTCTCTTAATCAGCCATCTTTCGAATGTCCCTACTTTTTACAGAGACTCTGAGTCTCTCTCTCTCTCTCTCTCTCTCTCTCTCTCTCTCTCTCCCTCCTTCCCTCCCTCCTTCTCCTCTGCTGCTGTTTGAAATGGTTACCAGGGAGATTAACCCAAAGCAGAGCACCATGTCCCTGCACTCCTATCTTTAAAAAACACTGACTGTGCGAAATCACCTTTGGCTCTTGTGGTTAAAGTGTTCATTAAGCCACAAGATAAAGTTGTATTTGTGTACTTGTTCCAAGTTTATAAAGAGGAAATAATGATTTCCTTTAGGTGAAAAGTATGCCATTTCAAACTTGAGGGAGCTGGAGGACTGACAGAGCAATCATCTTTTAACAGTATAAAAACCTTGTTGCATTCTGTGCTCTTTAAAAAAATGTATGAATTATTATAAATCTCAACTGATTTATATCTGTGTATTATCATAGTATGCGTTTGCTTTGGTTCTTTACATGTAGTATAACCTAAATGATTTGATTGCATGGGGTCTGTCTAGGAAGTAGTGTGCTGTGTATTAGTAAGACCACTGTAAACCCCGCCACTGGGGCTGTCTGTTTGGCTATATTACACCTGGAATATGTACTTTTATCATAATATCCCATTAAAATGAGCCATATAAATCCATTTCATAAACTGCATGATAAGAAACTGTCAGATATTTCAGACAGGCAGGAGTCAGAGAGGGTGTCGAGCGTGGCGCTGAGACCGTTAACCATGCAGCTAAATTAATTTTGCGGTGGAGATATGCCGATTTGTGTTTCTGGGTCAGAGAATCTTTTCCCCGGGGTAGTCGTGGACAGGAATGCATGGGAACTCTTAACGTGAGCTTCATGCAGAATGATCAAGGTTTTCTTGTATTACCTGTGAAAGATAATTCACTCACCGGAATGAGCAATTTCACCGGCGCTTTTATCAAACTTAACTGCACTTATACAGAAACAACCACTCACCGTAACAGAGGGAAAGAGAAACATATTGATTCATACCGTCCTTTAGCACCTTTATCAGTGCTCATAAGCAAGTTAAAAAAAAGTATTGCGCTCTTTTGTTTTTTTTAACTCAATGGGGGGAAAAACATACACAAAAATAAATTCAAAATTATTTGTGGTTTAAATAGATCCAGTTCTGCCACAGTTAATAACTGGTTGTCAAAGCGCTGTGAAAAACAAAATCTCATTTCCAGTTTGGTTATAAAGCCATCAGCAGGTACATGGAATGCTCTCAAAATCTAATTTAAATATGTAATATAAAAAATTAAAGGAGCTATCAGAGGGAAGTGTGTACTTCACTCTGTGTGTGACACAGGGGTCACTCAGAAGGAAAAAATGAAAGGAAAACGGTTCACTAAAAAAACAATACGGTTTACCTTTTAGTACCAGGACATTTTGTGCTGATAGGCCAGTTCCCGGCCCCCAGTACCACACAGTTCCCATTTCCTATCAATAATAATAAAAATAATAACAATAATAATAACAAGCTATGGATATGATTAATAGCCTGCATGGGTATATACACGTAGGGTGTGAAGTTTATCCACATTTATCAATAAAAATATGAATGGATATTAATGAACACTTTTTAAAAAATAAAACCTGACGAGACAAGGCAACTGTATATGGAAGATGCACGCGTGTGGCTGCACATGGAAGATAAATTTTATTTATGCGCAAACGCACGCGCACAGGCATGCACATGCACACGCAGGCTTCTGTCAATTCTGTCATTCTCCAGAAAACAATATTACGGCAGTAATTGCTAATTCTGGCATAAACAAGATAGTCTGTAAAAAATGCAAATGATGTGCATTGTGCATTTCATTACAGGGAAAGCGAGAGCACTTTAGCATTATGATAACTGCAAAATGTTTTCTATACGGGTAGAATGGCAGTGGCGGTGAATAATTTGCACACCGAGTTGTCATGCTAAATGCCCTCAGCGTTTTTAATCACGCACGGCATTTACAAATCTTTTAATTACCCATTGTCAGTAGTGGCGTTTAGAATCATTTCTTAGCTGCTTAATATGTGATTTTACTTTTCATTTCTATTTCTGTTCTGTGTGTGCGTGCGTGCGTGCGTGTGTTTGTGTTCCTTATGTGAGGGCTGTGCCCTGCTGTACTTGGACAGAACCAAGCCATGGTTCCGCAAACACACATACACACACACACACGCGCACACGCACACATGCACACACACACACACACACACACACACACACACACACACACACACACACACACACACACACACACACACACACACACACACACACACACTCCTACATACAAAAAGGACCAGAGCAGCTGTGTTCTGTCTCAAACTGTAATCAGAGTTTGCATAACACTTCATTATTTCTGCTAATTTCCAAAGCATAACCCTCTCACAAAGTTCACTACATGTAGCTTTGCTGATTTCCCTAGCAAAACCCTTTCACAAAGTTCACTACATGTAGCTTTGCTGATTTCCCTAGCAAAACCCTTTCACAAAGTTCACTACATGTAGCTTTGCTGATTTCCCTAGCAAAACCCTTTCACAAAGTTCACTACATGTAGCTTTGCTGATTTCCCTAGCAAAACCCTTTCACAAAGTTCACTACATGTAGCTTTGCTGATTTCCCTAGCAAAACCCTTTCACAAAGTTCACTACATGTAGCTTTTCTGATTTCCCTAGCAAAACCCTTTCACAAAGTTCACTACATGTAGCTTTGCTGATTTCCCTAGCAAAACCCTTTCACAAAGTTCACTACATGTAGCTTTGCTGATTTCCCTAGCAAAACCCTTTTACAAAGTTCACTATCTGTGATGTCCTGGTGTGACACCCCTCAGGCCTGCAATGCACAGCTAGGACAGACAACCTCGCCAGTCCCAACGTTCAGCCATTCTGTTGGGGATTTCTCCTACGGCCACTCGTAAAAGAGACATTTATGTTCCCGAAAAGCACCCAGTGTCACAGAATGTAATTTTCCCCTCCTTGGAAGGCGGCATGTCGCTTGGAGGTCCTTGAGCTCGATGAGTTGAGCGTACACCATCGCGAACAGCCCGCGCGAGGTCAGGCGCCGTCAAACGAGGGACACTTAAAGGGAGTCAGCTCCGTGTTTGGGGGGATGGGGGAGTGTGCTGCGCCCGGGCGCGTCCCGTGCCAGCTTCATTTATCACCAGCTGCTTCGAGGACTTGGCCTCCTTTAGCCCTTTCTCTGTCAGCAGCCAGTCAGATAACATTTCAGGGCTCCAGAGCTGCCACACCATATGTTCGCCTCAGCAAAAGAGAGATTACCACCCCCCCCCCCCCCCCCACACACCCCGCCCAGAACAAACACAAACCAAAGCCAAAAAGCGTAGGTTTGGGTCGCGCACAGAACAGAGGAGGCCCACTATTGGTTCGGTTTTCCCAAGGAAGCATTGACGTACGCAGCTAACTAGCTAATTGAGCCAGGTAATTGGTTAAAGCAAAATCATGAATACAGAACGGCCCCCCAGGAATGGAATTGCCCACCTCTGCCCTAACTCTAATCATGACCCCCACCCCCTACCCTTCTGCTTAACATTGGCATTCACCAATAACCGAGATCACCTCAGTATTCTGCCTTATCCGTGAATGTGCTCCAGGTTGTTTTAGACATCATTGTTGCAAGACAGAAAATAGCCACAAAAGAAACCAAAAATAACATAAGCAACTTATAAATAAAGCCCCACCCCCCCCACCCCCCCCATCCCCCCACCCCCCCATCCCCCCATCCCCACCCATTATAACTGGATTAACTCACACGGAACACCAAGGCCCCCAGCACTCACTCACTCACTCTCCCGGGAGAGAAAGCTATTTTGGTGCAATCTGGGCTGAAATAAGACAGCACGAATGCCGCCCAAATTATTTAATGGAATTTCTGATCAGCTGAGCAAGCAAAAGCCGCCTGGAAGTTCCCCCTGACCTTTCTCTGAAAATGAGTTGACCTCCGTGGCCGGAAGGGGGGGGTCAGGGGATCTGGATTGGTTTGATCTGTGCGTGGGCAGCACAGGCAGGCCTCAGGAAACCGATCGACCAGGTTGCTCTTGACCGTTGCTCTCATGTGACGAACCGGGAACTGCCATGCTATTTCTCTCGTGTGATGAACCGGGAACCGCTATGCTGGGTCGGACCCCTTCCTTCCAACGAATGGCGTTACGGGCTAATCGCACAGCTGGGCTGCAGGGTGCCGTCAGCAATATTACCACATACAGGCCATGGGCTGCCTTGTCGCTCTGAAAACTTGTGCTTTAGCACAAAGTATCACTACTACAGAATAACAGAAACTCTGCTTTTTAACCCTCTATAAGATGTAAGATCACAAATATGTGATTAGAATGTTCTTAACTGAACATTCTAATGCTGATGCAACAGTCACTACTGGTAAGTGAAAGCAATGGAGTTCTAGAACACTGACATTGCAAAAAATCTAAGGTTAAACAGTTCATAAAACGCCGTGGCCACAGACGTAAAAGTTCCAACAGCAATTACAGAATTCAGTGTCAACAAGAAAAAGGACACACACAGACACACATGTCGCTTGTTGAAAAAAGGGAACCCTACAGCACAAAAATTTGGATAATACTGAGATTTTTTAAACATAAACAAATGTTTATTGCACAGACATTGTGTTAAAAATCCAACGCTGTCATGCTTTGTAGTTGCATATGCTGAAGAAAAGCTGTAGGCATATACAACACTCTGATTCCCTCACTACTACTGCAGAGAGGTTTGGTTCAGTGACCTATGATAGAGAAACAAAGGAAAAGATGGCCGTTACCGTAGCGACGACACTGAAGCAGCAGAGTCCTGCCGTTTACGTCACTGCTGGTGTCTGTGAATCTCTAAGCTTATAGTCGTACACGGCTCTGTTTTTCATTGTTAATTCTAAACGGTTACATTTTTCACATGGGGTCAAAGGGGTAGGGCCATCAACGCAATCGTTGCACCCGTAGCCAAAGCTAACGTCAAATTACAGAGGTACTACAAATGCGTTAAGATCATGATCTCTGTGAAGTGCAGCAGGGCAGCAGGGCTTTCTGATTTCTGACGAAATTATGACAACCAGCACACACACAACCACACAGAGAAAAGCATCACTAATAACATGTTTTACACATGCACTCCGGTTTCGACAATCCACTAAGAATGGAATACGGAAGCCCTCCGTCAGGAATGGATTTCTGCCCGTTATTCCGCTGTCCCTGTGCTCCGGGGATGTGACATGACAGCCTTGAGTCCTTTGAGTAATTCTTGAGCCGAAGGGGCTTTGTCACTTGAGAAGCTGCAGACGTCAGAGCCAAACAGTAGAGCCGGAATGGAAGGGGGACCGCAGGTGTCAGATAAATAGCCAGGGGCCCTGTCACCCTTTTCTCTTTCTCATGTCAACTGCTGAAGCTAAGCAGGCTTGGGATTGGTTGGTTGGTATTTGGATGGGACACCTCCTGGGGAAGAGGCTTGGTGGGCCAGTAGAGGGTGTTTTTTTTCCCCTCTGGATCAAGCAGGAAAGAAAACAATGCTCTCCAGTTCAGTGCTGGGGACACTGCACCGTAGGAGGTTCTGTATTTCAGATTGGATGTTAAAACTCAGGTCATGACTTGCTGGTAGTTGTTAAGGACCTAATGGAACCGTGTCAAAGAGATGTTAAATGGCCATAGCCATGCCATTTGGTGTTTGGGGTAAAAAATATCTACTAACTGTCCCCTCATTGAAAACTATGCCTTTTCCCATTCAGGAAAGCAAATAGATACTCAAGAAATGCTCATGCTTTATCATGGTTTTATCAAATCGCATGTTTCTTTTTTTGTATTATTTGTTGCAATATTTCTTCTGATCTTGATAACATAACGCAGTTAACGCAATTCATTGCAGCATGGTCCATTTCCTTAAGGTCAGTCAATGTTTCACCACACATTTGTGCAGTGTTCCATGTAGTAACACAAGATATTCGCTTACAGCTCATGAGAGAAACAGCCACTTCACCAGGGTGATTTTTCATGCAAGAAGGGTTTCGGCATGCCTACTGACCCAGTATAAGGTATTATTTATTCACTCAGATGAAATCAAGAGCTTGGTATCTGAGAAAAATCACCCAGGGGCTCTGTCGTAATTTAATGGAGCATTTTACCCATATTCAGTTTTTCTATATTGCTATTCCTTGTTATGCAATAGCACACAATACAAAATAATATATTTTGCAAGCAAAAAAATTAATTGGCTAAAATTAATTGAGATTTTTCTCTGCCATTTCTTGTTAATCTATAACTTCAATCACTTCCCATAATGCACTTTTGTTTCTCTCATCAGGGACATGCACTGCATTCTCGGATATGCTCAAAATCTGTGTGCTGCATTCTGGGAAAATGAGGCGGCAAAGAAAAGAAAATAATGGATCGCTTTCCATCTTGTGAACAAAATGTTGACATCTCCATTGTGATGTTAAGGGCTGACTACATCAGGGACAACCCTACACACACAAGAACCCACGTTGCAACTAGTTCAACAGGAATGCATAAAACTCAAATACACCTATAGATGCCTTTTCAAATTATAGACTGCCTTGTTTTTTTTTTGTTTTGTTTTTAAGCTCATACGCATTGTGGAAAGATAGACAAAACAAAAGAATTGGACTTTATGTGTAACGTTGGCCTTTATGTGTAACGTTGGCCTTTATGTGTAACGTTGGCCTTTATGACTGCGCCTGCTTTATACAGTATTTCTAATGGGAAAGCAGTAAACAGAAAGAGAAACATCACAGAGGGCTTCCCAATCAGAAGCATGGAGAACGAGCACTCGCCCCCCTGGGTGTTAAGAAAAGGTCACTTTGATTAAAGGGTTCAATTAACCTCTGGTAATTAGGAGGTCACATGGTACAAAACTCCGCAGATGTGGAGGGCACTCCAGGATCGAGGGCTGAGAAAGCCGTCGCCGAGCCACTTAAGAGGGGTCATTGCTTACCGGATTGTCCAATCCTTTCTCAGGTCATTAAGTGACTAGGCACTTTTTAATGCGAGGAAAGTTAAAAGATGGAAAACCCCTTGAGGAAGACAACAAACCCGCAGGTACTGTATGTTTAAGCCAAATTAACACGTCAAAGCAGGTGAGATGGAATCAGCCCACAAACTTTACTGGGATGTAAACCGTTGGGTAGCTCATAACTCTCCCTGAATGCACCGCTGTGTTTACAGGTATTGCTATTGTGCATTCTGTACACCCGGCAGCGACGCAAAATTGCGCAGTTACAACACAGACTGGGCTAAATGTTTCACAGAGTGAACACACATGCTGTAATGGAAGCTTTTCTGATATGGGTGTGTTTTGTTTTGGAGGACACTTTGGGCAAAACAGTAAAAAGCTGTATTATTATTATAGTATACAGTAGCTCAACAAGAATAGCATTACATTACATTACATTACATTTATTTAGCAGACGCTTTTATCCTAAGCGACGTACAGTAAGTGCGTACAGAGACATCATCATCATTACAGAACAGACAAGGCAAAGCACATCCTTTGCATAATGTAGCAGCTATCCCTAGCAATGAACGTTGACTGTAGTTCACAGTAAGCTGTGGGCAAATCAGCAACACCACACTTTCATTCCAAATACTATTATAAACTATACTATTATAAACCATTCCAAATACTATTATAAACTATGCTATTATAAACCATTCCAAATACTATTATAAACTATAATAAACAGACAGGAAAACACAGGGAACAGGGAACTGATATTCCTAGGTGAGGATATCAGTCAAGGTGGAGTCTGAAGAGGTGTGTCTTCAGGCCTCGACGGAATGCAGGCAGGGTTGGAGTAGAACGTAGGGGAATGGGAAGTTCATTCCACCACTGAGGTGCTAATGTGGAAAAACTCCGCAGTCGGGACAAGCGAGAGCCTTTGACACGGAGGGGGGGAAGTGCCAGTCGCCCTGCTGTAGAAGAGCGAAGTGGTCGAGCAGGAACATAGTTCTGGATTAAGTCCTGCAGGTAGGTGGGGCCTGTCCTATTGGCTGCAGTGTAGGCCAGGGTCAGAACTTTGAACCTGATCCTGGCTGCAACTGGCAGCCAGTGGAGAGACCTCAGCAGGGGGGTTACGTGGGAAAATTTCGGGAGGTTGAACACAAGCCGGGCAGCTGCATTCTGGATCAGTTGAAGAGGCAGAATGGCGCAGGCCGGTAGGCTTGCGAGCAGGGAGTTGCAGTAGTCCAGGCGTGAGATGACCATGGTCTGGACAAGAAGCTGGGTGGAGTAGGTGGTCAGGTACGGTCGAATCCTCCTGATGTTGTACAGGAGGAACCTGCAGGACCGTGCCGTCGCCCTGATAGCCTCACATTTATGCAAAATTAGCATCATCATTAACGTTGGCTTCCTAGACACAAACGGAAAAAAAAAAAATGAATGGCTTCACCATTCAATTTGTGAAACCCACATGAATGAGAAGGGAAGAACTGAATTTATTAGCCCCTTCCAAAAAAAACATATTTATATAGTTTCGGCTCTTTGAATACAAGCTCTTGAAAAATCTCCATGCAGTAAGACATTAATCAAGCAATAATATGTTCCTTTCTTGCCAATATGACAGCCAATTAAGACTTAATTTCTGGTTGACTTCAGTCACTTTAAATTACTTTCTTTTGTTGGAGGTTTCATTGGCAGGGCATTATTCTCACAGTATTTCAACGTATGCAGTTATACGTTTAGTTGTAAAGTCATAAGCAACATTACAGGTGGAAAAATAATAAAGAGGGAGCTACACTGCTTTGTATGACTGACTTTACCAGCATAGTGGAACATTGCGATGCCAGGACACCAGAACAGGTGTGGGGCGTGTCATCAAATGTGCAACCAGCCACGTTGCTTTGAAACACTTCAATGGGATCCCAAAATGAATGCAGAGCCCTTGTACAGTGGTGGGAAATGCCTCAGGTAACCATAATAATAGTCATTTCAACACTATGTGTAATTTAATTTGGTGTCCTTTTAATTTTGTTGACATACAGTAAACTGATGGCTAGAGCAACCAATCAAGATTAGCAAGATTACCTTTCTGGCCCGAGTGTGAATTGAAGGATAAAAGACAACTGTTTTTTCTTATAGTCCCTACAGAGCAATGATATATGCAGTAAAGCTAGATCATGTGATGCAGGTTATAGCTTTGTTGAAGTTGAAGGGCCCTGTTTTTCTGATGCAAAAGCAGTCGGTGAACACAAGCAGAAACATTAACTCAAAAAGAGGCATGTCGAAATCAATTTCCTCTTAAAAAAAAAAACAAATGCAGAAAAAGAGGTCACGAAGACAAACATTGCGATAAGTAATAGGTGAACAAGGAAGTGACGCGGCATTTCGCTTTTTTTTATTTGAACATTGACCGCCCCCCCCCCCCCCCTTAATAAATTGGTATTTGGGCCAATTGCGACCTGACAAAAAACGTGCCTTATCCGCATTTGGCTCATCCTGTACAAAAACTAAAAAAAACTGGGCTAAATATACCAAACCTGGCACAAACTATTCAAACTAGTCTGCACCACTCCAAAATAACACTGGCAAAGAACAACCAGTTTCTGTTCCTTCTAATGAAAGAAAGTATTTTTCTATTTTGATATTAGCATGTAGAAAATATTAGCTTCACCGTGTACCATAAAAGGATGCAATGTATATTAAATGTGAAGGGGCGGTTATTTCAAATAAAACACAATTCATGCAGCTCTTTCATTAGCAAGAAGGATCACTTAATGATTTATGTTTCTTCTCTCTATCCTATTCCCAAAAGTTGTTTATGATGATAAATGTTCATTGTTGTGAAATGGTTTATCGTTGTGAAACATCAAGTATTGGAAAATGAAGAGCATTGAATAATTGAATACACTTTTATTCATTTAAATTAAGTTGTGACTGTACCGTAAATAGCCATGCATATTTTTCCCTCCTAATTCTCTGGCCCTCAGACAGAGCTGTTCTTTTAAAAGGGCACGTTTGCACAAAAAAAAATCTAATTAAAAAAGAAATATATAAAAACCCTGAAGGCCAAATGCAAATGTTTGTGGTTTGTTTACTGTCTACTGTCTGCATATTGACCACTACATTTTACTCCAGAAAATTCAGGTCATCGCTGTACCACTTGCACTCACACACACACGCACACGCACACGCACACACACACACACACACACACGCACGCACGCACGCACGCCTACACACACACACACATACACACACACACACACACACACACACCACAGTGCCACAGGGGAGCTATTACTGAGATGTGAATGACAACTGGTAACCTGTGGAGACCTGGCGCATCAAATAGAGGAAGTTGTGGTAACCCAACAAGTAGAATTGTGTCCCCCCAGTGCAGACTCTGGGTCAGTCGGCTAATGACATAGCCTACCCTGCCAGCAAACGCATCGCGCCCACTAGTGACCAGAGACCGTCAGTGGCAGCTGTCTTTCCAGTGGCACCAGCATTTTGTAAATCGGCGGCTCATCGTTCCTCTAGTGGGCAGTTCTGACAAGGTTGTGAAGATGAGGATTAGCTGTTAAGGCAACACAAAATAGTCAGTTGGCTGAATGAAGTAGTGACAATTTGCTAAATTCTAGTGGGCCAACATAGGGAACCGATGGTGTTCTGGTAGGTACTAACTTTTTGAGTAAGCTTGAATATGAGACTGGGCCCAACCAGCACTTATAGTCAGAGCTTTTGTGAAAAGTGTCACACAAGAGGCCATACAATTAAGTTAAACATTAAGCAGGAATAAAGTGTAGGCCTAATATTTGAATTATATGTGAGATTGCATTTAAATTTGGTTTAAGACTCTCAAATTGATTCCTACATTGATTTGTTAAAAAAGCTAATTTGTGAATTGTATTCACAGTTGAATTGAGAGCAGATGCTGAAGCCTCCAGGTCTAATTGTGCTAGTTCAATGCAGGAAGACCAGAGATTTCTTCAACCAAATAAAATTAGATTATATCCCTTTTTGTAACACTGTTCAATCTAATTTCAGGTTCCTGACAGATCTTATTTTATTTTTTTTATTGTGACACGTGCAAAGAGAACACGTATAAGTTACATTTGTGTCCATTCTGCATTCATGCATTTAGCCTCTAACAAAGAGCTACATGGTGTATTGTTGGTTTTGCTTGTTAATTTAATTTTAATTTGTTTTCTCTGTGAAGTCTTTGTTGTTTTTATACTTTTCCTTGTAAAGTGTCCTTGGGTTTGAGAAAGGCGCTATATAAATGTACTATTATTATTAGTAGTAGTATTAGATGGTTTGGAGAGAAATAACATGACAGTATCGCATTGATGAGGTGTGCCTCACCTGGTTCTATCAGATTTATATTGTATTATATTATATTGATTTTATTATATAAATAAAATCAATACAATTTTATTTATCCCCTTTGGGAAATTAGTTATGTCAGGGCTACAGTACATTAAACAGACCCCTGCCATACAAACAGTAAGACATCCATGACACACTATGGGCATACTTGCATTTATCTAAAGTGCAGGTGCAATAAATATGCTATGATTATGAGCTGAATCTTCAGCTATGCTGGGAGTAGTATTAGAGAGGGTGTGGAAAAATGTGAAGAAAAAAATACATTACAGTCATTTAGCAGACGCTTTTATCCAAAGTGACATACAATAAGTGCATACAGAAAGGTAATCGGAGTAACTACAGAACAGATAAGACACATCCTTCCCATAACGTAGCAGCTATCAACTAAATACTCTTGGTAGATCCAATCTGGTGTTAAATATTTGATTCCATACATTGAAAATGGAAGCATTTGGAGGGACGTCTTGGAAATGATTAAGACATTCAAATAGAAATGCCTCCCTGAAGATGCGTTTGATTATGTGTCAGTTCATTTGGTATTCGCTCACAGTGGTCTTGGTCGGACCTCCTGTTGGCAAACAGGTGTGCGCGTTCAGGCATGAATAAATTCTGGCAGCAAGGGCCAACGGGCTTTTGCTGTTTTGGGTCCATAAAGGGCTTAATAAGCTAACCTGAATGTGCCTTTGGTCTTATTATTTAAAGCGATAGTTCACTTTCTGGAGTTTTTTTATGTTGTTTCAGTGTTTCGATTGGCCTGGCCAGTTTGTCTGTGCAGTGAAGAATATTTACAATGTTTACACACCTTTCTGACGACCTGTTGGCTTTACAATGGCTTGCGTTGGGGGTTTAAACAAGAAAATACACCTCAAGTGACACCAAAAGAGCTTTCACAGCGACGTTTTATAGATTACCGATTTGAAGAATGTTTTTCCAAAACTCACTCAGCCCACTTTTTACCAATTTTGACAAAAGCAACATTTGGCAACATTAGCTTTGTTTGTTGAATGAAAAATTTTAATTGTATACTTAAATCCCTAAGAATAGTGTAAAAGTAAAACCGAAAATATCTAACCATTTATCACAAAAATTATACCCACCTTGAAAAATATGGTTCATCTAAATGACTTTGGAAAAACACTCTTCAATTATTCTTCAAAATTCTAAATTCTTCACATTTAATCTTATTTTTGGTTAGAACTATTTCCTATGCCGTGTGCCTGAGAAGGACAGAACTATCAAAGGATATAAAAACTGATATTCATATGTTCATAATTATAAATGTCTTCCTGTATTCATTAACTGTTGTTTGTCCTAAAATACCCAGCATATGAACAAATATTCCCTATTTGAGTCAGACAAAAACAAAAATTGTAGTTTAACACCAGCATCACTTTGAACCGCGGGAGCGCATTATGCAGCTGCGTCTTTTCCCTGGATTTATCACGCAATCTCTCATAGCCTACCGCGTCCCTCCTACGGGGAGGATTATGAAACGCAAGAGCTTCCTGCCCACAGTGCGTTTGCTTACAGAACTTATTTAGCAGAAATCACCTCTTCAGGAGAATGGGTAGAATTCATAATGTTCTATTCCCAGTTCGTTTGAGTTTAACTTTTTTTTTTTCACTTTCTTTTTATGTTATTTATTCTGCAAATTCAACTCTTCTGGAGAGGGGGGATACAATTATCCCCAGTTTGTTTGGGTTTCACATGAGAATGGGCATTCTGAGCAGGGAAGGGGAGGCACATTTGAATTCTGTTAGCATGTGTGAAAGCACTGTTAATGAGGTGCCAACAGAGGTGAAATCGGTTAAATTGGGTGAAATGTAATTCCTGTTCCAGCCCAGGTGAAGGTTTTTAACTTGCGATTCCTAAACCGTAAGGACAGAACACTTCTTGGGTAAGAATGCCTTAAGCAAAAAAAAAAACTATGTTGGGCTTAAAGAGGATTGAGGAATTAAAAATTAAATGAGCAGAATGAGGGTGTGATTATGCCGGGTTGCTCTATCACGTCTAGGGTGCAGGGTTGATAATTTGGCTGCTGCGTGGATTCGTCAGAGCTGGGGCTGTTACATTTATCTCCGAGTGCAAGTCTGTGAAATAAAGCCACACAATGGGTGTTGATATTTGCTTCCGTCATCCTCAGCCAGAAACTGTGTGAGGAACAGGTACTTCTCTCTATAAAAAGAAACAAATATGTTTGACTGTTGATGTGTGTGTGTGTGTGTGTGTGTGTGTGAGAGAGAGAGACGCCAGTAAGTGTGGCTGCTCATACCATGGTAATTAGGATATGCTTTACCTGGTTTTCTCTCTAATCCTCTGTTCGCCTTCCTCTCTGTGATTGTGCTGGAGAAGTGGGTTTAGGATTTAGATGCTGTTGTGATTAAGCTAAATTGGCACCAAAACAGTGTACCTTCCTGCATTTGTCTGTGCAGTCATGCGTGCGATCGTTCCAAGAGATTCAACCCAACGGCAGGCTAAACGCAGGGGGTTCCTCATCTTCCCCACGACACGAAAGCACCGGGACTGCAGGTATTTAGGTGTGACGTGAGAACGGCACGCCCGAGCGCATGTGCGAGGGAAAGGCGAGATGTTGCGGCACGTCTTTGTGCGACGCTCGCTTGCGAACTGAACAAACTAAAATAGTTTGTGGGAAAGCACAGCACAAGTCGCGGAGCGCAGCGTGTGACAGTTTTGCAAACATCCGTCAGGTTCAAATGTCCCAGGTGCTGTGAACTCCTGAAGGAGAAAAGGAGCATGAATCCAAAATGTGACAGATTATAACACTTCAGTCCCGTTCTGATTTATTTTAAAACCACCATCCCAGATACGATACCAAAAATGAACACGAAAAGGCAAGTATTACTTGGAGGAAGAAAGTGCCCATGATAAAGAATGAACTTTTGGGGCTCCAGGTAGATTGATAGTGCTGTGACCCCCCGGTTCCTGGCTTTGTTATGCAGCTGCCGCACTATGACATGTAGTGCTGGTAATGACGGCTCATTGGTTTTCATTACCGCCCCGTTATTTCCCTGAGCACCGGCCCCACTCATCATCCCCTGCAAATGGAGGAATCAGGGAGGAAGACAGGCAGCAGGGTACAGCTTAAAGCTGTGGGGTTGTGTGTGTGTGTGTGTGTGTGTGTGTGTGTGTGTGTGTGTGTGTGTGTGTGTGTGTGTGTGCGTGTGCGTGTGCGTGTGTGTGTGTGTGTGTGTGTGTGTGCATGTGTGAGAGAGACAGAGAGAAAGAGTATATACTGTGTGGTGGTGTGTGTGTGTGATAGACAGAGAGAGAGAGTATATACTGTATGGTGGTGTGTGTGCGTGAGAGACAGAGAGAGTATATACTGTGTGAGTGAGTGTGGGTGTGTGTGTGTGTGTGTGTGTGTGTGTGTGTGTGTGCACATTGCACACTGGTTCTGTAGTTTATAGGAACCTGCATGTAATGAAAGAGTAAGAGATGGAGGGGGTGGTGGGTCACACAGGAAGTCAGCTGTCAGGAGAGAGTGAAAGGCGCGTGCCATTTTTATACCTGTATAGAAAGAAGCATGCAATTGGTCGTCTGGAAAACGTTCCTCCTGAACTTTACTGAAAGAAGCCTCCTTTAGGAGATTTGTGAGATTCCCTGTGAGGTTTATCTACCCCCCTAATTATCTGCCCCCCTCCCCTCCGGCACCACTCTTGTCTCCCTGAAGAGGGCCTCACAGGTAAAGGTGTGGTGTCACAGGCATTCACACGGCACAAGGTTGAGCAGACACAGTGATTAATCCCACCACTCCCTTTCTGCCCGACCATAATGCTTCAAGATGATGGGCTGAAATGCCACTGCATATATTTCCCCCCTAACGGTGAAGACAAAAGAGTCCCTGCCACATGATAGATGACATAAACATTTCCTTTTATCTTTCCGCTTTGGCTCAGGGGATAATAAAATTGGGATAGGATGGACATAATGTCACTTTACTTGTAGGAAAAAAACAAAGAGGACCCCCACCAATCACAGGCTGTGTTGGTAACAGCAAATAGAATGCTGATGGTGATTGGTGGCTACTTTGTGGCTGCCTCCTGGCAATTCCTGCAGGGAACATTGATGTATAACCAGGAAGCAACCACCAATCACCATCAGCATTGTTCTCTTAGTTGTTACAAATGTACTCCATGATAGGTCGAGCATCTCTCTGTTTTGCTATGAGTAAGGTGACAACACGACTGTCTTTTCCATGTTTCATCACGGCATTGGCTTTCTGTTTATTACCAATACATGGTACCCTTTTTGTAAACGTTTGAAAGTTAGTGACTGAGGAACCGATAAGGTTGTTGCTGAGTGTTGGTGTTTATTCATTTTTATTAGGTTTATTGTTCATTTTCAGTTGAAAGGGGGTAGGGGGTTGGACTTCAGCACTGTGCATGGGTGTGCACTGCCGCTCAAGGTGAAAGTTGGGGTGGGGGGGGTGCATTGTGGGAGGGAGTGAGCCTGAACAGTCATCTCAACACATGCACCACACATGTACAAACTACCCATACGCAGTGCAGCAGCACCTACTCACTTTAATGGATAAGAAAAGGAAAAAAATGGCGAGCTGAACAAAAACAGATCGATAGCTCCAGTGCGCTCGCGTCAGGGCTGTTTCATCTTCCCCAAGCATTAGAGGCAGTCATTTCTCGCCTCCGAAAAATGGCCGTTGAAGAAGACTAAAATCATCGAGGGTCGAATCTTGCGAGGTAAAAATGCGAGAGAGGAATGACCACCTCCCAAGAGTGAACATTCAGAGACGACATGAGACCAGCGTGCGTTTTGGACATTAAGGCCGGCATTCAATCAACGTTCACCCTTAACTGTGACTCACATTGAAAGTGTTATTTTTTTTTTTTCCAATGCTAACAAAGTTGACGAGTTAATTAGCGCAAAGCTGCACTCGCCAAACTGCTTTGTGATTAAAGCACAAACCCCTGCACTTAAGTGTGAGCCGAAGTTTAGAACGAATGTTGATTGAATCCTGGCCAAACTCAATTCAGCACTCTCAATGACACCAATGGGGCTGGGAGAGAGAGTCTTTTGTCCGGAAAGATCTTTCATGGGGATTCTGTGATCAATAAATGACCCCAAAAAAACATCAACTTCCCCATTTTCCCCTCTGCTTTGTCCTAAATGTAAGTTCAGTGAAAAGCAATGGTTCACCTCTGTCCACCTCCCCAGCAACATCGATCCATCCCAGGGCGAAGCTTCCTGTCTTTCCCCCCCTTCCGTCTCGGGCCGAGACACAAACACATCCCTCTCCTCGGGCTCCCAGACAAAATCAATACACTGAGATGGCATCAAAAGAAGAAACGGAGCCCAGAATTTCATCCACTTGGCACTTCTTATCCCTGGCGCTTGGGGCCCTTCAAAGCCGCGGCCCTGCGTGGCACTGAGTCCTGGGAAAACGTCATCGGGGCTTCCGTCGACGGGACAGTAGCCTTATCTCCTTACGCGGCCTCGCTCACTTCCTCGGGGGAACCTGCCCGTTCGCTCCGGCCTCCCGACTGGATTAAGCGTTCCGGACACTGTCCGAAAATGTAGACGGGAGCCCAGCTCCTCCGCGATCACACCGGGCGAAATGTCGTTTTAAACTGTCCAGGCTCTCGTCTGTGCCGAGCTAACAACAACGCACAGTGCCTGTTAGCAGGCCGCTGTTGACACAGCCATTGGCCCCTTTTCAATGCATGTGCCTGGAAGCCAGAACTTGAATGACAACTGGTAACCCGTGGCAACCGGATGCATCAATGGGAGGACATCATGGTAACCCAAACTAAGATGAATTGTGACCCACCAGTGCAGACTCTAGGTCAGCCTGCTAGTGACATAGCCTACCCAACCAGAAAATACAGCACCCACTAGTGGCCTGCCACTGGTACAACCAGCCAACCAGCGTTTTGCAAATCTGCACTGCAGCAGTCCGCTATCTGACAACTGGGCTGAGGATCAGCTCCGAAATGCAAAATAGCCACGAGTGGACCCCTGCAGTGCCCCCCCCCCACCAATCCCAGCACAGGGTTTAGATAACAGCACCATAGTGTCCTGTACCGGCTCTATCCCAGCACAGGTTTTAGATAACAGCACCACAGTGTCCTGTACCGGCTCTATCCCTGCACAGGGTTTAGATAACAGCACCACAGTGTCCTGTACCAGCTCAATCCCAGCACAGGGTTTAGATAACAGCACCACAGTGTCCTGTACCGGCTCTATCCCAGCACAGGGTTTAGATAACAGCACCACAGTGTCCTGTACCAGCTCAATCCCAGCACAGGGTTTAGATAACAGCACCACAGTGTCCTGTACCGGCTCTATCCCAGCACAGGGTTTAGATAACAGCACCACGGTGTCCTGTACCAGCTCAATCCCAGCACAGGTTTTAGATAACAGCACCACAGTGTCCTGTACTGGCTCAATCCCAGCACAGGGTTTAGATAACAGCACCACAGTGTCCTGTACCGGCTCTATCCCAGCACAGGGTTTAGATAACAGCACCATAGTGTCCTGTACCGGCTCTATCCCAGCACAGGTTTTAGATAACAGCACCATAGTGTCCTGTACCGGCTCTATCCCAGCACAGGTTTTAGATAACAGCACCCACTGTGTCCTGTACCAGCTCAATCCCAGCACAGGTTTTAAATAACAGCACCACAGTGTCCTGTACCAGCTCAATCCCAGCACAGGTTTTAGATAACAGCACCACAGTGTCCTGTACCAGCTCAATCCCAGCACAGGTTTTAGATAACAGCACCACAGTGTCCTGTACCAGCTCAATCCCAGCACAGGGTTTAGATAACAGCACCATAGTGTCCTGTACCGGCTCTATCGCAGCACAGGGTTTAGATAACAGCACCACAGTGTCCTGTAAAGGCTCTATCCCAGCACAGGGTCTAGATAACAGCACCACAGTGTCCTGTACCGGCTCAATCCCAGCACAGGGTTTAGATAACAGCACCAAAGTGTCCTGTACCGGCTCAATCCCAGCACAGGGTTTAGATAACAGCACCACAGTGTCCTGTACCAGCTCAATCCCAGCACAGGGTTTAGATAACAGCACCATAGTGTCCTGTACCGGCTCAATCCCAGCACAGGGTTTAGATAACAGCACCACAGTGTCCTGTACCGGCTCAATCCCAGCACAGGGTCTAGATAACAGCACCATAGTGTCCTGTACCTGCTCTATCCCAGCACAGGTTTTAGATAACAGCACCACAGTGTCCTGTACCGGCTCAATCCCAGCACAGGGTTTAGATAACAGCACCACAGTGTCCTGTACCGGCTCAATCCCAGCACAGGGTTTAGATAACAGCACCATAGTGTCCTGTACCGGCTCTATCCCAGCACAGGTTTTAGATAACAGCACCACAGTGTCCTGTACCGGCTCTATCCCAGCACAGGGTTTAGATAACAGCACCACAGTGTCCTGTACCAGCTCAATCCCAGCACAGGGTTTAGATAACAGAACCACAGTGTCCTGTACCGGCTCTATCCCAGCACAGGGTTTAGATAACAGCACCACAGTGTCCTGTACCAGCTCAATCCCAGCACAGGGTTTAGATAACAGCACCACGGTGTCCTGTACCGGCTCAATCCCAGCACAGGGTCTAGATAACAGCACCACGGTGTCCTGTACCGGCTCAATCCCAGCACAGGGTTTAGATAACAGCACCACAGTGTCCTGTACTGGCTCAATCCCAGCACAGGGTTTAGATAACAGCACCACAGTGTCCTGTACCGGCTCAATCCCAGCACAGGGTTTAGATAACAGCACCACAGTGTCCTGTACCGGCTCTATCCCAGCACAGGTTTTAGATAACAGCACCATAGTGTCCTGTACCGGCTCTATCCCAGCACAGGTTTTAGATAACAGCACCCACAGTGTCCTGTACCAGCTCAATCCCAGCACAGGTTTTAGATAACAGCACCACAGTGTCCTGTACCAGCTCAATCCCAGCACAGGTTTTAGATAACAGCACCACAGTGTCCTGTACCGGCTCAATCCCAGCACAGGGTTTAGATAACAGCACCACAGTGTCCTGTAAAGGCTCTATCCCAGCACAGGGTCTAGATAACAGCACCACAGTGTCCTGTACCGGCTCAATCCCAGCACAGGGTTTAGATAACAGCACCAAAGTGTCCTGTACCGGCTCAATCCCAGCACAGGGTTTAGATAACAGCACCACAGTGTCCTGTACCAGCTCAATCCCAGCACAGGGTTTAGATAACAGCACCATAGTGTCCTGTACCGGCTCAATCCCAGCACAGGGTTTAGATAACAGCACCACAGTGTCCTGTACCGGCTCAATCCCAGCACAGGTTTTAGATAACAGCACCACAGTGTCCTGTACCGGCTCTATCCCAGCACAGGTTTTAGATAACAGCACCCACAGTGTCCTGTACCAGCTCAATCCCAGCACAGGGTTTAGATAACAGCACCACAGTGTCCTGTACCGGCTCAATCCCAGCACAGGTTTTAGATAACAGCACCATAGTGTCCTGTACCGGCTCAATCCCAGCACAGGGTTTAGATAACAGCACCACAGTGTCCTGTACCGGCTCTATCCCAGCACAGGTTTTCGATAACAGCACCACAGTGTCCTGTACCGGCTCTATCCCAGCACAGGGTTTAGATAACAGCACCACAGTGTCCTGTACCGGCTCTATCCCAGCACAGGTTTTAGATAACAGCACCACAGTGTCCTGTACCGGCTCAATCCCAGCACAGGGTTTAGATAACAGCACCACAGTGTCCTGTACCGGCTCAATCCCAGCACAGGGTTTAGATAACAGCACCACAGTGTCCTGTACCGGCTCTATCCCAGCACAGGGTTTAGATAACAGCACCACAGTGTCCTGTACCGGCTCTATCCCAGCACAGGGTTTAGATAACAGCACCACAGTGTCCTGTATCGGCTCTATCCCAGCACAGGTTTTAGATAACAGCACCCACAGTGTCCTGTACCGGCTCAATCCCAGCACAGGTTTTAGATAACAGCACCATAGTGTCCTGTACCGGCTCAATCCCAGCACAGGTTTTAGATAACAGCACCACAGTGTCCTGTACCGGCTCAATCCCTGCACAGGGTTTAGATAACAGCACCACAGTGTCCTGTACCGGCTCTATCCCAGCACAGGGTTTAGATAACAGCACCACAGTGTCCTGTACCGGCTCAATCCCTGCACAGGTTTTAGATAACAGCACCACAGTGTCCTGTACCGGCTCAATCCCTGCACAGGGTTTAGATAACAGCACCACAGTGTCCTGTACCGGCTCTATCCCAGCACAGGGTTTAGATAACAGCACCACAGTGTCCTGTACCGGCTCAATCCCAGCACAGGTTTTACTTTAAGCATAACAGCAGCCACAGCCTCACCTTGAGGTTCATAAATCTCCCAGCCCTCCCGGGAAGCCAAGTGTCTCCCGACACCCGTGTCATGTTTCAAAAAGTCTCCTCGGGATAAATAGAAAGCCATTAGCCTCAGACAGGCAGTGTACATCCGGCTCTTTCTTAACAAGCTCCTGGAAAAAAAAAATATATATATATAAATAAATTTAAAAAGACAGAAATATACATCACAATTAAACGGAGAGAAAAGAGGGCAGAGGCAGGGGAAAATTGAGACGGTACGTGCGGTGGGGTGACAGCATTGTAAGCAGGGGCCAGGTGTAATAGTTCTTCATACGTCTCCTTTCATAAACAGATGGCGCTGTTTATTGCTGCTAAACCCTTTTGGCAAGTGAAGATATAATTACAGATTAGATGGGGAGAGGTAATTGAAAGCCGACCGCCATTGCTTTCTGCCTTTCAGGCTGTGCCTTTCTCTCGTTGAGCTACAGAGAGCTGTTATGGGTGGGAGGGATGCGACTTGCGAGTGTGCCGATAGTGGAGACGTACTGTAGCTGGTGACCTGCTACTCAAACACAGCCCTGGCAATAATGAGACCGATAGCGAAACAGGCGCTGGAAGTGTGGGTTCCGAAGCTATCAATGTACTATACGTCCATTTTCTAATATTTTATCGGCTTGCAGCAGGCGAGGACATTATTCATATTCAGGCGCATAGAGAATATTAACAGACTGATGTGTGCTAAGGCAGGTGAAGGCAGTCACTACCTTACCTACGCTTCCCTCAAATTCATTATTATGTAAAACAAAACTCATGGACATGGCAGGGCATGTCCGTTTCTGGATTTCATGTCAAAACCTGCTCTTAGTTATTTTGTTCGCTCAATCACACATTTATTCACGTTTTAGCTATGTTTCCTGAAAAGCTCATGCATGACAACTGTTGTGTCTCTGTCTGATAACATTCTGTTGTGGTCTGAACTTTAGTTGACAATTAGCTAATTAGCTAATAATTGTGCTGTGGTAATTGAGGTAAACAAAAAACCTGCATGTAATCTGGCCACCCCTGCTTTAACATGTAGATATTTTAATGAGTTACATAATGATACACATATATTAAATTCTGGGTTTTCAACAGGGAGTCTTTGAAGGTACTGTATGGGGTCCCTGGCTGGATTTGATATGCAATAACTATACAATAGATTTTGAAAGCTATTTAAAAATACAACATTTTGTATTATTATTTTTAAAATATAACCCTTTTTAACTTATGATAGGGGTCCCCTGGATGCCTTTGAGCCAGAGTTGGGGTCCCTGGATCAGAAAAGGCTGAAAACCCCTGATATATAATAGCAGAATTTGAACATGTTGAAAACCTTTACTACAAAATGGCTGCCTCCAAAACTGATACAGAACATGCAGAATACTGACTCAGTCCTCATGAGCATTTTTGCTTTTGGCTTTTAGTGGATAAAACACACAAGGACAGAACAATCATAGCTCATTCTCTTCCTGGAGAGTGTGGCACCTGACAAAAGTCAGAACATCGACATTCATCTCCTGCCCCTCTGCGACCGGGCAAGCTCATTTTTTGGCGAGCTGAAAAGGGGACCTGTTTCCTTGGCACGCGCTCCTGCCCGTTTGGTCGGCCCGACGGTGGTGGTGGCGGTGTCAAATCCATAAATAAAGGGATCGAAGGTCCGGGAGCTGCCGTGAAGCAGCGGGGTGGGGGAGGAGGGTTCCCTCCAAAGGCATTCTTTACACTCTATGAGACAGCCTCAGCCTTCCAGAGCCATCCATTATAAATGCGGCCGAGGCGTCACAAGGACTGCTCATTTCTCTCCCCCGAGCACAGCTCCCCTGAAATATTCACCTGTTTCCCTCCTGCAGGAGGAGGAGAAGGAGGGATTAATGGAAGTAGAGAGAAGAGAGTGGCCCCCCCCCCCCCCTTTCCCCTACTGGTGACAGATCTGAATTGCTGACACCGACTGCATCAGCATTGCAGTGCATTGTGGGAAGGGGAAGTGGGCTCTTAGAAGGTTGTTAGGGGTTTCGTGTGACCACTGCTATCAATGCCAGCCACTGTTGGGCAGTGAGTTCTTTTTAATATCAAGTGTTTTTGTTGTTTCCAGAGATAAATCTCCTGATGATATAGTTCACAGACAGGTCAGAGAGCCGACATACAAAGAAACCCACGTCTAGTCTGTAGAGGTATGACCAGTGTTGTAAAAAGTACTCCAAATTCATACGTAAGTGAAAGTAAAGATGCCTTGCTGGAAAATGACTCAAGTAAAAGTGAAAGTCACTCATTAAAATACTACTTAAAGGTTGTATCAGCGATTTTGGGTGACGTCACTTCTGAAGCGAAATCCCAAACAAACATACTTATGAATAATTATGTTATGTTTTAAAAAATAGTGTTCAAGCATCCAGAATTATAACCACGTTAATAACGTTTGTAAGAAACCAAACCGTTTGTAAATCTGTCAAGATTTCAGCGAGATAAGAGTATTAGCGTTTGTGCAGATCATTGTGATTGGTTGGAATACTGTTTATTTTGGTTTTGAGTGGTTGGTAGTACCATTTGTTTTTGTGTACGATCTCGGAGCATAGGCTGCCTACAGAGACGCGGTTTTTTGACGGCCTGCTTATGGGGCGGGCAGCTAGCGGATCGTGAGGAAAAATCAGATGAATGTGATCATTTATGTTTCCACCCAAAATCGCTGATACAACCTTTAAGTAAAAGCATTAAAGTATCTGGTATTAAACTTAAGTATCAAAGGTAAAAGTACATGTGCTAACAAAAAAATTCAGCCATAGGCACAATCACCCCCCCTAACGTTACTGCTAACGTTACTTTCCTCAGAATCGTTTGACACAGGCATGAAAGTTAATTCTGTGTGGGTTTTGGGTTAAATTGGTATTACAAACTTGTCCATTTCGTGGAGTTGACATCACCTCTAGCAAACTATGTCTTATTGATAGCTGGCACTCTGGAGAGTCTGTAATAGGCTGCATACCTTAAGAAACAGCGCTTTTGAATTGGTTGCTTGTTTCACGTTTATTTAATCAGAATATAACTTCACTCTGTAACACGATTTGCCCGTGGGTGCCCAGGCGCCTGAGCACCCACATGATAGCCATCTATGGTTCAGATATTTATATCAGATATTTGGTTCAGGTTAACTTGAAGACAGCTTCAGTAATTAATAAAATACAAAATAAATCTTTGAGACACCCACCAGTTAAAATTAACAAAAGGAAAACGCTTAAAAATGTAAACAAAAATAATGGTGGGTCTCAAATATTTAGTTTGATCATTTTGATCACTTTTGGGTGTAGTATAATTTTATATCAAGTACGGACCGATTGGCGAGTCATGTGACTGGCTGTTGCGCTGATCTCTTCCATTCAGCGTTATGTAATGAGTAATGAACCCAGTCTTGGAAATTGTAGCAGAGTAAAAGTATCAATTTTATTTTGAAAATGTCGTGAAATAAAAGTGAAAGTAAACAGAAAGATAACTACTTGAGTGAAGTACAAAGTCGTCAAAAAACTACTTAAGTACAGTAACAAAGTATTTGTACTTTGTTACTTTACAACACTGGGTATGACCTTGCTCACGCAGCCAGGAGAAACAAATGGCTCCATCCCTGGAGCTGTAAGGGCGTTCAACGTTTGACTGCATGCTCTAAATGCACACTATACACACACACACACACACGTTCACACACACACACACACACACACACACACACACACACACACACACACACACACACACACACACACACACACACACACACACACACATATATACATATATACAGTTGCACTCAAAATGATTCAACCCCCTTCACTTTTTGCACACTTTATTGTGTTCAGATCTAATTTTAAATGGATAAAATTGCCATTTTTGCCCATCAATCTACACTCTACAATCTACAATCTACACTACCCATAATGACAAAGTGAAAACATGTTTTTAGAAATTTTTGCAAATGTATTAAAAATCTAAAACCGAAATCTCTCATGTGCATAAGTATTCAAACCCTTTGCTTTGATGTATTTTTAAAGTATCATATTTCATATTTGGTCGCATATCCTTTGCATGCTGTTAGTAGAGTAGATATGGATGGATCACTTTAAGGGTTTCTTCTCCTGACTTTTTTTCCCCATAGAGTTCTATAGGAAAATGAGTCAGGAGAAGAAACCCTTAAAGTGATCCATCCATATCTACTCCATATCTGGCTGTAGAGTGATGGTTTGGGGCTCGTTTGATACCTTAGACCCTTGATTGTTACGATCCTGATACGGGACGAACCCAAGTGCAACGACCAGGAGACAGATTACAGAAAGTGGAACTTTATTAAGCGTTGGGGTGGTCCCAAAGCTGTACACGGGAGCAAAACAGGTTAGTTAGTTAACACAGGATAGCGTCCAACTGAGGACTGCTCCAAGCCGGAGCTGGACTTGAGGAAACACGGAACTGTTCCAAGCCGGAACTGGACTTGAACGGAGGTGTCTAAAACACCGGAACTGGACTGGAACTGGACTGGAACTGGACTGGAAACTGGATCGGAACTGGACTGGAAACTGGACCGGAAGGTCCACTCAGGAAACGGGAACGGCACGGAACTTGTTCCAAGCCGGAACTGGACTTGAACGGAGGTGTATAGAACACCGGAACTGGACTGGAACTGGACTGGGAACTGGACTGGAAACTGGACCGGGAGATCCACTCAGGAAACGGGAACGGCACGGAACTTGTTCCAAGCCGGAACTGGACTTGAACGGAGGTGTATGAAACACCGGAACTGGACTGGGAACTGGACTGGAGCTGGACTGGAAACTGGACCGGGAGATCCACTCAGGAAACGGGAACGGCACGGAACTTGTTCCAAGCCGGAACTGGACTTGAACGGAGGTGTATGAAACACCGGAACTGGACTGGAAACTGGACTGGAGCTGGACTGGAAACTGGATCGGAACTGGGCTGGAACAGGACTGGAAACTGGACCGGGTAGCTTGAGTAACCGGGCAGAAAGCAGAGGTTAAAGGCAGGGTGTTGTGACAGGACTGTAGCTGGTGAATGCACCGCCGAGTTGGAAGGTGCGGCGTAGCTCGGGCAATACTGGCGTAAGCCGGCTGGCATGCAGAGGTCCTGGTACTGCAACACGAGTACGGGAGGTACGTAACACGGGGAGGACAAACACAGCTGCGGGAAGACTGGAACTGCGGCGTCTGGAGGTTTTGAAGGGAAACAGGTAAATGCATGCAGCAGCGAAAGATTAGCAGAGATAGCTACCAGTCAGGAAACCAGGCGAACAGGTATGAACCAGCAGGTTCACAAACACTGGACCAGAAACGGGATACGAAACAAACACGGTAGGTTAGTCAACGAACTGGCGCTGAATAGCAGCCAGCCAGGGGTTTAAATGGTGCAGGAAGTGAAGGAGAAAACGAGAAACAGGTGTGATGTTAAATCAGGAGTGATTGCCGAAGCACAGCAGTGAGGAATGTGAGTAACGAGAGGGGCGAGTGATAGGCGGAAGCTAAAGTGGAAAATGAAACCAAAAGTACCCGAGGGAGACGCCCAGTCCACAGCCAGGAGGGAAACACGGACAAGGGATCCAACATGACACGGAAGGAAACAAGGAAAACATGGAAAACGGACAGGACGGGAACGGAACGTTACAGTACCCCCCCCCTCAATGTACGCCACCTGGCGTACCCGGAGGCCTGGTCTTGTCAGGGAACTGTTCGTGGAAGTCTTGGATTACTGAATGGTCCAAGATCAGGCTCTTGTGGAGCCACGACCTCTCCTCAGGACCGTACCCCTCCCAGTCGACGAGGTATTGGAAACCCCGGCCCCTGCGGCGGATATCAATAACACGGTTCACCGTGTAGGCCGGGGCGTTGTCAACAACTCGGACGGGAGGAGGCGGGATGGTAGGGGTACTGAGGGGGCTGGAGGAGACAGGCTTAACCTGGGACACATGAAACACAGGGTAAACTTTGAGGGAGGCGGGGAGGGAAAGTTTAACAGACACCGGGTTAACTAGACAAATGATGGGGAAGGGACCAATAAAACGGGGCTGAAGCTTTCTGGATGAAGAGGGAAGGGAGATGTTTGCAGTGGAGAGCCAGACCTGCTGACCGGCCCTATACTGTGGGGCTGCGGTCCTGTGAAGGTCCGCCAGACGTTGGGAGCGGGAATTGGCGTGAAGGAGTGCGGTGCGTGTGAGTCTCCAAATGTTTTTACAACGAAGGACATGGGCCCTAACAGAGGGGACAGCTATCTCGGCCTCCTGGGTCGACAGAAGAGGGGGTTGATAGCCTAAAGCACACTCAAACGGGGATAGGCCAGTAGAGGCACTCTTAAGGGAGTTATGTGCGTACTCGACCCAGGGGAGAAAACGGCTCCAAGAGGCAGGATTGCGCACTGTAACGCACCGCAGGGCGGCCCCCAGGTCCTGGTTCGCCCTCTCTGCCTGACCATTAGACTGGGGATGGAAACCCGAGGAAAGACTAGGAGAGGCACCCAGGGCTGCACAGAACGCCCTCCAAACTCGGGAGGAGAACTGGGGCCCACGGTCTGACACGATGTCAGAGGGGATCCCGTGCAGCCTGACCACGTGTAGCACCAAGAGCTCAGCGGTTTCAAGGGCGGACGGGAGCTTGGGGAGGGGAACAAAGTGAACCGCCTTGGAGAACCGGTCCACTATTGTCAGAATGACGGTGTTACCTTCTGACAACGGCAGACCGGTTACGAAGTCCACACCAATGTGACTCCAAGGACGGCCAGGGACGGGGAGGGAAAGGAGAAGACCGGAGGGAGGCTGGTGGGAAGCCTTGCTCCTGGCGCACACCGAGCAGGCCAGGACGAAGGCACGGGTATCCCCTTTAAGGGTAGGCCACCAGAAACTCCTCCTGACGAGGGCGATAGTTCTGGCGACACCTGGGTGACATGCCAGGCACGAGGCGTGAACCCATTCGAGGACCTGGGAGCGGACGGAATCGGGGACAAAAAGACAGGAGTTAGGGTTATTGCGGGGGTCCGGTTGGGAAGTCTGGGCGGCCTTCACAATGCCCTCAATCTCCCAGGAGACCGCAGCCACCACACAGGAGGCCGGCAAAATGGGCTCCGGATCAGCAGGACTGGAGGGAGGGGAAAAAATGCGGGACAGGGCATCTGCTTTAATATTACGGGAACCAGGGCGGAAAGAAACAGAGAAATTAAAGCGTGCAAAAAATAACGACCATCTAGCCTGACGAGAATTGAGCCTCTTGGCAGATCTTAAATAAATGAGGTTTTGATGGTCGGTAAAAACAAGAAAAGGGGTACCTGCCCCCTCCAGCCAGTGGCGCCACTCCTCAAGAGCCAGTTTTATCGCCAGCAGTTCCCGATCCCCGACATCGTAGTTCCTCTCGGCGGAGGACAGCCTCCGGGAGAAGAATGCGCAGGGATGGAGCTTGCTATCAGAGGCGGACCGTTGAGACAGAATGGCCCCCACGCCGGTGTCGGAGGCATCCACCTCAACGACAAACTGCCGAGAAGTGTCAGGGTGAAGGAGGATAGGTGCTGAGGAAAACCGAGCCTTGAGTAGCTCGAAAGCTCGCTGGGCATCGGAATTCCAACAGTAAGGCAGGGCAACGGAAGTGAGTTTAGTCAGGGGAGCAGCAATGGAACTGTAATTGCGAATAAAGCGGCGGTAGAAATTTGCAAACCCCAGGAACTGTTGAAGGTGCTTGCGGGAGGTGGGTTGGGGCCATTCTGTCACCCGCCCTTGATTTTCACAGGGTCCGCCCGGATACTGCCCTCCTCGATAATGAAGCCGAGGAACGGGACCGTGGAAGCGTGGAAGGAACATTTCTCAGCCTTAACAAACAGCTGATTCTCCAACAGCCGCTGGAGAACCTCTCGAACGTGACGGACATGCTCCTGCGGGGATTGAGAAAAAATTAAAATATCATCGATATAAACAAAAACGCTCCTCCCTAGGAGGTCCCGCAGGACGTCGTTCACCATGCTCTGGAAGACTGCTGGGGCGTTAGTAAGGCCGAAAGGGACCACCAGGTATTCGTAGTGGCCCAACGGGGTATTAAAAGCAGTCTTCCACTCGTCCCCCTCACGGATACGCACCAAGTGATACGCATTCCGGAGGTCGAGCTTGGTGAACGTCACAGCTGGAGAGAGGGCTTCAAAGGCGGTGTTAATGAGGGGAAGAGGGTATTTGTTACGGATGGTGACCTGGTTGAGGCCCCGGTAGTCGATGCAGGGTCGCAGGGAGCCATCCTTCTTCCCAACGAAGAAGAACCCTGCACCGACTGGGGATGAAGAGGGACGGATAATACCCGAAGCGAGGGAGTCGTGGATGTATTCCTCCATGGCTAGTTTCTCCGGTCCAGACAGACTGTAGAGGCGTCCCGATGGCAGTTTAGCTCCAGCCAGTAGGTCAATGGCGCAGTCATACGGCCTGTGAGGAGGTAAGGACAGAGCACGTGATTTAGAAAATACTTGCGCGAGGTCGTGATACTCGCTGGGAACATTCGTTAAATCCGGTATAGGTTGCATGGAACAGGGTTTACTGGGCCCCGGAGGGGGTAGTGCAGAACGGAGACAGCTGGCTAGACAGTGGGCACTCCACGCCAGGATGCGACCGGCTTTCCAGTCAATATGGGGATTGTGGAGGCGAAGCCAGGTCTGACCTAAAACCAGAGCAGATTGTTGGGAGTTAATCAGTAATAGCTGAATGGACTCCCGATGATTGCCAGATAGAACTAATTGGATAGGAACGGTGGAGTGGGTAACCAACCCCAAACTCCTGCCGTCCAGAGCTAGAGCTGAAATGGGTGAAGTGAGACGTTCCGTGGGAATGCCGGCCCTCCTGGCGAAGGTGATATCCATGAAGCTGGCGTCAGCTCCGGAGTCAATTAGGGCCGAAGAAGATAGGGTCTTGTCCCTCCAAAGGAGAGTAGCCTTGAACATGAGGCGGTCCTGGGCAGCATGGTTGGGAACGATGGGGCTCGTCAGTACGCCCAGTCTTACTGGCGAGCCCCTTCTTTTGGGCGAATGGGACAGGAGGCGATCTGATGGCCAGGCTTGCCGCAATAGAAACAGGATCTGGTGCGCTGACGGCGCTGACGCTCCTCGGGATTGACCGCAACTCTGCCCAGTTGCATGGGCTCTTCCTCGGACCCGGCCGTAGGCGCCCGAGATCCAGTGATGGAGTGTGAATGAACATTAGAGACGACGGAGGGCGAATGACGCCCGGAACTTCCTCCCCGCTCCCGGGCCCGGATGCGGAGACGATTATCGATGGCTATAGCGAGGCTGATGAGGCTATTAAGGGAGTTGGATTCCTCCCGAGTGGCAAGCTGGTCCTTGAGTTCCTCGCTGAGAGCTTGGCGGAAAGCCCCCTGGAGGGAGGCGTCATTCCATCCTGACTCCGCGGCGAGGGTACGAAACTGAATGGCCATTTCTGCGACACTGCGGTTGCCTTGGCGAACTTGAAGCAGACGCTGGGTAGCGTCACGTCCACAGGTCGGGTGTTCAAACACACGTCGCATCTCTGCCGTAAAGGCTGCGAAGTTGCTGCATAACGGAGCCTGGCTGTCCCAGATGGATGTAGCCCACTCCAGGGCGCTCCCTCCCAGGCTGCTCATAATGAACGCGATCTTGCTGGAGTCAGAGGCGAAGGAGGAGGGCTGCATCCGAAACACTATGTCACATTTAAGTAGAAATTCACGACATCTCCCCAACCCCCCGCGATATAACTCGGGGTGTTGTACACGGGGCTCACGGCTGGAAGTGGGAGCCGGTGCCTCCGGATGGGGTTCGGGAGAGGAAGGAGTAGGGTTGGCTGGAATCCGTAGTAGCGGTTGGTGGAGCGAAAGTTGGGATACTTGCTCCGTGATGCCCCTAACTACTTCCAGCACATCATCCAAACGGCGACCCTGTTGGTCGCTGATCGCAGTTTGGCAGGAGAAGGCGTGGCGAATCTGTTCCAGATCGGCTGGGTCCATATTGTTGGCCAGTTCGTTCTGTTACGATCCTGATACGGGACGAACCCAAGTGCAACGACCAGGAGACAGATTACAGAAAGTGGAACTTTATTAAGCGTTGGGGTGGTCCCAAAGCTGTACACGGGAGCAAAACAGGTTAGTTAGTTAACACAGGATAGCGTCCAACTGAGGACTGCTCCAAGCCGGAGCTGGACTTGAGGAAACACGGAACTGTTCCAAGCCGGAACTGGACTTGAACGGAGGTGTCTAAAACACCGGAACTGGACTGGAACTGGACTGGAACTGGACTGGAAACTGGATCGGAACTGGACTGGAAACTGGACCGGAAGGTCCACTCAGGAAACGGGAACGGCACGGAACTTGTTCCAAGCCGGAACTGGACTTGAACGGAGGTGTATAGAACACCGGAACTGGACTGGAACTGGACTGGGAACTGGACTGGAAACTGGACCGGGAGATCCACTCAGGAAACGGGAACGGCACGGAACTTGTTCCAAGCCGGAACTGGACTTGAACGGAGGTGTATGAAACACCGGAACTGGACTGGGAACTGGACTGGAGCTGGACTGGAAACTGGACCGGGAGATCCACTCAGGAAACGGGAACGGCACGGAACTTGTTCCAAGCCGGAACTGGACTTGAACGGAGGTGTATGAAACACCGGAACTGGACTGGAAACTGGACTGGAGCTGGACTGGAAACTGGATCGGAACTGGGCTGGAACAGGACTGGAAACTGGACCGGGTAGCTTGAGTAACCGGGCAGAAAGCAGAGGTTAAAGGCAGGGTGTTGTGACAGGACTGTAGCTGGTGAATGCACCGCCGAGTTGGAAGGTGCGGCGTAGCTCGGGCAATACTGGCGTAAGCCGGCTGGCATGCAGAGGTCCTGGTACTGCAACACGAGTACGGGAGGTACGTAA
>CM056387.1:35820251-35850251 GCA_029718625.1 Synaphobranchus kaupii
ATCACAGGGTTATGAAGGAAAAAAGGCAGGGGGGGGGGGGGGGGGGGGGGAAATCAATGAAAGTGTGGAACAAATTAAATGACTTGAAGCTGAAGCTGACTCATCATTTAACAAAAAATAAAAAAACTCCAGCAAATAACTCCAGCACAATGACAAGTGGAGGAGGTGAAGAGGAGCGAGCCACCCCTTGGTAAACTGGGCCTGACTGTGCAGTCACTCACGATGCCTGCATACAAAGCACCGTTTGAAGCAGGCAATAAATTAGACACATATTTTACATTTTGCCTATCTTACTGGTCTGGCGTACTGAATTAGAAGACCTTCACGTCACTTTCTGGACATGTGTGTATGTGTGTGTTTTCCTACATTTATATATATATATATATATAGTTTTATATATTTATATATAAAAATATATATATATATAAATTAGCTGGGTAACATTGTTGGTTATGTCACATTTTGCATAACATGTTGCATAAGAAGGTGTTTTGTCACCCTTTATGAAGCATGACATTGGCTTATGTATGATTTATGAAGCCATTATGTCATGTTTATGAAGCTACTATATATGCTATATCAAGCCTTTATGAGAAACACTTATTTTAAAGCGTGACCCAAAATGGTTGCCATAGGGATTGAATGATCTCGGACGGGCATTTGGGCGCTGGGAGCACCCGTGACACACTTTCTAATTTCTAAGCCTCAACTCAATCTCAATCCCTCAAAATCTTTATAACTGAGTAATAAATTTAATTCTGTAAATCTCACTTTCTGTGCTGTGCAACAATCAAGGGCATATATGAATAAATAAATAATTAAAAATCTTGTATAAGAAATGGACGCATTTCAAACATTCAGTTGTAAGCTTCTCATAATTAAGGACAGAATGCCTACCACTTTGATCAAGCAGGGACTTCTTGTATTTAATTAAAGAAAACGTAAATTTCCTGTTTGTTTTTAAGCATCAGCTGAGATGGGGGGGGGGGGGGGGTCAAACACATATTCTGTGATTTCACATAAACTCTCAATATTTAATCAGTTCTGGAAGCAGAATGTAAGAAGAGAAGGGGAAAAAAATATTTGAAGAAACGCATCTTGCCTTGGCAAGAACTGGGCTTGATTTATGTAACACAAAGTGCAGTGGGATTTTTGCTGCTTTAAATTACGTGACGCGCGCTGTGTTTCCAGGGCCATGCTGACTGGGCCGCGTCAGCAGGGCTGTTGCTAGGAATTCTGGGCCCCCTGAAAGAATATTGGTGTGGGTCCCCGCCCCCCGACTTTTCATCGCCAAAGATCAATTTTACACAACTTTTTTTCTTAGACTATGTATTATCATTTTTTCTTTATTTTTTTGTTCCTCCATGTTCTTGACAGTGCCTGACAATACATCCAATTAGTTTTCTTTTTTTCAATTAGCCACTCAACAAACCTACCTAGTTTTGGCATTAACATCAAAAAAACCTAAATTGGCTTATCAATGCCATAGCTCTAGGCAAACAGCTTCACTTTATTATTGTATTAGGCAAGACTCATGTCAACAGGCTAACATAGCAGTTTAGTTTTAGTAAACACTCATGTAAGAATGGAAAAATGTGTCCTGCTGCTACTGGATTTTTTTGACAGCGTATTATAACATTTGGCAAATTACCTTACTGATCTTTTCTGTGGATGATATTTAGTGGATAATTTAGTAATGTCAGCCTTGTCAGGCGATTATTTTACACTGCTGACCGCAAGTAACGTTAAACGTTAGTGTCATTCGGTTAACGTAGTAACGTTAGTAGCTGGCTAAGCCCCAGGCAGCCACAGGGCGCCTGTACAGCTAGCTTAATACTCTTAATACCTTTTTTCGGAAAAAATCTGTTATATTCTGGGCTCCTGATGTGCTGCTCCTGGCCTCTCTTTCCTTCTTCTCCACTCTTTTTTGGCGTCCCGATTTATGTTTCTGTTTCGGCATTGTGCTTCTCTATTAATAACCTGCTGGGTGCTACTGCAGATCGTTTGTAACGTTCCGTTCCCTTCCTGTCCTTTTTCCGTGTTTTCCCTTTTTCCCTCCGTGTCATGTTGGATTCCCTTGTCCGTGTTTTCCCCTCTGCTGCAGACTGGGCGTTTCCCCTCTGTCTTGTTCGTTTGGTTTCCCTCTTTAGTTTCCGCCTATCGCTTTCCCCCCTCGTTGCATGCATTCCTCACCTTTGTGTTTAGCAATCACTCCCGGTTAATTTCCACACCTGTGCCTTATTTATTCCTAGATTCTCTGCCCTATTTAAACCCCCGTCTGGTTGCTAGTCGGCGCCAGTTCGTTAACTAACCTCGTTTGTTGTATGGTCTCCTCGTTTCTGGTCCCGTGTTTTCTGATCGCTTGGTTGTGGGTTTATCCCCTTACAGCTTTCAGTTTACCTGTCCTGCAGTTTGGTAGATATCCACCCCTGACGTTTGCTGTTTGCATGCCTCTAACTTGTCTCCTTCTAACCACCAGCTGTCCCAGCTTCTACTCATCTGTAGCAGTGTTTGTTCCCTGTGTGTGTGTGTGTGTGTTACGGTACCTCCAACTCAGCTCGTGCAGTGTCCGCAGTTGAGTTCTAGCCTGGCTACCCTGCAGTAGTTCCTGTCCGGCCGTAGCTACCTCCTGTGCTGCGGTTACGGTTCCAGGTTCCTCTGAGATTCAGCCAGCTCCAACCGGACCTACCTGAGCTCCGCCACACCGCCCAGCCCAGCCGAGTTCAGCCGGCTACCTACCTTTGTTTTCGGCCAACTTCCGTGAAACCTCCCGGTCCAATTCCAGTCTTAGTTCCATTCTAACGCACCCTCTGTTTTCTGTCCAGTTCCCGAGTTGACCTCCCGGTCCAGTTCCAGTCCAGTCCCGGGGTGAAGTTCTCCACCCGTAAGAGTCCAGTTTCGGCTTGGAACAATTGTGCCGTTCCAGTAACCAGTTCCTGAGTGGACCACCCGGTCCAGTTCCAGTCCAGTCCCGGTGAGAAGTTCACCGTCCGCAAAGGTCCAGTTCCGGCTTGGAACAAGTTTCCGTTCCAGTAACCCGTTTCCTGAGTGGACCTCCCGGTCCAGTTCCAGTCCAGTCCCGGTGTGAAGTTCACCACCTGTAAAGTCCAGTTCCGGCTTGGAACAAGTTTGCCGTTCCAGTAAATCCGTTTCCTGAGTGGACCTCCCGGTCCAGTTCCAGTCCTGTCCCGGTGTGAAGAACACCGCCAGTTCAAGCCCAGTTCCGGCTTGGAACACGCTCCTGGTTTTTCCAGTCCAGCTCCGGCTTGGCGCAGTCCGTATCGGACTTCCTGTGTTAAACTGTTTGACTTTCCTGTACAGCTTTGGGACTACCCCAAAGCTTAAATAAATATACCTTTCTTTGAATCTGCCTCCTGGTCGTTGCACTTGGGTTCGTCCCGTATCAGGATCGTAACATCGTTAGCAATAATGTTACGCGCAAATTCTCAAAAGAGGACCGAACCATGGACCAAAACATTTTTTTAAAGAAGGGGGTTATTGCTCGGAAAATAGAAATTTCATTCACCAATATTGCATGATTTTGTGGCTTTATTTTAACTGATGCATTAGTATGAGTATTAGTTAGGCCTATGCATAATAATTTAGTCATAGAAAGGGGGCCCTACGTAATAGGCTACTGGGGTTTTTGTGGGCCCCCCCAAGGGCTGTGGTACCTTAGAATTGTCATCACCTTTCACCCCTAAACGACGGCCCTGCGCGTCCGGCTGCATTTTTTCAAAGGTCTCCGTTTCACTGCAAATGAGAAATTCCCGCCCACACTTCAGACTCTGGAACCGGTGGAGAACCCTGGGTACTTGGCTCATTCCGAGATGCACTAGACACTGCACGCAAGTACCGCTGTGGCTGCTGCAATCTGACGTCAGCATGGCATAACGAACCAAGTCACTTATCCTAACCACGGCACAACAGAGGCTCTTTACTACTTTTAACATGTTCTTCAGGATTACATTTACATATTTCTCAGTGTGACAGTGTTTTGTAGGAAAAGTACTGTAGGAAACTCATTACATTTTACAAGACTTGTCAGGCCGTCAACGGCACAATATTGTCTGAAATTGATTTAATTAAAGGGGTAAATGGAACACAGCACCTACGCACCTAAATTGAATAAGATTAACATAAGAGACTGCAAATAGGAGACGACTTTCGATGCCTAAGCGATGGAGATTTAAGGCTTGGGAAGCAGAGGTTTCTAGAGTTTACGTTGTACAGTGACCCTTTCAATTTTGTTGCCTAGTTTTTCTTAGATTTTTTGAGGCAGCGGGGGGCTAGTCTGCTGCTCTGACGCAGCGGCAACAAGCGGTGATACCAAAACAAAACCACATGGTGACGAATAAACAACCTCATGAGTAGATACAATACAATTGCAAAATGTATCAGAACATGAAGCTTTTTTAGCCCATATTAATTTTTTTAACTGGCTACTTTTTTCCATCGTCAAAAAAATAAAATGCCATTGACATCCACTTAGCTTGGTTTTCTAATGTGTTGGATGAGACTTTTTGTTAATGTGTTGGTAAAAAATATTAAAGGCAGTTCAACTAACAAAGTAATCATCAATGGAAGTACTTGTCGGGCCTTGTATGGAGTCACTTGATGGTGATGACAGCTCACTGTTAAAAAGTGAAGTGAAGCCATTATTGCTTCTCTTCTCTGATGATCGGTCATGTTTATGGACAGGTCTGTATAGAAGCCGCTGTCCTGTGGAGTAAGAACGCTGTCAAAAATACGTATGCATAACTTTAAACATTCGTGCGTAAATACATTTGTTGTACACAAGACGTATGCATAACTTTAAACATTTGTCCGTAAATACATTTGTTGTACACACAATTATGTTTTCATACACGTAAATCATACATAAAATATGAAGTTGTAAAATTGCGGTGTGTGTGTTTTTATGAGAGTACGAATCCAAAAGCTACGACTGCAAAGATTTATGGATACAACTCAGGTTTCTACGGCTACGAATTATTCCTTACGAATACGGATTCAAGTTTGTGGGTACGAGTCGAAAAGTGTTAAAATTACGTCAATGGAGCACAGGCAGGTCACAGGGAAAATGAATCAAACATCGATTCCACCAAATGTGCATGCGTCGAAGGCGCAAGATGACTTTGAAATCACTAATTGAAATGTATTCAATGAATTAAAATAAATAGGCTACACTTTAAATGGATTCACTGATGATATTACACCAATTAGAGTATATGCAACTAACACATTATAGGCTACACAGGATAATTAGGCTACAACTTCAAGAATGTTCTGGACCAATAACATCAGTGCACCGATCGATCAATAGGATAAGCAGTATGGCAAGCCGAATGAGAATTTATTCCATATCGCTGATATCCAATTTACGGTTTCCCACTAGTTGCCCGCAGCTCGATCTGTTTCGTTTTGAAAGGCAGAATTTATCTTTTTGGCAGGAATATAGGCTATTGTAATTAACCAATTACTCAATAGGTAGCCTACTGCTATGGGGAAACATTTAGGCTAGTACATTAGCCTACATGTAAGATAATATGCTGTGCATTGTGTGAATGATTTGCAAACATAATACATGCTTTGCAAACATTTTCTCTTTTTTTGTCCGCAGAGGGCCTTGTCACGTTTTTTTTTTTTTTTTTTCCATTTCCTTGAATTCACTTCGTGTAATTGTCACGGTTTAAAAGCAGGTTTTAGATTCAGAATCCACCACTCTCCAAACAATACACGAGGCAGATGTAAAAGGCAAAAAAGGGGATTTTATTTATTCCAACCAAGTTTATTCCAAGACACACAACACACGACCTGACGAAGCAATGCCCGTCTGTGGGTTTCCCCCACCCCACTCTCTCCCAACATTCCTGCCGGGCGCAGCCGACCACTCCTCAAGGTAAGCGTGCCTCCTACACCACTAACAGAACAAAACAGAACAAAACCTAGCATTCCACACCACAAACACATAACATCAGTCCTGCCTAAACCGCAGCTATGGGAGGATCAACTAAATAAAAAATAAATAAATAAATAAATAAATCCAAAGAAAATGTACGCGAGCCGTCCGGCCCAAAATAAAAGGACACAAACACACAGCCGGACAGCTTGTTGTCGTCGTTGGTGGTCGCCAACGAGAATTCATTCTGTCCACCCCTCGGGCGAATCACGGGACCCAGGACACCCGCAGCCCGTAATAAAGAATGATCAATTTTTGATAAACATAACTCTGGTGCTTTACTTCAGGTAAATTGAAAATTGGCCTGTGCTACACATAGATAGTTTTTATGAGTAATCGCCTTTATCCTATGATGAAACATTTCTATCCTGATGGGAGTGGTCTCTTTCTTCCAGGATGACAGCAGTCTCCACCACCATTCTTATTCCTGATCAGGGTCGCGGGGGGTACTGAAGCCTATCCCAGCATGCATTGGGCGAGAGGCAGGAATACACCCTGGACAGGCCGCCAATCCATCACAGGGCACATACACCATTCACTCACACACTCATGCCTATTTAGAGTCTCCAATTAGCCTAACCTGCATGTCTTTGGACTGTGGGAGGAAGCCGGAGTACCCGGAGAAAACCCACGCAGACACAGGGAGAACATGCAAACTCCACACAGAAAGGCCCTCGGCCGGGATTCGAACTCGGTACCTTCTTGCTGTGAGGCGGACAGTGTTAACCGCTGCAGAATCATGTTTATCAAAAATAGATCATTCTTTATTACAAAGTTTTGATTAAAAAAAAGTGCAACGAGCACTAGGGGTAAAGGATGTAACGCTAAGTGATCTAATGGTTAACTGGATGCAACATTTTGCTCAAGTTACTTCTATAAGTTTAGTTTAAAGGCTACCACACAAGGTGCATTCTAGCACTGTTAACACTTGGGGTCAGATGCTGCAATGTTTAATACAGGTAAAGATCACACACAAAAAAATGGCCCTCTGCGGACAAAAAAAGAGAAAATGTTTGCAAAGCATGTATTATGTGTCATGGTTTTGGACCCTGTGGTCCTATGCGGTCGTTTTCCTCGGTGGCCACGCGGGGGGTGCTGCCCTTTTGGTGGATGCTTGCTCCTCCCTGCTGAGTTGGGGGAGGTTCTGTTAAGCTGTTACACCTGTCGTAGTCACCGGAGATATGTATATAAGCCTACCGTTCCCTTCATGCGGGGCTTCGACATTAATTGTTAATTGTTTTGTATTGTTGACTGTGAGTGCTCGTACCATGTTGGCTACTCGCCTTTTGTTAACGTCTCTTTGTTGAGGCAGGGCTTATTTCTTGCTGGTTTACTAGTGGATTATCTCGTAGAAGTTTGGGACTGTAAAATCTCTGCTCTAGTTCGCCTGTGTGCGTTTTCCTCCGTGTATGGAGATTTGGGCGATGGTCAGAACTGTGTTCTGTTCGCCTCTCGGTGCATGTCGTCTCATGTGAGATCTGGCGTTTCGCTTCGGCTGGGTTGCTTAGCTTGTAGAAGTGTAGCCTAGAGTAGCTGTTCTTTGTCCCTTTTCGCCGGTTAATGGTTTTCTTATAGAGAGACCTGGCGTGTTAGCTTCCACTGATTTCCGGGTTACGGTAAGCCAGTTAGTAGCTTGGTACGTTTATTCCCTGTTTTATCTCCTTCTCATAGACTGCGTTCTCCTTTGTTGTGAGTCGGGGTTTTGTTACTTATTCCTTTACTGTGAGGCTAGGGCGTGTGTTTATTTAAGTTCGCGGAGTCTTTTGGTTAGTAAGTTTTGGGACGACGGTGTTCCGTCGGCTCACCTGTAAAATGTTTCTCATGTGAGATCGGGTGTTTACCCAGGTATGTTTGCTGCATTAGACTGCAAACTTATTTAAGTAGCCATGGAACGTTAAGTCTCTGTTCCTGTTTGCCTCGTTACCTTTCCCCTTATTAAGAGGCTAGGGTGCTTGTTTAAGTTAGTTTTGCGTGAGTCTTGGGATAGTAAATTATGGGACGACGGTGCTCCGTCGGCTCGCCTGTAAATGTTTCTCCCTCCTGGGAGATCGGGTGTTTGCCCAGGTACGTTTGCTGTATTAGACTACGCACTTATTAATCTAGCCAAAGAACGTTAAATCTCTGTTCCTGTTCACCTCGTTACACTTCCCCTTACTGAGAGGCAGGGCTTGTTGTGCTTGTGTTAGTCAGATAGCCGACAGTTTCGATCGGTTAAGGTGCAGCTGTCCATTTCATTTTTTTGTGCTTTCCCTTCTCCGTGTATAGGAGTTGTGGGCGATTCGGTTCGGAACTTTAGTTTGTTTCGTCCTTCGGTGCAATTCGTCTCTTAGGGAGACAGTTTGATGATGTTGGACATGTTTGCGTGTGACTGCAAGTTGTTAAAGCCTTGATATTTTAATTATCGGTTCCTTCGCCTCTTTATATTTCTCCTGTCTGAGTGGCAGGGCTGGTGCTTGTGTTAGTCAGTTAGCCGTTGGTTAAGGTGCAGCTGTCCTTCATCTTTTTGTGCTTTCCTTCTCCGTGGATAGGAGATGTGGGCGATGGTTCGGAACTGTAGTTCTGTTCGTCCTTCGGTACAATTCGTCTCAGCAGGGCCGGTTCTAGGCATAGGCGAGATAGGCGGTCGCCTAGGGCGACAAATTGCCCGTGGGGCGCAGTGGCACGCGCAATTTTTTTTATTATTTATTAAATTAATTTAATTCCCTACTGTTTTCTATTGCATGCAGCCCCCCCCCCCCCCCCCCCCCCCCCCCCCCCATCATGCAATTGTTGTTTTTTAATTTTCCCATACTCTTTTCCATACTTTCCGCCTCTAGCGTGATGCCCCCAACCCCGTAATGCACCCTCTCTCCTGATTTTGAACCAGGCGAACACTCCTTGAGTCGTTTCAATTACACAATCTAGCTAACGTTATAAAAATATGAAGAGGACTAAGCCCTCGGGCGCGCAGGGGAGGAAAAGAAGAAAGGAGGAGGAGGAGAAGCGTGCACAAAACAGAGGTAGGCTATGTCATGTCCATGTATTAACATTTTTCGTTTCTTATTTTGGTTAATATCAAGCTAAGCAAACATTCACTAGCTAGCTAGCATCATGCCACTGCCCACCGAAACCTGACATAGCTAGCTAGCTCTGTTGACATCTGATAATTATGTTTATTTTATATTAGCTTGTCCCTGCTCGCAACATAAACAAATCATTTGCTAGTTACTACTGTATGATATTAATTTTGATAGTTTTAGCCCACTTGATAACTGCTAGCTAGCTAACTTCAGCTACATGGTGGTCGATCAACGGTCTACTCTGCAGGCTACACCACCTGCTTGCTTTTAGGGGATTTAGCGATCAGGCTTAGGTTTCCTGTTTCATATAAACTGCTTTTTGGGGGGGGGGGGCACCAAATCATAATCTCGCCTAGGGCACCTAAATGCCTAGAGTCGGCCCTGCGTCTCAGGGATTCCTGATGATGATGTTGGACATGTTTGCGTGTGACTGCAGGCTTTAAGCCACGGAACGTTGGATCTGTTCCCCTCGCCTCCTCATACTATCGTTTATTTTTGCTGTGTGTGTTTGTGCCATTGTGCTACTCGCCTGTTCGTATGCGTCTCGTTATCGAGACAGGGCGTTATATTCCTAGCTCTGGTGTAACAGTGAGCCGGTCTGTAGCTGTGATGTGTTTGTGTTCGTTGTCCTTGTCCTTCCCTTATCTGCGGGGTATCCCGCCTTAGTGGCCTAAGGGCTTAATGATTCCCCTTGCTGCGTTTGGCTCCTCCCACCTCACACGACACGCCCCATTACATTATGTTTACAAATCATTCACACAATTCACAGCATATTATCTTACATGTAGGCTAATGTACTAGCCTAAATATTTCCCCATAACAGTAGGCTACCCATTGAGTAATTGGTTCATTACGATAGCCTATATTCCTGCCAAAAAGATAAATTCTGCCTTTCAAAACAAAACAGATTGAGCTGCGGGAAACTATTCGGCTTGCCATACTGCTTATCCTATTGATCCATTGGTGCACTGATGTTATTGGTCCAGAACATTCTTGAAGTTGTATGATCTTGTGTAGCCTACTAATGTGTTAGTTGCATATACTCTAATTGGTGTAATATTATCAGTGAATCCATTTAAAGTGTAGCCTATTTTAATTAATTGAATACATTTCAATTAGTGATTTCAAAGCCATCTTGCGCCTGGTGGAATCGATGTTCAATTAATTTTCCCTGTGACCTGTCTGTACCCCAGTGACGTAATTTTAACACTTTTCGACTCGTACTCACAAACTTGAATCCGTATCCGTAAGGAAGAATTAGTAGCCGTAGAAATCTGAGTATCCATAAAGCTTTGCAGTAACACACACACCGCAATTTTACAACTTCATATTTTATGTATGATTTATGTGTATGAAAACATAATTTTGTGTACAACAAATGTATTACGGACGAATGTTTAAAGTTATGCATACGTTTGTGTACAAAAATGTATTTACGCAGAATGTTTAAAGTTATGCATACATATTTTTGACAGCGGTCTTACTCCATACTGTCCCGTTTATATACTCGTCATACGGCCGGGAGGGTAACAGGCATCCGTAAACAAGCACGCCCACAGTTCACAGTTGATTGATTTGGGCTCCAGCCACATGGAGCCAATAGACAGTCTTGATTGACAAGGGCTTCAGCCAATAGACACAGTTGATTGATTAAGCCCCGGTCACAGAGAACCAACTGACAAGGGCTCCAGCCAACGGGCAGAGTTGATTAACTACGGCTCAGTTCACAGGGAGCCAATGGGCAGAGTTGATTGACTAGGCCTCCAGCCAGCTGACAGGGTTGATCGACTAGGACTCCAGTCATGAGGAGCCGAGGAATAGAACTAATTCACTAGGGCTGTAGTCATGTAGAACCGCTGGACAGAAGTGACTGATCGGTCTGAGACTTTCACAGCACTACACAGCAAAATCATGTGTACATGAGGGAAATAGGGACATACAGTCCCCACATGCATGTACACTCTGTTACAGTTGATTCAACAACAATTTTTATGTGAATAAATAAAATGCACATGAATGAAAGAAAAAAAAAGTGGGACCATCCTTATCTCTATGTCGCATGATGAAATTTGGGGTTTGAGCATTGGTACCATGATTCATCGTTTTTACTGAAGGGTAATGAACCACGTAACTGTGTTTCCAGGCACATTGTGTATTTTATCAGAATATCAGACCTGCTCTGAGTCCACTTATCCTCCAACCTCTCCCCATTGCTGATTAATGCTGATGCTCGCCTAAGTGCCGTAGTTAAGATGAAAAAAAAAGGTTTGTGATAATGGCTTTCCGCCTGGCTACGTGGGTTCATTCTGTCTCAGGCTGAGACAGGAGAGAGCGAGAAACCTTTGACCTTTGATTCCCCTGTATTTTAACACTTATAGGAGGCAAACTAATCTTATTTCTCAAACATTTCAGAAATAAAACAAGAAACAAAACCCCCCCAAAAAAGAGAGGAAGAGACAGACAGACATGCAGACAGAGACAGACAGACATAATCAAGTGCAGGGAGGAGATCCAGAACAGAATGGAGAAAGGGACGTTATCTTTGTATCAGACTCCACTCAGTGGCGGCTTTGAAAAAACCAGACTCTGAAGTCTTTAGCCAATCAGTGACTGAAGTTTGACATCCTTGTGTTACACCCCTGTATCATATGTGGAATGTTTATTCTTCAATTCTACCTACATTTATTCAATGAATTAATTACATTTGCAGTGTTTCCTAACCGTACAACAACATGCAATCGGGAAATCCAAAGTTCAATAGACAAAAAGCACAAATGACAGGACACAAGAGCCTCCCAGTATAGTACGTATGGGATGTACTATTTTTGACTGAAATACGGACGTCCCAAGCTAATACGGGACAGGTGGAAACCCCGCACCCCTATGTACTGGAGGAGCTGATGTCTCAGCAAAGATCTGACCCAAAGTAATTTCTATGATCAATACACTTTTGACCGACTCACAATAGAACTGCCACCTCACCAAATTAGCACACTATTATTTTTAGTGGGGCTGTCAATTTAGTTGATTGATTTTACTGTTAGTTCAATTGCTTGGTGTATTTATTGAACGTTCTTGGTTGTATAAGCACTCCTTAATCAGGTGTCCGTTCTTATTACACTTTACAATTTACAGTGAAACGAATGCATAAATTTCAACACAGCGTCATTCAATATGGAATCGCGCAGAGTTTGCTGCTTAGAACATGACGCGTTTTTTATGTCACCTTGAGACTGTGACAAAAGAAAAGTTGTTGTTCTTCGGTTAGCCTGCTAGCAATGGCAAGCAAGTGCTTACCGTGCAGAAGACCTCCCAGGCTTCTCACACGGTCCCGACTCCTTATACAAAAGCACCACTTATAATGCAAACAGTAATCTTGGCTTTGTTTGTCTTCTTTTTTTCTTTTCTTTTTTTTCTCGGTCATGTTTAAATTAAATTCCATGTTGCTTCCTTTTATGAGCTCTGTGCTGCTCAGGTGAGCTGTTAACAACTAGGTGACCACACCAGGTGTTTATTATGTTTACTATGAACACATTATGCATGTGTAACAAAACAAAAAAGAAAGAAAGCTAATTAACATCAATCAAACATTATTTGTTAAGTTAATCCTTACAGGCCAGTTTTTCAGCAGTGGTTTTGATAATAGTAGTAGTAGTAGCAGCCCAAGTGAAATGGTAGTTGAAGTACCATGAAGTCTTATTTGGGGTGATAGTCAAATGAATGAGACATTAATTAGGTAATAGCAGCAAGGGTGTAGCAGAGTATTCTGGGCCCTGTGCAAATGTAGTCTTTGTGGGGTCACTTCCCAAAGCAAACAGTCCAAGCCTTTTGGGGACCATCCCCGGCTTAGGGCCCTCCCCCCCCACTACGACACCCCTGTGTAGCAGTATAATTATTAATGGCAGTACTATTAGTTATTCTTTCAATTGTCCAATTATTATTGTCCATGAATAAGAAAAAGCCAAAAGCTTAGACGTTGTCAGTTGAGGAATAAAGGTGTTCTTTTTAATAGGAAACAGAAGAAAGGACAGGTGAAAGAAGCACAAGAAAGATAAAAAATAACAGAAAATCATAAGATAAAAGTTACAAAATAATTCTCTTTGTATTGGCTGCGTGGAAAAAAGAAAAAAATAAAACATCAGTAGAGAGGCCTGCTTTGATCAGCCAGAGATGAAATTTGAGAGTTTAGACATAAATCAAATGTTCTCTGTGCTTAATATGGGACTGCATAGATTCAAGATTTTTTTTTAAATCAACAAATAATAAGAAAAACAGAATCTGACGAAGGAGGGAAGAAACTTGGGAGCTGTGTTCAGCAGGATCCGTTTGCTTGCTGCTGGTTTCCCAGAACTGCACGTGTGGCTTTTTTTTTTTAACCTTGCACAGCGCTGTCAGCGGCCGCTCCACATGCTGGCAGCCTCTCTGCAGCGTTATTCACCTTTATTAACGTTTTCCTCGCGCGTGTTTCCATTTCACATTTTCTGCGTCGACATTGTTAGACGGCAAAAAAAAAATAAAAAAATAAAAACAGCCTGGGAATCGGTACCGGTGGCCCATGTGCGCGAGGCGTGAGGCAGCCGCATATATTTCTGCCCCGTTGCCGGGGACGGCGGTGAGGAAATATCATCGATGCTGCCTAAAAGGCCATGTCGCTGCGATGTTGCTAGGAGATGAATATTTGGACCGGTGTATCGATATGTCCTAATGAAGTTGAATAGCCTATCACTCCAAGCGCTAAGCTCTCAAAGGGCACTCTAGACAGGTTTATTTAAATGTGTCCATACCCTCTGTCCCTTTTGCTTCACTGAAGGGGAGTTTTTATATCTTGTTTAGGCTAATTGTGGGTGACTCATTGATTTTTGCAATGCATTAGCAGTAGCCAATGATGACCCAGAACCAGGCCCTTATTACTCTGATTGATCCATCAATGTTGCGGGATTCCACAAGACGCTATAGGCTTTATGCTAAGGTGATGACATTGGCTGTCAATGACAAAATCAACTACAGCATTTTTGGATTGTTGTTTCACAGAGTTCTATCTCGTATCTAAAGACACTGCAATAGCTGAGTGTTCATTCCCATCATTGAATAATTCTGGAACAATCTCTGTGTAAAAAAACAACAACACAAAAACCAATGGCTTAGCCTTCAGGGCTCATTCCTTCTAGATAAAGACTGACAGACTAGATAAAGACTGACAGACTGACTAGATTAGAGACGTACATTAACAAATAAAAAAACCAACATGCTCCGTTCTCATCTTATTCACTAAACAAATAATTTGAGCTACTTCCACACTGTATCGACTGTATGTTCCCCATTTGTGTGCAAACACCCACACACAAAGTCCTACAGGCACATGCACACGTGCACCCACACACACAGACACACACAGACACAAGGAACACAAATGCATGCGTGCCCACATACATGCAGAGGCACAGAAAAAAGGACACACTTACACTCGTGCACAGGCACACACATATATATATACACACACACACACACACACACACACACACACACACACACACAAAATGGCTGCACTAATACCTTTGATTAATGATGGCTGACGCTATCAGAGATCTCCCAGCATCCAAGAAAATGAATAACAAACCAACTGCTTTCAGAAGTGGGGCTAGTGGACTGGAAGATGAGAATTGTTTCACTAAAATAATCCTGTAAAAAATAAAAGAGAGGTAAAGCAAAGATGTGGGCTTTATTTCTGTTTGGAGGGAAAGATGAGTAATAATGCCTCCCTGACTTGACAATAATGAGAGAAAAGAAAAATCAGGCAAAGCCTAGTATTTACCCAAATAATCCACAAGGTAACCTTTGTCCCAGCTTGATAGTTTGAAAAACAAACAGCAGCATATTGCTCAGAGAACTTGAATGAACCCATATCTTTTTTATATTGTTCTACTCAGCTACTGTGGGAATATCTCCAATTGATTTTCTACTTCTCTCATTCCTGTATTTACCACACATTTTGGGGTACACTAAGTAAGCTACGGTGACCAATTTCAGCAAAGCCAATTTCAGTCTTCTGAAATCTTCGCAAAGAATTATAATAAAGAAAACTCACCAAGAGGAGAACAGATCTAAATGAAAAATAATAACTACCTCTCTTTTTCTGTCTGAATCCTGTCACACGCCACATCCATTTGAATCACCATCAGCTTCTGCCTTAAGAAATTAATTACAATTATGCACACGTTTAATAAGCTGGAGACAGCAGCGTTGTTCTGGATAATGTCCCTCCAATTCACCAAGGAGCTGCTGCCGGCATATCCCAGCCAGCTTGATGTTACTGATAAATTGGCTTTAAACAGTGAAATAAATTCCCACTGCTGTGTCCTCTCAATATGGATCAAATGAAAGAGCCACTTCTGGGCATTTGTCGACTTCAAAATGGTGACTGTATCTCATTCACATGAGAGTCACATTTGACACAGATGGTCTCCAGCAAGCAGTCCTGTCTGATAAACAGTAAATGGTCTTACTGGGCACTTTTTCTTTTGAGTGTTGTTTTTCGATTTTTTTTCTTTTTCTTTTTTCTTTTTTTTTTTTTGCTCAGAAATATTGCAGGTATAAAAAGTATTTTTCTCTAATCCCTTATGGCAATGTAACACACTGGAATACTTTGAAATAAAAATATGCTATGGCACTGCACACATATACATTGCTGTAAAAATGTTTATAATTATAATTCTATGTTCTAAAGTCAGCATATTGACAGTACATTGCAGGATATTCCATTTTCACAAGGAATGTAGTTTTTTTTTTATTGTTTCATTTTTTTCCTTAGAAATATTGCAGATACAAGAAGGGTGCAAACGTGTTGCTCTCTAAAATGATCAGTCAGGATGTTGTGGACCGCTCTCCCTTTCTTCCTTCATCACACAATAGAACAAAAAGATGAGGGATGAAAGCACGGGCATTAAACGAGTTAAGTGGGGGAAATAAACTGTACGTCTAACCCAGAGCGCGGCTGAGTAGGCGGTTTTGTGCTCGAAACAATTGCCACGGCAACCGCTGTAAACATTCTATTCCTGTCAATGATCTATTAATATCACGAGGACGTGTACCGTGTGCAGTGCTTCACATTCAGCTGCTTAAGATAATTACCTGTGAAGTGATGTTAATAACATTTTGACCACTCATTTTCTCATCTTGTGAAGAGTTTTGAGGAGAGGTGCGGCGGATGAACAGCGGCTGACTGTGCCAGTGTTTATGAGTTTAAGGCTTGAATTGCTGTCGCACGTCTATTAAGGTTAAACCTGCAATGACACAGGTTTGTAATTGACAGACGGGAGGTCGCCTCTTCCGTCTGCCGCGTGGAGCGAACAGAAGAAGCACAATGACATAGTCTGCAGGACGGACTGCAAAACGAAAGCGTTCCATGAGTTTTATGCCAGGGCAGGGAACTGGGCTTGTAACCTAAGAGTTGCAGGTTTGATTCTCAGACACTGCCGTTGAGCAAGGTACTTAATCCAATTTGCTTCAGTATATATCCAGCTGTATAAATGAATACTATGTAAATATACAAAAGATGTGTAAGTCGCTCTGGATAAGAGAGTCCGCTAAATACATGAAATATAATCGCCACACGACATCTGTAAACTATACCACACAATTAAACACTGAAACAAATATAAATTCCACTTAGACATTGAATACATAAATGCCATATCGCTACTAGCTGTCACCTTGGGTGAAATTGAGAGATTCTCAAAGATTTTCTGAAAACAAATGAATGTTTCTTTTCTTTGAATTTTGCCTAATGACAATAAGACAGTATATAGAACTAATCCATAGACACTTATTGCATATTTTATCTTTCGGAGGAATACCTGTGACAACAATATCAAGGGTTTTACTCACTTATGACAAGCTGTCAAAAGAACATTATACTTACGGACACTGGGAAGTGATAGCCTCTGTTGGGCTGTTATAGTAGGGCCACCATGGCTGGGCCCACTTGCAAAATGTTCAAGACATAGAATGTTGATGACTCCGTGTGCCAATCATTTTCCTCATCAGCATTGTGATGTCACAGAGATCTATGAATAATTCCCAGGTGCGGCTAGCTCTAAGCTGGAGGAATAAGAACACTGATGGGAGAAAATGGCTTCTATTTGTCCTTTCAATCTTCAGTGATTTCACCTGAGGAATATTGAACCAAAATTTATCCGACTTACTGTGACAATAAAGCCACGTTGTGTTTGTTGGGGAGCTGTGCGAAATTAGAGAGAGGATTAGAGCATCCACGTCCTTCAGTACTCATCTGTATTCAGAAGAACATTCAGGGCTTTAGGTTTTCCCACAAATTGGTACAGCCACCATGTGTGGTATGAGACATTGCCACACATCTGGAGACCACACCCTCTTCCTTTGTGGCTGAAAACTAACAATGGAGTGCCAAATCTCACTGAAATTTAGACATGATTTGTTAAAAATTTATTTTTGTACATGAACTATGCACTTTCAATAGTATGCATATGCCCTTTCCCAAATAGAAGTGTTTATAGCATGAACATGTATTAATGCTACATTAAGCTGTGAGAATCAATATAGATTACATATCTTTTGAATATTTGAATCTTCCTGTAAGAATCTGTTTACACTGAAAACAACAGGGATAAAACATGCTAACTTTATGTTCTAGGACCACGTACCCCTTCTAGCTTTGACCCCAGTGAGGCCCTTTGTATAATGCCGTTAGTAAAAACCAATGCCAGTATGACTAAAATAGAGGAGATGTAGCATTGTCATTCAATTCATCCTAATAACCCTGTCTCTATGGTCTGGGACAGACCAGTTAGGCCCAATCCAGGGAAATTCTATTAGAGAGTGAATATTAAGTTAAAAAATGTCATGACAGAGTGTGTTAGCATTGTTGGGACAGGACTCATTCAGTTAACTTCAGCAATATGTGTATCACAGGATTTCTATTTGGGGAGATCATAAGGGCTGTCACCTGAAAATGGAGACACTGTTAAGTGTTCCCTATGACAACAGTTCTGCTCAAAGAACATTGGTCTGGTGATGCTTCTTCTCTCTCTCTCTCACTCTCACTCTCTCTCAAATTCAAATTCAAATTCAAAAATGCTTTATTGGCATGAAATACACTTGTAAATGTTGCCACAGCGTACATACAGAAATGCAGAAGTACACTAAAACATGGATGTAAATAAATCAGAATAATTGCTATATCTAACTGTAACAGCAACCGCTATATCAGAGTAATAATATTATTTATTATTAGCTCTCTTTCTCTCTGTTTGTGTGTGTTTGAATAAGTAAACTCATTTCAGGAGTTGACAGCACAGAAAATGTCAATATAATTTTCATAAACATCTCTTAATGCATTTTGAAGAGGAAACACTCTAAACATGTTGATCATACAAGTTAAGATATTTTTTCCAGTTCAGATATGGAAACTTGAATGAATTTGGAAAACATGCAACACAGAATTTGGATAAATTTACGTAACATTTTAGTGCTCATGATTGTGTGATAAGAACGATTTGATCTTGGCTCCTGGCTGCAAGTTTCATAATGCCTCCCACACAAGAGGAAACATGCATTTCTGTCCTGCAGGAAGCCCACTATGTCCTCACCATGGACGTCATGCACCAAAAACTTGTGAGGGGGCACTGATACTACCTTAACTTTAATGAACCCACATTCCTAGTTTTCAAACTACATGGTATAGGCCTATAGGTCCTTTACTAAAGGATTTAACATGAAAAAAGTTTAACATGTAGGTTTTTGCACAGGCAAACCATTATCTTGAGCAATGAAATTGTACAACTGCTGTTTTTGCTGGGGCTAAACATGTTTGCACATGCTAATACCATAAGTAATCTGGTCTTATAATGGTTATAGATGGTGAATATTAATTCCACCCCCTCTTTCCCACCCCCACCACCACATGATCACGCCTCACTCCTCCATATGTCCAACAATAAAAAATAGAATAGAATAGGACTGACGTTTAAATCAAACACACACACACACACACACACACACAATTATCATGGTAAACGGACAGGTCATTGTCCCTGCAAAAAATTGTTTGTCCTTTCTCTGGATGTCCCCGCAGGCAAGTCGCTCCCAGATCCTGCTGTCATGCAAAACTCTTATCCTTGGCTGAGGGTGGGAATTCGGGAAGGTCAACTTTTTTTTGCCCCGCAGAGTTGAGACAATCCCTTTGGCTTTGTTACTTTATCTCACACCTGGGGGAATCCCGGAAGGCTCCTTATGAGGTTGTGACAGCCAGAGATACTGCACACACGTACCTGAGGTCAGGAAGGGGGTTTTGCGGAGGCCGTCGTATCGATGTCCCCAGCCCCAGCCATTGACTGCAGGGTGGAGACAGAGGTCTCCAGCATTCCCAGGAGTGGGGGGGAGAGTGCTTCCATGACTCCAGTGCGTCTCTGCAGCCCGCCGGACATGTCTGCCGGGATGAGAGATGGAAACACCTCTGAGCCTCAGAGCGTCCTGCTGGTCTGACGTAACCCAGAACCACTCAGGGTCAGAAAGGTTGCAACAAAATAGCAACATGCCACAATGAGCAGAGGACCAGCCAGGATGAAGATAAAGAATACTACGGCTACTACTAATACTATTACTACTACTGATACTACTACTACCACTACTACCCAGCGGTAGTAAAGTCGGTGAAATGCCGTCTAGGCCTTCAGGTGAAAACCTGACTTCAATTGGTTGAAAAGTGAAAGATTTATAGGACATAGCCAGGCTACATGAGAGTAAAACCTGAGCTATATTGGGGGTTAACCTAGTCCATTTATGTCAAAACATGTCAAAATGAATGGTTACATAGGTAACCTCGGTTCTCTGAATAGGGTCAACATGCCATGGTATGAGCCATTGAACGGCAAATTAACCGCCAATTTGGGGCGGACACTATGTCACACAATAAATACTGCTCGCTGTCCACCGCTCATTCTCCTTTGCTGACTGAAGGGCATGGAATTCCCCGCATGACCATGCTGCATGGCGTGTTGACCCTATTCATAGAACCGAGCTTAGGTACGCAACCATTTGTTCTATTTCAAAACGGCAAACACTCCACGGTATGGGTCAACGGTACAGGAAGTAAAGTAATGCGGGGGTGTAGTGGGGTAAGGAAACACCACATGACACACACATGCGGTTCCAAAATATATTCCCTTTATCAGAGGCTTGTTCTTTGGAAGAAGCAAATCTAAAGTGCAAATGGGAAAAATACCCACTGGCTGATAAAAACGCCCTAAAATTGGAACACAAGCCATATTCAAGATTGCTCCACTGCCACGAGGACAGAGTTTGCAATCGGGTTGGACGACTCAACGTCCGGGAGATAACCCTGGTAACGTGAGGGATAAAACCTAGGCAGCCTCAGCACAATTGTCAGAAAGCAGAGCACTATAAACTAAAGCCCATGAGGCAGCTACACCCCGAGTGGAGTGAGCCACGCCCCTGTGGGAGGGGGCACGCCGGCATTGCTGTAGGCCACAGAAATCTACGATCCAGTGGGCCAAATGCCGTTTAGATAAGGGCCGATAGCATAATCCTTTTAAAGGAGAGGCCCCTTCCAGCATCTAAATGTTTGTAACAACAAAAATGTAAATTAAATTCAATATAGATTTCTACAACCAGACAAATATCAATAGTAAAACTGATATAGTTTGAAAAAGAGAACAACAATGAGCAGTTTAAATGACCACACTGAACAAACACTACCCATTAATCTCCCCCAACGTGCGTACCCACACCAATAGTAAGATTAATCACAAATATAACGTAGCGAGTTGCTCGGAGTGAAAATGCTTTTTTTAAGGAGAAGCGGATCCAGTTGGCAGCGGGGCATTGCAGTGAAGTGGAGCCGCAAGTTTGCGGACCTAAACGGAAGCAAAGATTCAACAGTCTCAGCTCAATTCACGGAGGAGGCAAAAAGAGACTGAGCAGACAGCGAGCAATATTTATTGCGTGACGAGGTGTCCGACCTGTACTGGTGGTTAATTTACTATTCAGTCTCCTAGTAGCTCACCCTCTCGGCTCCTCGATTACTATAAAAGGATGATCCATACTGTGGCGTGTTGACCGTTATGAAATAGAACGTCTCTCATCCTAGATTTCCATCAGACGTCAAGATTCAGGCTTTTGCTTTTATTACTGCTATTATGGCTACTACTACCACTACTTAGCTGCCATCTTATGTCCGTTCACTTTTTCAGTTCAGATTTATTGGACAGCATACTCACTCTGAGGAATATTTTACTCTTTTTAAACCCTCGTATGAACACTGAATTAGGCAAGACTGCATTTACCTTCTGTGCACCTTTCAAATGGAATCAGCTACAGGTTACCCTGAAATTGGACCGATGGATAAGCTTTGAGGGTTTCAGGGTTCTTTTAAACCAGAGGTCCCCAATCTTATCCAGAAAAGGCCGGTGTGGGTGCAGGCTTTTGTTCCAACCAAGCAGTTACATACCTGATTGTACTAATCAAGGTCCTTAGTAAAGATGATTAACTAATGATTGATTAGTAGAATCAGGTGTGTTACTGCTTGGTTGGAACAAAACCCTGCACCCTCACCGGCCCTTTCTGGATAAGATTGGGGACCTCTGTTTTAAAGAATGTTTTTTTAGGAAAAAAACTGGCCTCTCCCTGGTTATAAAGCTCCTCTATCTATATATCTATCTATCAATCAATATATCTATCTATTTATCCATCTATCTATCTATTAATACTATTACTAGCAGTGCTACTACTATTATAACTGCTACTACACAGTAAAATGTTGTGTATTAAGTTGACTCTGATAGAGTAGTAATAATAATAATAATTGGACTGTTTTAAGCTACATTTGAAAAAAAGAAGATAATATTGCAGTAATCATCAAAATGCCCTGCAGGCCGTCTTTGTTGCCAAGTTTACTTTCTTATTGCCACATTGAAATGTTGCTTATGCTCCAGCTCTGACTAAGGTCTAACGATCAAAACATTGGCCTCCTTGTCAAAAGCTGTCGAGAGAGGCTTGCTAATGAAGGGTCAACCCAACGGATGGCCCTCGCTGTCTCACAGGCCAGCGGGTAGCATGACAACAGAATGCGAATGAATGGCCAAACACCTGCACAAAAACAGCAAGGCATTGAAACAACAGAGCACAGCAAAGCATCTATCCATCGCAATGCTACCCATGCAGGTTTAGATGGACGCACTATGAGAAGCCCGCCTACCCTACGTAATGCATTTCTGATTACAATGGATTACGCTTTGGAATAAATCAATGCCATAATCAATCAATACATGCAATAATGTTAAAGATACTCATCGTCATCGTCATCATCATAAACAACAACAGCAAACTGATTATAATCATATAGCATTAATGACAGAAGTAATATTAGAAAAATAATAAATGTATAGGCCGCTCGGCATTGAGAGAGCCGCTGGAAAATCTCCGCTGTGACCCAGAAAGCGACTCCATAGCAACTTTCCCCGGTGGTATTGATCCGGCTCGGCACGCTTGACTTGAACACACTCAAAATCAATGGCATCATGCTTGTAAAGCACGGCGAATAACAAAACGTCTCTATTAGAGTTTACCGTTTCGGCCGTTCCCCTTCCCTGACCCCCCCCCCCCCCCCCCCACTCCCCGACCCCCTGTCATCCACTTCAGCTCCGCTCACTCACAGCCAGGTCACCCACTGGGTCTGCACCCACCGCCAGGAATTATGGGTAATGCAATCAGACAACGTCTTTTCAGCGAAGGTTAAGTGTTGTCATATAACGGAGACCCAAAGCTATAAAGTCTGCAAAAGGGCTGAAAAGCTCCCATTGACCCGTCAGATAAACTTCACCAGAGTGTAACTTTTGACAGATAGCAGTAATATGTTATGTCAGCCGATACAGGACACAGTGTAGGACAGGCTCATAATATTTCCAGCGTTCACGCCTGTACATCTTTTTGCAGGCCCTACGGACACGGCCGCCCCTCTGTTACAATATCCTAGAGCAGGGATAGACAATCCTGGTCATGGAGTGCAAGAGATTCTCCTGGTTTTTGCTCCATCCAAACCCATATACAGCATAACTGTACTAATTATCAGGTTTAATGAACACAGGTGACCAATGCACTGGAGCCATTCAGCATTTCAACATTCAGACTCAGGCTCTTAATAAGCCATCAAACTCTTGCATGCAAGTTCAGATGAAACAAAAACCAGAAACGGCACCGGGACTCCAGAACCAGGGTTGCCTCCTCCTGCCCTAGAGGGATGGTATTGTAAAGCAACCTTAGGCATCGGCAACCATTTGTAAATCCAGCAAATATAAACTCGTATAAACAAATTGTACATGAATGTGTTCATTCATTAATAGTTATTATCTATACCACAATTTCTGTGTAAGAGTTTGCAGCACTGCTATTGTACCCTTGAGAAAGGTACCTAACCTGAACTGCTTCAGTAAAGCATGAATACAAATGGACAGTACATAAAACAAACAGAAAAAAATGTAAGGTGTGTAAATTGCTCGGGATAAGGGTGTCCCTCCACTAAACAAGTGAATAATGTAATGTAACAATAAACAAAAAAGCTACAGGGGTCTGTAATGAGTGTCAATCTGCTGTGAGATTTCATTCCAACCCCTGCTTAATTATTTAATTACAAAATCATCTATTTGATCAAACATTTCTGCGCATCCTCTGCAAAAACGCTCTACAATAGTCCAATGGAGGAGTGAACCAGTATAGGCGTCTATAACTGTTATATTTAAGAAATTAAGCTAAATAATCGGTTGGAACAAACCCAGCATACAACACTGGCCCTCCAGGTAGGAGTTCTCTACCAATTCTGTATAGAATGGGGGGGGGGGGGGCAGGAGGGAAGTTTGTCTTAAAAGTACCAGTACCCTGTCTTCCTCCATTCACAACAAAAATACAGCAACCGGTTTGTATCCACATGAAACAATACAATCCATTGCAGTTCCTACTGTCCAATTCACTTCAGAGCAGCACACATACACCTTTACTGTCCATCAAAGGGGTTTCTATGCAACAGCAGGTGTAGGGTAGTGACATCACAAAGGGCAGAATGCACTGCTAGAGAGCAGCTTGTTTCTTTTTTTGTAAAACATCTGGTCTGAATGTAGCCAACAATCGTCCTTAATTCTGACTCACAATTAAATGCAAGCACTCATTATTTTCTAAGCAAACACAATTTGGTGAGTTCAGTAAGTGGTTGAAAGGGGGGGGGGGGAGCCCATTACTTGCATTTAGTTGTTAAGAACAAATGTTGATTGAATCCCAACCATTCTCTTACTCTCATTATGGGAGATTTAGTCATGCAATTGAATCACCATTACTTTACTAGATGATCAATTTGTATCCTATTACATTATCCACATTATACCTTCCTGAATTATTTACCGACACTATACTACCTGTAGAGAATTGGTGAAAACCCTACTATATAATGGTCCGAAACCAAGGTTATTCTTTCTAATCTTTTTAGTTTCTTTTTGACGGACAAAAGTCTGTGTTGGGTTGCAAGGGGCTCAAGGGGCGCAGCTTAAATTTATTATTATTTATTTATTTTTATTTAACCCGGTTAGGTTGACTGAGCACGCATGCTCTTTTACAGCATCGCCCTATAAAACCCCCCCTCCTCCCAACTAGCCTAACTGGCATGTCTGTGGATCGTGGGAGGAAACTGACACTGACACTGACACAGGGAGAACATGTAAACTCCACACAGAAAGGCCCCAGCTGGGATTCAAACCCGGGTCCTTCCTGCTGCGAGGGAACAGCGCTATCCAATGCACCACGCTACCCAGCCACCCTACACCCTATCATGAAGAGGTGCACGGTAGAACATTCAGAGCTAGCATAGCCGAGCCTAATCTCACCACTCTTTCAGAACCTACGCCTTTAAAAAACACTTTTTAAAAGAAACCAATGGCACAGAAGAATTTTTGTCCCATTTTGAAAATGTCAATTACAATTACATCAAAATCATTATTGTATTTATGCTAGTTTATTGTTTGTGTTTTCAAAATTAAATAATCTATTCCGCCTCTGTAATGATCCCATCTGCGGTGCTCCCAATCTCTCCATTCATGAGCCCAAACTCTGTGACGTGACTGATTTCTTTTTGAACTTTTCACCTGTTCAAAATGACCGGAGTTATTCATTATATTCCAATATTTTTACGTGGAACTACAACGTTGTATTATGATTGAGGGAAGGGGGTAAGCTTACTTGGACAGAAGATGATTAACATTAGATTAACGTGATCTCATAACATCAAAGTTCAGTTGATCATGTCATTCACAGATTTAACAGTTAAATGTTTAAGCTTTAAAAAGAGCTTACGTTCTGAAAGACGCTCAGTGCAGAATGAACAGAAGGATAGGAAACTAGCGTCTCTAGCAGAATGGCCAGTTTTGGGATCAGATGGTGCGATTAGGCACAGGTATGCTAACTCATCAGGGATAAAAGGCACTATCAGAGTTCATTTTGAAATGGAGAATTCTGCTTTGTGGGTCATTGCTGAGAAATACTGGGAGTTGTGCGGTCAAACATTTGCTGGAACCTGTAGATCCTGAATAATTGAGAAACGCTGGCTTTCTGAGGGAGATTGTAAAGAGCGTGCGGAGAGCTTCGGCCACAGCGAGCGGGGAAGTGACCTCATCGCTTCCTTCCTGACCAATCTCAATACCTCCGATAATATCGCTACTATTCCAGTTACTGAATATTTATAACAGATTCAGATTTAATAAATATTTAAGTTGCATATAAAGTGTGTTTACATGCACATGAGGACTTGCTTGATATGCATGCAAGATCACTGTGTGCGTGTGTGTGTGTGTGTGTATCCCTGCATGTTTTGAAGAAATAATGCAATAATTGAATGATGATTTATGCCTAATTTTCTGTTCATTTAAGGAGAGACCACCCATGACAGAAGCAATTTGCTTTGGGCATCTGTGGAGACATATGGTCACTTTCTTTTTTGAATTATCAACTCCATTGTACTCATCATCTCCAAAAGTGCCTGAATGAAGTCACTGGCATTCCTCTGATTCTTAGAGTGTCAGCGATATTCATTATCCTCGTCCCTAAACCTTTGTCTGCCCACATTACAGTAATGTCGTCCTCTTTAATAATTTCATCAGCTCGGCCTCATTCTCTCCTCGACACGCTGTCATGGTTTATGACCCTTTTTCCCTTGCGGTCGTGTTCCTCGGTCGCCACTAGTGGGCGCTGCTTCGTTGGTGGAGTTTTGGCTCCGTTCCTTCTTCTCGCAAAGAAGTTCTCATCAACGTTGCACAGCTGCACATGGTTGCCGGTGAGCTATTTAAGCCCATGTTCCTTTTGTTCTGGGCTTCGATATTGATTGTTTGTTGTTGGTGCTGTGGTGTGTTGTATTGCATTATTTGTGCGGTTTATTTTTGCCCTTTTAAAGTTTTAGTCGTATGATTGATCTAGTGTTTTTAAGGAGACCATTTTGCTCCGTTGTGCTTTTATTGGAGTTTTGCGGTACTGGCCTTTGTGCTTTGAGCTTCAGGTTGAATTCCTGTTTTGTGTGCTCATTTCAGTTGCCGCTTTCTGGTCTGTCCTTTGTTTGTCGTTTTTGCCTAGATCATTTGCCATTCTCTGTCTCTTTCTCCTCTCTCTATCTGCTGTCTTTCGTGATAGCAAGAGGAGTTTGTTTATTAAGAGACAGGGGGCTCTATTTTAATAAACCAAACGCAATGGTGAACACAAGAGGAAGCGCTTGGCGGTATCGCTCTGAGGGCGTGTCGGCGAGAAATTTGGTAATTTCATGACGGCAATCTTGGTGCATCTGATGGCGGTATTGCTAAAAGGCTGGGTTTAAATGTCCAAGGTGTGTCTCTATGGTAGCCAATCAAATTGTTGTTCTCATGCTTTAAAAAAAGCCAGTTGGAACGAAATCGCTCCATGCAATTTCATAATGAGCAACCCAAACGCACTGGACCGTCAACGACAAGAGCGATTTTCCGCACAGGAATCAGACATACTTGCAACAGAAGTACAGGCTAGGACTGTAGTAATTTATGGATCACAATCCACACCACCTCGTCTCCCAGAAGTTCGGAAGGCACGGGAGGAGGTGGCGAATGCATTAATTAGCCTACATTAGGTGATGTAGGCATAATTATGATTCAAATGGTAGGCTTATGATTCAACTGTGTCAATGTGTAGTTTATATATTATAGGCTATTGGCCTACATGATCGCAAGTTTCTTGTAAGCTGTCCTGTTTTATTCTAGTAGTTTAAATTAAAATTAATTAATTAATAATAATTATAGGCTATTTGTTCATTAAATGGAAGTGTAATGTTGGCATCACCTATAGACACTACATAGAACTACATGACTAATAAGTTGCCAAATTGCCAGAGTCTATTGCGTTGTCGCTAAGAGGTGGTTCCAGCTGATCATAACGCAATGGGTTTTCGTTGGTTCAAATTGTCACTGAGCCGAAAGTATTTTAGAACACGCCCCAGACAGCGCCACCCATCCCACTGCAGCGCAAGCGAAAGGATGTTATGTTGAGAATTTGTTGATCCTAGCGGTATTGCTGAGAAACGCCATAACGCCAGTTTTAAGACGTTGATGCTGTCAACAAGCTTGCGTTTGACTATACCGTCCCCTTGCGCTGGTTTGCGCCGGTTTGAAAATAGAGCCCATGGTGTTTTATCATACTGACTTTAGGGCTCTATTTATTCTTAGAGGCAGGGCTAGTATTTTCTATTGAGCTTGCGTTAGTCAGATAGCCGATCATTCCGGTGCAGCTGTCCTCTCGCCCCTGTGTGCCTTTATCCGTGTATGGAGTTTGACGATTTTGTTAGGAACTTTAGTTCTGTTTCATCTGTCGATGCATGTCTTGTACCTTTTATCCTTATATGGAGTTTGACGATTTTGTTCGGAACTGTAGTTCTGTTTCGTCTGTCGGTGCATGTCTTCCTGTGGGGAGGATTGGGCGATGTTGTGGACATGTTTGCGTGTGACTGCGAGCCTCATTATAGCCTTGGAACTTTAATTATTGGTTCCCTCGCCTCGTTACATTTCCCTTTACTGAGAGGCTAGGGCGTGTGTTTTCTATTTAAGCTAGTCATTCTGCTAGTAAAGTTATGGGACTGCGGTACTCCGTCGGCTCTCCTGTAAAATGTTTCTCCCTCCTGGGAGATCAGGAGTTTACCCCTTTATTTATGCATGTGACTGCGAGCTTATGAAACTAGCCACGGAACGTTATCTTTGTTCCTTCGCCTTCTCGTTACATTCCTCTTTACCAAGAGGCAGGGCTTTTATTCTCTATACTCGTGTTAGTCAGTTAGCCGATAATTCCGGTGCAGCTGTCCTTTTGTCCCTGTGTGCCTTTTATCCTGATATGGAGTTTGACGATTTTGTTCGCAACTGTAGTTCTGTTTCGTCTGTCGGTGCATGTCTTCCTGTGGGGAAGATTGGGCGATGTTGTGGACATGTTTGCGTTTGACTACTAGTCTCTGAGAGTAGCCTTGGAATGTTAGATCCCGTTCTTTTCGCCTCCTGGTAATTGTAATTTGCATTAGTTGTGTGTTTTGTTTGTGCCATTATGCTACTCGCCTGTTCTTATGCATCTCGTTACCGAGACAGGGCATTTGTTATTTCCGGCTCATTCTCTAGTCACTTAGCTTGTAGAAGTTTGAGAGCCTAGTGCTTTGTTCTATTCACTTGGCTTGGTTTTCTTAATGAAAGACCTGGCGTTTGCGCTTCTACTTATTGGTGTGTCACAGTGAGCCGGTTAGTAGCTTTGGTACGTGTTCCCTGTCTTGTCTCCTCCCTTATCTGCGGGGTTTCCCGCCTTAGTGGCCTAAGGGCTTAAAGAATCCCCTTGCTGCGTTTGGCTCCTCCTACCTCACACGTCACGCCCCATTACACACGCTCTCTTCCTCTGTCTTCAAATGCTGACTTAACTACTCAACAGCGAGCAAAATTTTAAAGTTCCTCCGCGTCCAACAAAACGCGTCATCGTTTAGGAGTCAGTCAACACGATGGAGATTACTTTCCCGAGAGTCTCCCTGCGCTCTTGTCAGTCAAACCTGCTTAAAGAGGTGTGAAATCAGTCAGGTTGGGGGTGGGAGCCCTCGAGTTAGAGGGCGCCTGGAGTTCCGGAGCCTGTAAAGTCGGATTGGTTGGAGGGCTCGGCTGCTTCCCCTCTGCATTTGAAAAAAAAAAAACGAGATAAGCCGCCTTTAACGGCTCTTGATTCGGCTGTTCCAATTGAAACGGGATCATACCCGGCCAAGCTGTCAATGCTATCGCCTTCCAGGCAGCACGTTCTTTTCAGAAGGTAGCTCTCTGAAGTCAAAAACGCCACATTTGTTTGTTTCCCCAGCAACTTTTGAAGTGGAGGATTTTTAAAAAAAAAAAAAAAACCTCTTCAGTTACAGTATCTCTCTCTCTCTCTATTTTTAACCTTTATTCAATCTAAAGACTTGTTTCCAAACTGAGAAACTGTCAAATTTCAAAACGGGCCCCACCGGCTCCAGCCAAGACTTGCCAATACAACATCATCCGCTGCCTGTTTACGCCTGCAACACTTTAAATATTAACAAGCAAACAGCAGCAATGAGGTCTCTGGTGAGTAATCTCAACCCACCTTAGACACAAACGCATACATTTTAATCAATGGGATAATTGGCTGATAGCATTTGGGACAGCTGGGCCAATCAGAAATGAGCAAAAACAATAAACACCCCTGGGTCAATGTCAGCCACAGGTCGTGACTGAGGGGCTAGCCGGAATATCATATGACTGACTGGCGCTAGGCTAATGGGCGGTGGCACATATTCAATTTGGCCTTAAATGTGATCCAACTATTTAAGCACTTCAAGGCACGGTTATCTTTACTGTGACCTTGGCCTCTAAAATCGACCCAGAACCTACAATAGCTCCTACC
>CM056387.1:35855251-35862776 GCA_029718625.1 Synaphobranchus kaupii
ACAATATGGAACCTAGTGAACCTATGTGCACACACTCCCATAAACACTGCACCCATCAAAGCCACTTTCTTATCAAACCCAACAGCGTAGCACAGCTTGTCACATGGAATGCTGGTGATTTACGGATGTAGACCTTTTTCTTTGTGCACTAATTGTGCTCTGGATAATAGTGTCAGTTAAATGCCGAAAATGTAAAATCCAATGTAAATGTTGTTCATTTATACCTTTCCAGAGTCCCCAGGATAGAAGTGGGAGGTAACACCCATGCACATTGTTGAGAGACATTGAGACTGGGGTTGTACAGAAGTATAAACATCTATGCATCTCAAGGCAAAGGTTCCGATTGGCCCATTATTAGCCGGGATGTCCCATGTCTGTAGCATATGAAAGGCATAAGGGGACGCCCTTTGTCCTATATTTCCCTGTTATCTCCCATGGAGTGGAATTATTATGACACATACTGAGAGGCAAAGCAGGTGGGGAAAAAAAAAAAAAAGTGCTGTATGTGAATAACCTACCCAATTATGATCGCTATATGGTTTACCATGCAAATATTTTTTATCGGATGTATAATTATTGGACATGTGATCTCCCTCTCTCGCCCAATTTGTAAGGAGGTGTGGGAGGGGCTGGTTAGAGACTGGGTGAGGGGGGAGGGGGCGGGGCAGTATATTCAGGGGTCCCTGCAGAGAGGCAGACAGTCATGTGACTGTTTGCTGTTCTTACAGGCGCTCACTGACAGGAAATCTCACACTTCTGTGGTCCTGTCTCCCAGCTAATTAGAATAACTTTTAAGTGCAAAGACAAACCGACCGTAATTAACGGAGAAGGCTGCATCTGACGCGCTCCCTTTCGCCCCCCTCCCCACCCCCTCCACGTCCAATTATTTTCACTGTTAATCATGCAGACTACGGAACCCTCCGCGGCTCTCACCTTTGACCCCCCCCCCCACGCGAGCAGCTGTACGCCCGTTAGATCTGCCACATTCCGAAATGCCGCTGTCCGCTGGCTTCTATCAAAAACGCTCACATGTTTTTTTTTTTCTGAGATGTTGAAAGGGATACGAAAAGAGGAAGGAAAGAGAAAAAAATTGATCAGACAAATATGAAAATATGGGATTTTTCTTAAAACTCCAACTTCATGGGTACATATCCCTGCAGCTCTGTGAGAGTTTATTAATATACAGTATCTAGAAATAAAAACATAAATTACACTTTGTAGGGGGGAAAAAAATGTATTATTGCGGTGTTATTTTGTAAGAGGTTATTTTGATTTGGAATACCAGGGAGTAGAGATGTATAAAACCCTTTGCATCAGGAGACACTGCAAGAGATGAAAAATATATTAAAGGCTTGTACTTGCATCAGCCTTCATCACAGAGTAAATGACTTCAGAAAGGTCAGCGGCTGACATTTCAGAGGGAAAACCCGTACGCTATCATAAAGTCCTGCAAGATGGACACTTATTCCTCTCTCTCTCTCTCTCTCTCGCTCTCTCTCTCTCTCTCTCTCTCTCTCTCTCCCTCTCTCTCCCTCTCTCTCTCTCTCTCTCTCTCTCTCTCCCTCTCCCTCTCCCTCTCCCTCTCCCTCTCCCTCTCCCTCTCTCCCTCTCTCTCTCTCTCTCTCGCACACTCCGACCAGGGCAGGAGCTATGCCAGGTTGTTTTGGCTGCACCTGAATTTTGCACCTGAATTTTGCATGGAGTTAATTCCACACAAGCTGAGTCAACAGTCTGGGGAGAGCAAACACTGTTGGTGGAATATGAGCTCTTACAGGTCTCTTTACTTAAAAGAAAAAACACATATAGCACGAGGAGTGGTGTATGAATCATTATGAGTCCACAAACCATTCAAACGAACACGGATACACACACCAACACCATTCTCGCCAGTCATACCAAATCAAATGAAATCAAATCAATATTTATTTATATAGCGCATTTCACATCTAGTTTCACAATGCACTTCACAGAAGTCACCTGGTGCCTCATTTATAAAAAAGGTACTTGGATGTCATCTTTACCTTTCACATAAGCACATTTCTTTAAATGGACGTAAGCATTATTTATAAAATTGTCTGTTGTAGGTACTTACGTCTATAAATCTCGAATGACCACACGTGAATGAGCTTTGTAATGGTGCTCCTGGGGCTAACTGGTCACATGCATGTAATAGAAAGTGCGACTCTCTTTGACTAATACTTCAGCATAACCAGCAGGTAATGTGCGTATGTCAAGTGAAGAACTAACATGGAGCTACGACCGTTTCCATGGTCAAATGGAGTCATGTTGAAATTTTATAAATCACTACTTTGTCGTGATTTTCTACGTACTACCATACATAACATCAAATTTCATCTAAAGTACTTTTTATAAATGAGGCCCCTGGATTCAATCAACACGTCATTAACTTTGACTTACAATTAAATGAAAATGCATTTTTGTCTTCACAAAGGAACTTTTTTAGTCATCGTTAGAGTTTAGTTCATCATTACAGCTAACTCACCAAGCTGCATTTGTGAATGCTTGTGTTTACGTGTGCATTAAAATTAAAGACAATGTTCAGTGAAGAGGCTAAATTCAAGAATTTCCATAATTAAGAGCAGAAGTGGCCTGAAATCCCTAAAAAAAAAGGAAGCCCATGCTGGGCAACCCCTGCTGTAGATCTTGCACCCCTGTGACATTATTAATTTCTTGAGCAGATGCCCTCATCCTGGAAACCATACACACCTTAATTTACTTTGTATGTTATACATTACATTTTGGCATTTAGCAGACACACATACACACATTTTTGACATGCAGTCCATTTATACAGCTGATATTTTAGTGAAGAGACTGAGGTTAAGTATGTTGCTCGAGTGCCCCGCCTGGGAACCAACAACCTCTGAGCTACAAGCCCAGTTCCCTAACCGCTAGACTACATGCCTTCTCTCTTAATCTCGTCAGGACCAGTAAATAAGCAGTAGACACTGTGGTGTGTTTGAGATAACCAGTAGACACTGGGGTGTGATTGAGATAACCAGTAGACATTGCAGCGTGATTGAGATAACCAGTAGACACTGTGGTGTGATTGAGATAATCAGTAGACACTGGGGTGTGATTGAGATAACCAGTAGACATTGCAGCGTGATTGAGATAACCAGTAGACACTGCGGCGTGATTGTGCGGCGTGATTGAGATAACCAGTAGACACTGGGGCTGTGATTGAGATAACCAGTAGACACTGGGGTGTGATTGAGATAACCAGTAGACACTGCGGTGGTGATTGAGATAACCTGTACACACTGGGTTGTGTCAGTCTACGGTTGTCTACAGTAGGCCCTTATCTCACCAATTCCTGAACATCCATATGGGAGGACAAAAAAAACTAAGACTGTTAGGTCACCTACACCCCCCACCTCCCCAACTCCGCCCCTCCCCGCCCCACTCAAGCAGCGATAATTCTGATTTATGTAATAGCTTTTAAGTGTAATGAAATATGGAATAAAACTGGTCAGGAGGCAGTCAGCATTCCCTAAAATCTCTCAGTTCTGTGGGGGGGGGGGGGGTTGTCTCCTGGTGGGACGGGCCTGTAAAAGGAGGTGTCTCCTGGTGGGATGGGCCTGTAGAAGGACGTGTCTTCTGGTGGGACGGGCCTGTAGAAGAAGGTGTCTCCTGGTGGGATGGGCCTGTAGAAGGAGGTGTCTCCTGGTGGGACAGGCCTGTAGAAGGAGGTGTCTCTTGGTGGGATGGGCATGTATAAGGAGGTGTCTCCTGGTGGGACGGGCCTGTAGAAGGAGGTGTCTCCTGGTGGGACAGGCCTGTAGAAGGAGGTGTCTCTTGGTGGGATGGGCATGTATAAGGAGGTGTCTCCTGGTGGGACGGGCCTGTAGAAGAAGGTGTCTCCTGGTGGGATGGGCCTGTAGAAGGAGGTGTCTCCTGGTGGGACAGGCCTGTAGAAGGAGGTGTCTCTTGGTGGGATGGGCATGTATAAGGAGGTGTCTCCCGGTGGGACGGGCCTGTAGAAGGAGGTGTCTCCTGGTGGACGTGCCTGTAGAAGGAAGTGTCTCCTGGTGGGATGGGCCTGTAGAAGGAGGCGTCTCCTGATGAGATGGGCCTTTTGGGTTTTTGGTCTAACTAGCGGAGGCAGCCAAGCAGGAAAACAGTCACAGCAGCACAGACTTTACAGTTTGTAAGCGAGGAGATAACACGGCAACTCAATTCCACATCAGCACACGGCCCCAAGCCAAAGGATGCTTCCTGGAGCTCTAAGCTCTTTATAGTTGTTTTATTTTCTGGTGGTGGTCAGGGAATGGCAGGGATGAGTGTGTGTGTGTGTGTGTGTGTGTGTGTGTGTGTGTGTGTGGTGTGTGTGTGTTGTGTGTGTGTGTGTGTGTGTGTGTGTGTGTGTGTGTGTGTGTGTGTGTGTGTGTGTGTGTGTGTGTGTGTGTGTGTGTGTGTGTGTGTGTGTGTGTGTGTTGGGGGGGGGGGGTTCGGCTATATGAAAGGGGATGTGTTGGTGCAGTTTAGCCAAGCGTGGTGGAAATAGCAGTTTTCACACGGGCAACATTTCTGGAAGTACGTCAAATACAAGAAATATAAACAGGCAAGGGGGAGAGAGCACTCTCAGCAGTAACATATGAACATAAACACTGGAGAACACTTCAGGAAAACCCAGCCCTCCGCGCAGCACACCGCCATACGGCATAAACACTTCACATAATGATCAGAGAGCCACCGGATCGGAAACACGCGCTGATGAAAGAAAAAGCCATTTTATTTTTTTTTAAAACAAAAAAAACTGAGCTGTTAGTGCCTCACAACATTTTAAAGGGGAGAGCATAGTGTGTTAGAGCGTAGTGTTTTAATGGTTCCCAAACTATCCACGCCCATTACTCACTTCATGAGTAAATTGGTTTTCTGTGACCCTTTCCTTTATTAAAATATCTGACATAGGATCAAGCATAGGATGAGGAGATTTTAACATATTTTAAGTTAATTGCATGTACAATGGCACTAGTGCAGTGCATGTAAGATGTGTTTATTTGATCGGTATGAATGTAATCGAAAATGTGTTATTGTAGAAACTAGGCGACACGGACCTCATAGTTATTAACTGACCAGTTAACTGAACAGATTATGAACCCCGAAGTGGCACAAGCAATTACACCATTTCAAGCTCTTTATTATAGATTCTCCCCATTATTAAAAGGTGAATGCTAACTGGAAATGAGTCACGCTTTCCATTGATTAACTGGAAACAGCATAAATGAAACAGAAACAACAGCATCTACACTTGCTTGATAAGACCCCGCATTTTAATGGTGCTTTTTTTTGACACGCTGACTGATGAATCTATTCATTAAAAATGCTAGAAGGAGTTCAAGTCGAGCCGGAGAGTGAGAAGACGCCTGCTTTAGAGCCGCTCTCCCCTTTCAACATTCCCTCGCTGCCACGTGCCGTGTTCATAATGACACGGCAAGAACCTTCCCTGGTTTGCTTTGAACTCGCAGTCGGCCGCTTTGCTCTCTTGCCCGGTAGCTTTCAGTAGCATACATTATTTACCACATTTCAGCAAACCGCTGGCTTTGCTTTCACTTTTGAGCGGACAAGAGGGATTGCAGGCTATTCTATTGCTGCGTGACTTTGTTCATTATTGGGGATTATTGAGGAGGCGTAAGCCTTCGGAAAACCAACATAGAAATGAGACATTTTAATAAGATCCCACTTATGCTTGTTTGATCATTGGTTATTAACTTAGATTATTGATTATTAGTTTATAATTATGATTTATAACTAAATACGCAGATCCTATTTTTAATTAAAAAAATAGGACTTGAATAATGTAGCCATTCCAATAAAGTAGTAAAAACATGGCTCTATATATCACTTCAGACATTGTTGTGGACATAAATCAAATCGAATCAAATAAATATTTATTTATATAGCGCATTCCACAACTAGTTGTCACAATACGCTTCAGAGAAAAACCCAGCCTAAACCGCCACAAGAGCAAGCCAAAGGCAACAGTGGCAAGGAAAAACTCCCTGGTGTAAATATAAATTGCCTTCCTATTGTGGTTTTCTAAGATTCCCCGGAGGGACTGTTTCTGGACTTTTGGACTGCCTGGAGAGCTTCTCGTAACATCTTTGCTTCACACATTTAAAACCTAAATAAAATCTACCTATTAGATTTTATTGTGATCTAGAAAAAAGTTAAACTAGATTTACTGAAACTATCTTGACATCCCTTTACAAACATTACGATGTTCCAAACGACCGCCATCCCCACCAGTATTTGTGGTGACCTTTATTTTATGTGAGTGTGTGTCTTATCCTGACCCACTTTAACCCCTCTGTGACCCCAACCCACAACTTGGGAACCACCGTGCTAGAGAGAAGTAAGAGGGGATGTGTGTGTGTGTGTTTGTCCACCCCACCCTAGCATGTAGATCCCATTTCAAATTTGGGGCAGACAACAAGCAGGGAATGTTTGTTTAGGACGATCTACGTCTATATGGCCCCCACCCCGAGTTAACAGCCTGCTTCTTGGTTGCGGTGAAAGCTGGACGGCGGCATAGCGACGGTAACCACCTGTCAGCCTGACTGATGTGCAGGTTGTTGCCGCAGTCATGACCCTCTCTCTCTCTCTTTCTCTCTCTCTCTCTCTCTCTCTCAGTCTGGCCTCTGTCCAAGCGCCTGCTTGAGCCTGTCACTGTAAATAACGCCACCCAAAGATTTTAAACGGCCCGTGCCGCAATAAATATCCCCAACAATTATTGATTAAATGCTTTCTCCCAATAATGAAAGGGATAAATCTCAGGGAATATAATCTAATAAGAGAGTTACATGAACAGTCCCTGAAGGGGGCTTAAGAAGCCAGAACAACTATAGCAAGGGGGAGGGGGGGGGGGGGAGAAGGGAGGGAGGAGAAGTAGGAGAAGAAGAACAAGAGAGAGGGATGCTCAAATCGGCAAGCCACAATGGAATTACTAATCAGAAGCTCCATTACTCAGTAATGCCAGCAAAGTACTTATCGATTCTGGAGTTTCTGTTTTTTCTTTTCATGAAAAGAAAAGAAAGAGAAAGATATACAGAGATAGAGAGAGAGAGAGAGAGAGAGAGAGAGAGATAATGTTATTTAAAAAGACCGGTGGGGTGGTGGTTATGTATTTAATTGATCAATGATGGAGGGGAAACAGGGGGTTAGTCTTTGCACACAGTACCAGATCAGGATAGCAGGAGAACCAACTGCGCTGACAAACTGAAATTCCACTCCGCCAAAACCCGCCGAGAACAGTACCCCTCGGCTAGCCCCCCCTGCACGCAGCACATGTGCTTTATGAGATTAGCCACGGCCGCTCCCGCCGCTCCTGACAGCCAGGTATGATTCACAACAGGTGCGGTAATTAATTATGATGAGCAGACCGAGGCTTGACACAGGCCTGCGGATCCGTTAGCTTAGCGCTTAGCGTTAAGCGCAGCACGGCGCAGAGAGGCTTCAGGGCCGTGTGATAAGAACAGCTCTGGGGTGGGCGGGGGTTGTT
>CM056387.1:35863276-35907238 GCA_029718625.1 Synaphobranchus kaupii
CTAATTGTTCTATGTCTCAAATTTACCTTGTAATTAATAATCTGTACATTTTAAAAATATTACTTGCCAAAGTAAAATCCAAAAAGTTTCAGGGAATGAGAAAAGCTTCAATTCTTATACAAACCCCAATTCCAAAAAGGTTGGGACAGTATGTAAAATGCACATAAAAGCAGAAAGCAGTGATTTGTAGATTCTCTTTTACATATATTTAATTGAAAACAGTACAAATGAAAGATATTTCATGTTTTACCTTAACAACTTTATAGATTTTTTGTAAATATATGCTAATTCCGAATTTGATGCCTGCAACATGTTCCAAAAAAGTTGGGACAAGGGCAAAAAAAAGGACAGGGAAGTTAAAAAAACACCTGTTTGGAACATTCCACAGGTAAACATGTGATGCTATCATCACAGGGTATAAAGGGATATCAAAAGACTCTTGATATCTTATTTTCTGGTACTCCTACAAGTGATACTATAACTTCTCTGCATTTGAATGAATATCTATGGGAATTGGGGGGTGGGACTAGATTAAGCTGTAAATTACATGGGAATAGTATGGAACTCATGGTTGGCTAAATGGCTGTAAGTCATCAAGGGTCTGTGGTATCAAACGAGCATCAAACCATCACTCTGCTGCCAGATATGCAGTAGATATGGATGGATCACTTTAAGGGTTGTTTCTCCTGACTCATTTTTCCATAAAAAAAAGATTTCATGTTGGCAAAAAGACAGTAAATCTCTTTTTATACTGAGAGCATGGGTAAACATTACTGTCAGACATGCTCATGTTCATAACAACATAACATGCTCAAAACAACAAGCTGCCATAGATTATTTTAATGCATAGGATACCCAGCTCACTGTTCATAACCTGTTCTATCTCTCAACTATTGAAGCTGAATCATTGATGGGTCTTCAGAAAGTTCATTACGGGGTTTGGCCAACTGCAACATAGTGGCATTGGATGTTCTACTGCAATATGACCAACAGCAACACAGTGGCAATGGATGTTCTTTACCATGATATGACCCACAGCAACACAGTGACAATGGATGTTCTGTACTGTGATATGACCAACAGCTACACAGTGACAATGGATATTCTGTACTGTGATATGACCAACACAGCAACACAGTAACAATGGATGTTCTGTACTGTGATATGACCAACAGCTACACAGTGACAATTAATGTTCCGTATTGTTATAGCACTGAAAAATCCTGCTTTAAACAATTCCCTCCTGCATTTAGGAAGCAGAGAAGACACATGGGGCTGTGTATCTGGTGGGCGTATGTAATCTGCGATTCTGGCTGCTATGGCTACGCTCATGGTGACAGTCTGCTGTGCTATACTGTCCAGGTTTGTGTTGATTATACAACAGTATCCACAGAAACGCCTCCTTCTATTTCCAAACCATCAGGCCGGGGTAATTGCACCTTCAATTTGACACTATGGAAGTGCCACAACTGAATTTTATTTAATGTTTTTTTCTTTTTTCCTTTAAAGTTGATATTCCTCTGTATACACTTTCTTTCTTCTATCTATCTATCTATCTATCTCTCTCTCTCTCTCTCGTTCAAAGAATATTTGCAAACATATTTGCAAACAGCATTTGACGTACCCCAAAGAATCAGTGCTTTAGCGGCAGTTAAACACAAGTGGTGGGAATGGCTCATAGACTGAGAAATTGAGATCTGTATTAAAGCACTATGGCACATTTCAGAAAGAAAAGCAAAGGCTCAGAGTAAGGGGAAATTATACAAAAAAGAGAAGTGCGCAGAATATTTTTTCTAGCAAACCAGATCAACGACAAGCACGGAGTGGATTTCATTTCCACATACATGTACTGTATAGACATTACAGGCAGAAGAGAGAGGGGGAATTATAGGCTGGTGAAAAAATCTAACTTTTCTCTGATATGTTTCTCTTCCCTCCCTTCACACACACCCCCCCCCCAAGCTGCAGATGCTGAAAGTGTCCACTCAGCACGATGCAAGTACCGCTCTGGGGGGCTGGGGGTGGAGAAGAAAGGCGAAATAACGTTTCAACAGAAATAAGTTCCCGCAACTCTGCTTGTCGAATGACAGATACAAGGCAGGCTGGAAATGAATCGTGTGAAAGAGCCGAGCGGCAGTTCTTTTCACCCCCCCCCCCCCCCCCCACACCCCCGAGCTGGCGGCCTATCGATTCCGCCACCCGTCATTCCGCAGGGCTCTCAAACGGGTCGCTTTGCAGGCTAGTCAACGCAGAGCAGAGAAACTCTCTTCAAATCTGTGACATTTAAAACTTTAAAGCTCCTGTTTCTGGAAAGCTGTATGGCTTGCCTTCTTTTCCCCCCATCATCAGCTAAACACAGTTCTGTAAACTCAATACTTATTTAATAACCAACTCAACTCAAACTCAAAACTTTTTTAATAACCGAAACCGAGTCATCTCAGTAGGCAAATTGCTGTGATGTTTTCCTTTAATACGACATCGCAGTAGCCTACCACAGATCTTGTTGGGTAACATTTGAAACCAGGGCTTTCACATCACCTCTGACGCTATTAAGCAGACCGACGAGGGCAAGTGTGAAAACGCTTGTGTGCATTGTACTTGCGAATCGGTAACTTACAAATCTTGGGAGTATTTTCATGAGTGCTGTCCGAGCTTTCTATTTATGTTAACATGTGAAGTCCCCAGAATCCTTGTTCTTTTTCCATATTTGAATTGAAAGTGAGTTATTTGTGGAGGCCTCAGTGTGGGAATCATCCTATGTGCTGCTCTGAACATCACTGGTGCGTGAGGTGTAAAATTACAGAGAGCGAGAGAACTCCAGAATCGCTCAGGGCATGAAGTAGGAATTCACAATATACGTCTTTTCAGAATGGACTTCGTTTCTCTACAGATTAAATCCCGCTGCGCTCTCGCCCTTTTCATTGTTATTTGTGTTGTCTCTTTAAATATTTATTGAATAACATTCATGAATCAGAGGAGACAGTAGCAAACGGGTTCCATCGATGCGGCGGCCAGGATAGTGTGGACAGCTTGTGAACATTATCCGTCTTTTATCTTTCGGAATCCATTCCTTCCGAGACTTTCCCAAGAGAGTCACAGCTGCCGCGGGTCCATTTCCGTGACTCGTACATCGCCGTCTCTGCCGTGCCGCTTTAATTGCTGCCGTTGTCGGATTTTCGCTCCCGTCCGCGGGCGCCGCCCCGCCCCGCTCTCCGCCGTCTCTGCTCCGTAACCGAGGCGGAAAGGCGTGAAAGGGGGAACGTGTTGAGGACCCTGACGGAGAGTGACAGCCAGCCGAGGCTATGGGGGGCGGCGTCCTGTGACATACCCCCGCCACGCTCCGACAGCTAATTGCGTCGAGTTTAATTGCAACATGCAGAACTTAACGGTCTGTGCATGGCAGTTTGGCAGCGCAGTCTGTGGGAGTGGGGGTGGGGGGCGTGTGTCTTAGGGCTGATGGACAGGTTGTGGAAATGAAAGGAAAAGAAGAAAGTTAGTGTAAGCAGGTAATGTTATTTTAATACCCCAGGTCCATTGGCAGAATTCCTCCCATTCATTCTTTCTCTGTGAAAGATCTATTAACTGCCAAGGCAAATCTGCTTCTAAGTGCAGCCTTTCTCATATATTAATATGTTATCGTTAATGAAATCAGTGCAAAAAAAGTTATGTGAAAAGCAACATAATCATAGTACCTTTTAGCAGCACATAATGCATTCAAAATGGAGGCTGCCTCAATGCTTATTCCCCTTTTCTCCTGGTCTATTTGTATCTTGGTTGCTGCTGATGGTTACTTTGTGATTATAACATCCGTTTTCCTACACGACTTCAGCTGGTAGTCCCTGCCTATACGGGTGGTAAACATTCACCTATCTTTTTTTATTTTTTATTAGCATTTTCATGATTTTTATTTAATTTTCTTTATTATGATTTTTATTTAATTTTCTTTATTTTTGTTTCGTTACATATGCAGTACATCAGGGCACAAAGGAAACATTTTAAAGGCTTCTCTTTAGGTCAAAGTCTGACGTTATATTGAAAACGTCCTGACAACGTGTTCTGGACATTCAAATGTTATAAACAGGTCTCCTGAAGGTCGTATCATAACGTTTAAAGGAAGACCTTCATATGACCTTTTGTAACATTCTCTTTTGGTCCTACCTTGGTCACGGAATAACGTTACAATATGCCCATCACAGTACTTTGAAAAACGTTCTCATTTGGTCCTACCTTGGTCACAGAAGAACGTTACAAAATGACCGTCACAGTACTATGAAAAACATTCTCTTTTGGTCCTACCTTAGTCATAGAAGAACGTTACAATATGCCCGTCACAGGACTTTGATAAATGTTCTCTTTTGGTCCTGCCTTGGTAATGGAATACAAACAGGACCATCACACAGCATTGAAAAACATTCTCCCTTGGTCCTGCTTTGGTTATGGTTTAAACAGGACCTTGGGAGACCATTGGAAAACATTTTATTTGGCCCTTTGGTCATGGAATAATGTAGGACACCTTCACACTGCCCCAAGGTAGTGGTTCCCAAACTCTGTGTATCCTGGTTTTCGTTCCAACCACAATTTGAATAAGATATACATTTTTCTTCATTAGTGCAGTGGGATTATTTCATAAAATACTGGGATTTCAATTGTGCTTCAATTGGAAAGAAAAACCAACATACACAGGGTTTCCCCAGGACCGAGTTTTGGAACCACAGCCCAAAGGCAAACCTTTGTAGGGTTGAGTAGCACTCTACAGCACGTAGTACCCTTCTACATGCATACCACTATATCTATACACCTCTACATTTGTATGTACTATATATCACTATATCTGTACTTCCCTACAACACTCCAGTACCTTTGTTATTGCTATTTGCCTTTGTAGGGCAGCACAGAACATTGAACAACTGGGTATAAAAGGATATCAAAAGACTCTTGATGTCTTATTTTCAGGTACTCTTACAAGCGATACTATAACCTCTCTGCATTTGTATGGATCTCTATGGGAATTGGGGGGTGGGACTAGATTAAGCTGTAAATTACACTGGAACAGTATGGAAACACATGGTTGGCTAAATGGCTCTAAGTCATCAAGGGTCTGAGGTATCAAACGAGCCTCAAACCATCACTCTGCTGCCAGATATTGTAGGATATCTAATATTTAGATATATATAAGTAAAGTACCCCCCCCCCCCCCCCCCCCCCCCGCCCCCTTCTATCTATCTCTGTCGCTCTCTGTCTCTCTCTCCTTCACTTACCCCCCACCAACATCAAAGATAAGCCAGTCTTTGTCATAAATGACCCCCCCCCCCCCCCCACACACCTTAACCCAATCAGGTCATGGTACTTTATGAGTGTACCGCAGAAAAATAATTTAGTCAGTTTTGGAGTTCGTTTGGGGAAAAAGTCATCCTTTTTGGTTCCTTGTGTGTTTCCTTTTGTTCCTGTTCAGCTGGAGGGTAAATAATATTGGCAATTTTTGGCTTATCTCTCTCTTTGCTAGTATCTTCTAATTAATGTCTGGTTTAATGTCTTCCCTTTGGTAAATTATAAGTAGTCAGCCTATGTTCCTTAGTGAATGTATGATTTCCAGTCATTACTCTACTTGACTGTTTTTCATTTAATAAAATGACTTAATCTCAAGACCTGATTTAGACTTTGTTTTGGCTTGTTGGTTGATCCACCAGGTTACTGTTCGACTTACCTATTAATGAATTTGGCGATTTAATTGATGATTGTCATTTTTAATAATAATTATTAAATGAAATCACATAAAACTTATTTTGAATGTAGGTTATGTGAGGGGTTCTAGCACGCAATATCGCGTGTGTTCAGCATTCAGAGTGCCGAACATTTTAACAAGGGCATTGACTGCTGGAACCGCTGGATTCAGATAATACACATTTTACCTAATCCTCACTTACCCGACAATATGCAGTAGATATGGATGGATCACATTAAACACCATACATAATTACAGATGGAGAAAAGAAAATAGAATATAAAATAGATAGAAATTTCACAGTAAGCCAGAATAACAACATCTTCAGATTGATTAATGTGTTGCACCTGCATGATTTTCCCATATATGCTATACAAAAAGCTAAATATGATCCTAATCACAATTATCTAATCATGAGGAGGGTTTCAAATGAGAAATGTAAATATTGCTATATAAATATATTATCCAACATTTCTGTTGTGGGGTTTTCTTTTCATGTTAATGAACATATCTGCCATTTATCTTTAAAATTGTATTTTTTTAATTTACTTGGATGTATTTACATCCAAATTTTAATTTTTCTTTTTTGAGTATCTTCATATTGCATGTGTAGTGAATAAAATGCTGGCAAAGTAATTTTGCCAACGTTTGGCCACTTTGCGTTATGGTGAGGGTCTTTGCAGCAACAAGTTATTGATATGTATGTCTATGGTCTTTATGGGTGTAGCCATCAAGATATATAAGAAGAACTGGAAACAGCTTCCGCTTACCGGTTCCAAGGATTCCTATGAGAGCTGCTCATTAATGCATGAAGCCAATTCATGGAGACGCCATGTTAGACTTTTTGGAACCAGAGCATGCACACTGGGTACCTAAACATGCGGACCCAATTGGAATAAAAACAAAATCTTATAACTTCTTCTGTGGGGCTCAGAAACAAAACCGGTCCCTGGAGAGTAATTTGTTTAGTGTGAAGAAATGTAGAATTTAAAAGAACTGTCAAAAATAGTATAATTTGGCCTGGGTAATTTTGTAGTTTTTATTGGACTTCAGTAGGGAAATTAGCTTTTTGGCATCAGGGGCTGCAATGCCTCCGGTGACCACTGGAGATCCCCTGTTTCAAAGAGGGTAGGCTGAGCAAGAGGTCCAGCTTCGGAGCTGGAACGTCTGCAGATGCTTGCCACTTTAAGCATACGTGAGCCATGAACAAAATTGGGACAGCGAATCTGCTTCACCGTCATCAAAATCGCCGTCGACTATTGATGAAGTTGCCCTATCATAACTTTGACTGACGCCGAACCCACACATATTCCCAATGCCAATCACAGATCTTGCATTGGGGCATCGTTATCTTGGGGAAATTCATATAAGGCATAGCGACACATCATCACTGTTGCCTCTGTGGGCGTGAACGCGATGATGTTACCAAAAAATGTGAAACCCATCTCCATCCAAGCCCCGCTCCAGCCCTTCACCCTCCTGTTCTCCAGCCCCCTCTGATTGATCTCCCGGTTCCGACCTCTGCCTGTTCTGGGACTTTGCCCTGCCTTCTCCGCATTGCCCTGGTTGCTTGGACTTTGACCCCTGCCTGGATTTGACTACGTTTCTGCTTGCCCTATATTGCACTGTTTTCTGGACTTTGACCTGTTTCTGTCGACTCTGATTAAAGCATAATTGTTTCTACATCTTGGTGTCTGCGTGTTGTTTCCGATCGGCTCTCCTAACATTAGAGGACGTCCACAGGACGTCATTTTATAGTTCTATGACTGTATTAAGAATGTCCTGAAAATTTTTTGCCATTAAGAAAAACGTCCCCAGGACATCAAAGGACCCCTACAAAATAGCACCTGGAGAACCTTAATTTCCAACGTCCTAATAACTTTGTGGTCCATTTAGTTCCATGTTGTGGACGTTAAAAATGAATGTTCTCCGGGCGTTATTTTGTAGGGTTCCATTGTTGTCCTGGGGACATTGTTCTTAACATCAAAACGATGTTTTCAGGACGTTCTGAATACAGTCATACAACGTCATAATAACTTTCTGGTCCATTTAGAGGATGTGCACAGGACACGTCATTTTATGGTCCTATGACTGTATTAAGAACGTCCTGAAATAATTTTTTTGACTTTAAGAAAAACGTCCCCAGGACATCAAAGGACCCCTACAAAATAACGTCTGGAGAACCTTAATTTCCAACGTCCTAATAACTTTGTGGTCCATTTAGAGGACGTCCTTAGGACGTCATTTTGTTAGCTGGGAGTGAATAACAAAGCAAATAAAAACCTTATCAAATTAAAATCCATCATCAGATGGAAATGTGATTTTATGTGACACTAACGGCGCGGGTAGTAAGTATAGTTACGGTCCTTTCAGTCCAGACAAACATCTGTAACTCCCGGTAGAAAGTGAGAGACATCCAGTGAAAGAGTTTCTTAAACCGCCAGCTTGTTCAGTGTAACAGTAATCTAAAATAACAGGATTTATATATATTTTCCCCATTCATTAAATGGTTTTTCACTGGCAACATTGTTGCCATTCTTTTCACCGTTTTCGTTTATCCACTCCAAACATGCAAAATCTCTCATTTAAATATGGGTGTTTGTGGCTGGAGTAATTTACAAAATGACTCTTAGTAGATCTCCCGCAAAGTGTGAAATGTTAGCACTTGCAAATACTTTGGCTGCGCCCGCAAAATAACACCCCTTATTTGGGATGTTAGTAAATTGACCCCTCAGTCTTTAGAAAAAAAAAGATAAATAAAATACAATATGTCCGTGGATCTGTGGCTTTGGGGCTCATCTATGCACCTCAGCTTGTTCCTTAACTGAATGAGCCACCCAGCAGCTCCTGGTAAGATTACATGTTTACATTTTTTATTCTTTACAATTTTCCACTGGAAAACATGGTCACATCTTTATTTTATGGTACAAAAACAGCTGGGGGTGCCATTCTATGCTGAACCATGAAATTCTACATACTCTGACACAAAAAAAAGAACAAAAAACAAGCACATTCTATAAAATAAATAATAAATTAGATAGTCTCTGTGTTCAACCAACAACTCAAGACTTGATTGTCACAGGCATGCCCTCGTCTGTGTCACTAGACATTGTTCATCCCTCTGGCCTTTGTACTTCACAGAATGTGTAATCTCTTGCTTAGTAAAGCACTGGTTCTCGTGAAGACAATAGAGGTGAAATCCTGTTGCATATGCCAACACTTCAAGTGGAGCTGCACAGTGGCAACTTGCACTTACTCACTTTACTGATTTCTTACCATGCTTGTTTTGTTTTCTGTAGAGTTGCGAGACAAATTTCCCTACAAGTGACAAACGATAAATAAACAAGTAATAATCTACTACACAAGGCCACGTGATGTAGAATTGTATTTCTCATCACCTTTCATATCCTCTTAGAGTCAGTATGCCAAACTGCCTTCTGTCAACCATTGTATACAGGATTATCACGTAGCTAGATGAATAATTCATACAGTAGCTAGATAAATACAAATGAAATGCCGCTGCATGGTACTCACTATAACACAAATATAAAAATCTGTCTTGCATCCGCCTGACATGAAAAAAAAAACAACTTAGTGCTTCCCTCAGTCTGAAGCAGGTAATCACTGTACTGAGTAATCAGCACTTATAAAACTGCTTGGGACTATATCCAAAGCTGACCCCCCCCCACACACACAGACACACACACACACACACACACACACACCCCCGGAGAGCCATTGCACTGCGTCATACTGACAACATTGTACAGATGCACAGTTCCGCTGACAAATCACTCCTAGACCTGTTATTTCTCCCCTTTTAAGTAAACAACTGCAGTACAATAATTTTTTTGTGGAGCATTCTGGCAGGAAAGGGGATAGTCTGTGTGTGTGTGTGTGTGTGTGTGTATGTCTGGTGGGGGTGGGGGTGGGGGTGGGGCCAGGGGGAGGGCGGTTGTGGGTCGCCAATATTTCCTTCCCCACATACGGGAAAGAATCCAGTGACGTTCTCTAAGGTGACAACGTTCAATATTTTGACCAGAAGGTCAGGAAAAGGGGTGCTGACGAAATTGTTGATGAAATTGTGCGGGGGATGGCATGGGAGTGGAGGGGGCTCTTCGGTGGAATGCGTGTCTTCAGGCTCAGGCTGGTGGTGCTGATGAAAGAAAGTAGAAGGACATTAGTTGGGGTGTGCGTTATACTGTATATAATTTTAATACTGGAGAATTCCTCCAAATAATCCAGTCTCTTCCATGTCAAAGATATAAAATTAACAATGTCATCTTAAGTATATTTGTGTGACGAGTATAGATTTGATGTGAAATATAACAAAATTGATATACATTGTTAGGGGTCCAAGCACTGCAGCCCACATTTTTTTCTTTTTTTGGTGATGATTGGACATGGATTATATTCAGAAGCTAACATTAGGGTTTTGAAAAGGTTACTGTTGGTTACATCACTTTTTTTTTTCACTTGCATTTCATATTTTCATATTTTTTCAGTTAAGGTCATTTTTCATAAATGACTTCAAACACTTTTCCTTGTCTTTCTTTTATTTAATAAATTATATTTAAAGTGTTTTTAATATTAATATACAATATACACAATAATACTGATATTCAATATATACAATATTAATATGCAATTTCCATATTAATATACAAATCACAAATTAAAGATGACCCCTGATATGGGGTTTAGCATTAGCATTAGGGTTAGGAAAACAGTAAGCGTTAGACTTGAATTAAGATTACAGTAATGTTTTGGATCTTGGGAAAGGATTAGGGCAAGTGTTCATTTTTGATATTGGATGATCCCATTTTTGTTTTTTGTTTTTGGACATAAGACTTATATAGCCTTATGTATTTTCATAGTTTTTCAGTTAAAAGAACATTGCTAATAATGTTCTTCAAACACATTCCTTCTTTCTTTTATGAAATTAATAATATTTCAAGTATTTTCATTTTAGAAAAATCAGTAATTAAAGATGAATTCTTGGGCTACATATAGGATGTAGGGTTAGGGCTAGGGGGTTATGATTTGGATCTAAAGAAAGGATTAGGGAAACTGTTAGTCTTTTGATTTTGGATGATCCCATTTTTTGTACTTTTTGGCAACGGTGTAGCAGTAGCTATTTTGACCTTTTAATTTTTCATAATAGAACACTTAACATTGTCATTCTTTCATTAAATTAAAGACAAAGTGTTTTTACCCGTGTGACTGATGTAAAAAAGAACAAGGTGCCCTTCAAGGGTGAAGAAGTATTTAACCACTGGTGCTCTTTGGAAACAGAGGGGATAAAGTTCATCAAAAAAAAAAAGATTCCAAGGTACTCACATGAATTAATATTTTTTATTTATTCTCTGGGTAGGAACAATAAAACATTGCTGATTACCATTGCATTGATCCATTGCAGCTGGACAACCTTCGTCAGGGTAATCGTGCACAGCAAATGGCACATACTTATACATGCGGTCGACAGGTGTATTCAATAGACATTTATGACTAGTAAATTGTTAAGTAGATTGCATTGTGGCCAGCCACTCAAAAATGGACACTTAGTCACAGGAACAACAGGGGGCATCACACATATTTATGACATTGAATAATTACAACAGTTATGGTCTAAAAATACACTGAATTACAGGAATGGTGAAAAATCTATCTCCTCATTAACGCCGAGATAAACCGTTGTGATCTCTGTGATACAGGTTTAATCTGTTGCCTCCTCTAATTGAGTTGGAGACAAACACTTTAAACACTTTTTTGGCAATTCAATACAAAACACTTTAAGGGAATGCTTCGCCATTGGATACCGCAAATTGGATGCGCATAGCGTGTTGTGTTCTTTCATTGGTTGAATACGTAACGTGTTTTTAAAGCATACTCACAGAGATGATTCCTTGGGCCAGACATAGGGTTTAGGGTTATCAAAAAATATGTGTTAGTGTGGAACAAATTTTTGGGTTATGTTTCAGAGCAAGGTTAATGGCTTTTGGATTTACCAAGTTTTTCACTTTTGGGTTGTAAGACATTATCCTTATATATTTTGAAATCTTTGCATTGAAATACATTTCTCATAACAAATGTCTTCAAACATCTCCTTGCATTTCTTTCTTTCAATCAGTGTTACTGAAATTATTTTTCATCCACCTCTTTCTCATGGAAAAATCATATTCATAAGAAGGCTTCTAGAGCTAGAAATGGCTCTAGAGTTAGAATTAGGGTTACGACTTTAGCAAGTGTTAGGATGGAACAAATATTACAGCTATGTATTAGAGCTAGGAAAATGGTTAGTGCGTGCAGTGGTTCGTTTTTTATTTATGACTTTGAATATGGGTTTATATATTTTGATATTTTCTTCAGTGAAATACATTTTTATAATAAGGGTCATAAGAGGTTCAAGCAAGCGCTCACCGTATAGTTTCTTGTTGCCCTGAAGGCTTGTTTAATGGTAGCATGCATGCTAAACGTATAGGTTGGATTAAACTACGAACTATGGATGTTCGTTGCCTGATGTGCCGTCCTTCTTATTGGACGTACATTTCAGTGTCCACTCTGGGTGGTCCGTCCCTCTTTGGAAGGTGGGTAACTGAACCGCCCCCCCCCCCCCCCCCCCCCCCACACACACAAAAACAGCCTGCTCAATTTGATGAATTTCAACTCTAATTGCTTACCAAGGCCAGTAAAGAACACAATTTCATCCCCCCAAGTTATACTGATAGATACCTCTGGATTTTACCACGGAGACAACAAAAAAATCAGAGTTCCTACAGCATATAGAGATTCAGCAAACCCTAGCTCTGATCTACCGTGGAGCCCGACTTAAATCACAAGCCTGCTTACTGCTACGCTTTAGATCTGTAGTGTAAATCTACTCGTCCATAGCCCCCTGGCTAACTCTGACCTTCACAAGGAAACCAGAAAAATGGAGGCCTGCATTTTCTACAATCACTTTTATTATCTGAAGAAATGCTTTTTGTGTCATTTTTTAAAATCTATATTTCACTGAAGGGTACCCGATGTCCTCGTAAGCTATAAATAGCGGGATTTTTTGGCAGCGGGACGCTTGCTGTGCATTCCTCTTTCCCCTTAATCATCCTTCTTGAGCCTAACATTGGAATCGCCTCTCTCGCCATCTCTCCTCTCAATGCCCAGGGCTGAGTTTGAAAAAAAATCATAAAAAGTAGCAGTCGAAATGGAGTCAAATCGAGAACATATTTTAAATAGTGGGCCATTCACTTTGCTGTAAAGATTAATGATCCTCATTTATTTTGATGATTGGCCATCCACTGTATCTTAAGTTAACAAAAGGGTAAGATCTTTTAGACTGTGTTAGAGGCCTTTACTTCAAACCCCATCTTTACCCATATGCTTAAGCATACACTCAATTTTATTATTTATCACTTTTATATTTATTTAATTCCTGAAAATCTGCTTCCTCATCATAGAACTGTCATGCTGGCTCTGACGCATCTAAAAAAAGGATAGAGAGGGATACATGGACTGGGAGATCTTTCCTTCTCTACACTGTATATATTCTTTTTAACCTTTAGGATCTTTTCATTAACTAAGTACTGGCAAAACATTTAAACCATACCACCATGAGCCATACCTGGGTCTGAATTGGTATTTTGAACACTTTAATGTTATAGACCCTGGGTTTTCAACAGGGGTCCTTGAATGTACTGTAGAGGGTCCCTGGCCAGAGTTGATATCCAATGACTATATAGATTTGGGGAAATATTTCAAAATATAAAACCTTTTTTAAAATATAACCCTTTTAAACTTATAATGGGGATCCCCTGGATGCCTTTGAGCCTGGGTGTGGGTCCCTGGATCAGAAAAAGTTTGTGTCTTTTAGAAGTTCCACTAATCTGTCTACAACTTCTAAAAGACACAAACATTTTCAGCCATATTCAAAACAAAATATTTTTTCATTGTAAGATTTGATTAGTAAATAATTTTTAATTTCAAGAGATCTGCAGAAGTGTTTCAAATTGTACTTATCATAGTGAATTATTTTAAATACATATGTATTTGCAGGTTTACACTGGACAGGGACGAGAACCATCAAAGTGTTCAACTTTATATTGGAGTTTCAGTTTGTTTGTTCACTGCCTGCAAGCGTACCTGTGTGTGACTGCACAGATTTCTGTGGGGAGGCAGTATAAAGCTGACGGTCGCCTGGTTTCGATTTCTCCTTGTAGCTGGAAGAGTGGAGTACTTCTTACTGCTTAGACCACTCACTTCTCCCCCTGAGGACTTTTCTACCTTCACTATGCACAGAAAATATTAATTTTGTACTGGTGGCGACAAAATGCCACAGAAAAAGCTCATGCGAAGGTATAGAATGTTGTTGCCTTTAGGGGTCTGTTGTTACCAAACCAATTGGCTCACTGCATGCTACTGGTATATATGTGACAAAACATTAATATAGACATTGCTTTTTTATTCAAATAAAGGGTAATGAACAATAATAATGCTATTTAATAATTTTCACAAAGTGGGAGGTATCGACCGTACCCTAACCTTACCTGACTGCATGTCCCTGCAAACAACCAGTGGAGCTGGCAGAGGAGGTGAGAGAGAGAGAGAGAATTGCGTGAATCACGAGTCTGAGGCGCGTTGATCTCGGAGTTGGAGCGACCCCGGTAATCGCAGCTTCCGTCAGCGCGCTCATAAACGTAATTTAAGCGGTTACGATTGGCCCAGGCTGAGTGCGCAGCAGTTTGACAGAGCTGGACCGTGGGCATGCTTAATCACAGGACCGGGGTGTTTTATGCCCAGGCTCCAGCCGATGTGCTTCATTAGTCTGTTGATTGGAGGTCAATAAGACGCTGCTGTTCTGCACTGGGAAGGGGCCCACTTGCTTCTTACAGCAAAAGGAAAAAATTAGATCAGTATGTGTACACTTAACATGTTTGCTTAAACAAGGATTATCTGTACAGTTTTCTCTCCAGTTGCTTTAAAAATGTGTTTTGGCGGCAATCCCACTCGATCGTCCTTCTCCTGAAGTCTCCTAGGCTACTGCAGCAGGAGGAGCAGAAAGCAATAACAGCCCTTATTAATACACCTGACATTATCTTCTGCTTGTGCTGCCTGGTCCAGACGCAGATAAACCAGCGTGTCACATGACAGGAAATAACTGGCATCATTGGTGGCAGGTGTCTGGTTTCGGTGGCTCCACACAGCCGCCCCCCCCCCCCCCCCCCATTCCAATAAATGGATTGTTTGGCCTCTCCTGGCGGACGTCTTTTCCGAAAGGCAGACGCGAACGCAATGCAACTTCGCCTTCCAATTAGTTTTAATTAAAAAGAGCGTTATTGTTCCACACCTGCCTGGAGTGATCCTACCCACTCCGGCAGCAAGGGGCCTCGCAGTCAGAGGGGTTGATATTACAATTTCACACTGCAGAAGAAAATGCGACAGACGCAAAACTACTATTTTTTTTATATCCTATGTTATTTATATATATTTTTCGCCCGTACTGTAAAAGGTTAGCACCTTTTCCGCGCCCTTGTGTAGAAAGTAGCCGGTGTTTTATAAAGCGAGCATAGTCTGTCGCGGTGGCCGTGTGTCTGAGATGAATGAATGGCCAAGGCTGGAAATGTCAAGGAAATGTCAAATGCCTGCCGGCCTTATCCATTTCACCTTCCCACCAGTGTGTACTGACTGGAGATGTAGGCCCTCAGACATACGGGGTGGTTCCCCAAATAAAGAGCCCCAGCCCCTTTGGTCCTGGTGCCACAAACATGGCTATATTTCCTCCATGACCTTGAATAAACCTGGCGTAACCCGCCGGATGAATGGGAAGGCGGCGCGGTGAAGTTAAGCGGATTCCGCCTAGTTTTTATTGCTCAATTGTCTGGTCCTTTGAATGGAGCCTTGTAGATGAAATTAAACTACAGTTTCGTGATACGAGGAAGGATCCTGATGGGGACGATTTATAAAAGGAACTGATTGTCCCTTCAATCCTGATTGTAAGGCCTTACAGTGTATTCATAAATTGGCATTTGGCTGCTCTGTGTGCGTGTGTGGGTTAGGGAACACACCCATAGGAGGCAGGTCCTTACCCCCACCCACAACCCCAGGCCACTCTGGGCCCCTCCCAGGGGGGGGGGGGGGGGGGGGGGTTAGGTCTACGCCTCCCCCACAGGCCACTCCACACAGTAAGAGCCAAGGTAACCAATCAGACTCTTTTTGGCCTCTCTGACATCACAATCCATCGTGGAATGCATGGTAATTCATGGCTCTAAACTCTGCGTAATGCGCAACAAAAACATATACAATTAAATGCTTTTCGGATATTTTCAGCAGAGGTAGAAAGTCCAGGGGTCTGAAAGTAAAAGTGCTGCAATGTGTTTCTTCCACCCATGAACTCAGCCTGCTGATTTCACTAATTAGTTCTACCTCCTGGCTGAAGAATTGTGTTAATTAGCAAATCCAGGTGACTGAAACTAAATACTGGGGAGGAATTTTACTTTCTGAACCAAGATTTTCCACCTCTGCTTTTTCAGCATTTAACCAGACATGGCAATGGTATCAAGACATATCACTGTGCCTGTGTATTTACACATTTATTAAATAACAAAAAGATATTGCAAAGTATACACATTATGCATTCATTATTGCAACTTTGGTCTTATTAGGATATATTTGAATTTAATCAACAGAATGTACAAAAGCAACACGTTATTGGCATATATTTGGAGTGCCTCCATATATATAATTTCATATAAAATATCTTGTATTATGGATGATGTGATTGGCTACATAATCCCCTGCATTCCTACCTATTTTGATTCCACAAATGCAAAAGAGAACTGAGTCCTCACTCGATTCGCTTGGTTAATTAAAATAAATGTTTCAATACGTGAAATTGCATTTTCTTTTGTGCAAGGGTTTACCAGCCATGATGTGCTCATTTAGCCGATCACCCATGAAATCTCCCGAGACATCATTTCTCTGTCATATGAATATGACCGAATATGGCTTCATTTAGCTGAACACCATTTTCATCTCCCTTTCACTGCACCTGTCAGGGAGGAAGAGGATGATGAAGCTCGATCCTGAGGATCCGCGATGGCGCTCAGCTTGCCGTCCGGAGCCCAGAAGCTGCCCGGTGTGAGGAGGAGGGCGAAGAAGGGGAGGAGGGATGTGAGTCGTGTGTGTGTGTGTGTGTACGTCTGGGCCAGGCTCCAGAGCAGTACAGTGGAGCCAGACGATGACGGAAGAATAAGAGTCCCTGGGTTCTAGTCGTGTACCTGCAACACAGTGACTCACACCAGCGAGGAGGCTCTAATGCTGCTGAAAAATGACTCTTTTGGGCATGCTCCTCCCCAAACAAGCCCTTCTACTGCGCCATTCCCTGCCTTTCTTCACCCTTTCTTATGAAGAATGTGACAGCACTCACAAAAATATATATATTTTTTTATTATAGGAAGGGGTTTTCAAGTCTGAAATACTAATTTGAGCCAATGAAGTGTCGTTATCACATTTTAAGTTTTTACCAGAGTATAGTGATTGAACAGCAAAAAAAAAAACCCTTAAGAGGATTATCTTGTGTTCTATGATACAAGACTAATTGTTTTCTCTGGATTTCATGCAGATTTTCTAAAACTTGCACAGTAGATTGCACAGTTTGTTATATTCAAAGGTGAAGTTGAATAATAAATCAAAACAATTTCAACCCATTTGTAGAAAAACTATGTTTTAATCATTATGAATGTTTAATTTGCATGGTTAACTTCAGGTAGATGCCAAACATAGTAAATTTTAAGGATTGTGTAAAAACTTACGCCCATTTTTTCGTCTTTTTCACTCTATGTGCAGAAAGCTAGAGGTGCTACAATGTCTCGTAAGTAGTAAAATTGGTTCAGTCCCCACTCCCCAAAAAAAGAAAAAAAAATCCTGAGCATCAGGTCTAGATGGACCTGACTGTCATATCACAGAGACCTCTAGATGTCAGCCAAGATCCAGAGCTCGGAAGCCTGACTCTTCAGCTCCGACCAGCTGAAATTCATATTGCCTGCATAGCGTGCACAAGCCTTGTTTTCTCCGTGGAAATAATAATGGTGCATAATTCGTGCCATCATTACGTGTCACAATTAGCCGTCTTTGTCAGGAGGTGAGGTGTACTGAATGCAGCAGCCGACGAGCTTCGGGGCGCAGTGGCATGTGAGCGGCGAAACCCTCGGAGACCCAGAGCGAAGAGGCCCCTCGCTATCCTCTCACCCTGGAGACCTAGCGAGGGGCGGGAGTCCTTCGCTCGCCTCCCGCGGACGAGGCGCGCGCCAAAAGCCTGCCGCCGACCCAGCCGCGGATCCCTTGGGCGAGATAGGTTATCCGGCAAATGGAGATTTGAGATTCGGCGAGGCGTGAATAAAGACTCCGCTCTGTGGAAATGATTAATAAGGACTCTGCATGACTGGAGAGGGCAAGAAGCAGAAATGTCAAAAGTCATTTAGGACAGGAGCCGCAGTTCCCCCACCTCTAGTGTTAAGGCGCAGACTGCGCTCTGACCTTTTACTGAAACAGAGCACAGTCAGGTGCCCCCATGAGGATAGGGGGGGGGGGGGCTTGTGATCTAAAAGCGTTTTCATCTCCGATCACTTATTATGAAGCCGCGAGTTTGTCACTGGGGCCAAAGGGGGGGGGGGTACAGCATTGAGGTGCTCGCGGTGCTGGATGATGCGTGTCTGTGTGTGTGTGTGTGTAGGTGGGGGGCGGAGCTACATAATTCTTGTGTTTTCCCTTGTCTCCAGACCTCTTGAACGGGGGGGACAGGACGGCGTGGCAGCTCATTATTGTGTCATTACCTCCTCCACCGTGACGCACATTCAATTTTACGGCACGGGGAAGGACTGAGTGGGAATACACTGGATGCTTCATTACCTGGCCTCTCTAATGAATGCCCAGCCAATTCCGCCGCTCAAAAGGGAAAAAAAAAACCTTCTCCCTAAGCAATCTAATCTGGGCCCAATTTGAAAAGCTTAGCGGCGTCTGAAAGAGTTAGATCTGTTTGGCGGTTTGGCTCAGGAAACAACACTCATCAGAGACTTCTCCTGCCAGTGAAAAGGACACAATTAAGGGCTGCGGGAAGACCGTCCACGGCGGCCGAGAGACACAGAGAGGGAGAAGGGATAAATATGACATGAAAGAGCGCGCAAATTATGAGCCGCTGCAAAGAATCCTGTTTAGCTTTGAAAGCTTATCGGCTTGTCTCCCTGCGGCTTGTTCGAATTGCACAGCCAGCAGGCGTACCACCCTTTTCATGTCAAACTGCTGAAGCTAAGGAGGGGTGGGCGTTGGTTCGTACCTGGATGGGAGACCTCATGGGAAAATTAAGTTGCTGGTGGAAGCAGTGTTAGAGGGCCTGTAGGGGGCTCTCTTCCCTCTGGACCAAATAGAAGAAAAAACTCCAATGCCAGTGATCTTCATTCCTGGTCTGCTGGTTTTTATTTTTGGGTCAGCAACTAATTCAGACCCAAGAAATCAGGTGAGGTGAGTTAATGTGTAATTAAGTGACCAATTAAAGTGCCGAGTTACAATGAAAACCAGGTGACCCTGTGGCCCTCCAGGACCAGGGATGAAGATCACTGCTATAGAAGGTGCCACTGTTGAAATAACGAGGTACACCGAGGTCCTGGCTCACTGTGGAGGCGGTGGTGTGAGATATTTCAATCGCGGCCTGATGATGACCCAGCGGCCCAAAAGTGGGCCGGCCCATCTGGCATTAGATAGAATTGCCAGACGTCCAGTCCGATTGTGGGTGTCATTCCCATGTTCGATTACTCCCTAGGCCAGAGGCCCTCAAGTTCAATCTCGGAGGGCCAATGTGTGCCCTGGTCTACAGTCTATTATGTATTTATACAAGTCATTTTTTTTGTATACAAGTCATTTTTTGCAGTGGCAAATTGTGTTTAAAAGAAAATGTGTTTTATTGGAAAATGAATTTTATAACCAATAAAAGACAAATTTTTTGCAGTGGAAAACGAACCTTTACAAGTTTGTTTCTTTTTTTTTTTTAAACAGAGATGTAGTGCTAGGTGTGTATATAAATTATTAAGAGTCTGAAGATGATGTTAGCTACCCAACTGAGAAAGGTTTACTACCCCCACCTGCACACATACACACACACATTCCATACAAAAAACTGCACTCACACAAACACACGCACACACAAACTCAGTGTGATTCTACACTGTCGGAATTGGCATGGGCCCTGTTCTCATAATCCAAAATGTCCTTATAGTGTCTCTATGTATTCAGGTACATTGGTCTCATAAACTGTTCCAGCCAAAACACACACACACACACACACACACACACACACACACACGTGAACACGCAAATACACACACACTTACTGTACATACGCACACATGAACACACAAATACACACACACACACACACTATGTACGCCATACTGATATCCTCAGCATCTTTCATATATCATGCGGCAGCAGACACAGAGGATATGCTCTTGTCTCTTGTATTGGGGGTGCCAGTAGTTATTAAGATTTGCGGATAGGGTCACCGTGATGGATTGGGCTACTGCTTCCCCCTGTCACCGCACCAGGAACACAAGATGCCATTTCTGCACACATTTTTCAGCACTTTTCATGGATCATGACGCGGTCAAGATGAATTAGGGGTCACTCCGCCCGCTATTACCCCCGCCCGGGGGCCAGCCGGGGTGGGTGGAGGGACTCTGCAGATAACCCCAAACTACGGCTGACCTCTGTCAGGGTGTAGCCAGTCACAGACGAAGAGGGTTCTCCAGCTTCCACCGGCAGAGCAATGCCGAGGTCAGGCCCAGCAGCAGGAGGGAAAGCGCTTCTCTGGTTTTTAAAAGGAGAGCTGGCAGTTCACCCTCCTTTTGCATTATTTCCACTTCATTCAGGCCGGTGGGAGAGGGTTACAGACAGAGATGGGACCACAGTCATACTTGCCAACCCTGGAACCTCCAAAATAGGGAGGATTTTCAAACCCAAATTCTGAGCAGCGGCGGCGTTGGTGGCGGCGGCGGCGGCGGAGGGAGAAATATATGGGGGAAATACATTTAAGTACCAAATAAGTACCTTTATTTGTTCAAAAGGGACAATGTACATTATGTACATTAATGAAAAGAAAGACCTGCCAGAAGGAGCATGTCAACACAATATATCAACATAGGCTATATGTACAAGTAACAAATGATTATGTACAAGTAACAAATGATTATGTACATCTATTTCTGATAGCCCACAATATATCAAACAAATATACAAATAAGTAACATGTAACAGTGTAAAAGTAGAATCAATTAGAATTAACAATTAGAAATAACAAAGTAATGTGATTAGATCTCTAGACCAGTCCATGCTCTAGACATGCTTGTTATAGTTGTAGGTGCAATGTCTTGCAGCCTGCAGCACAGATTTTGTTGGCACTATAGAAACCATGGTGGGCGTGTAACTGTAATGAGGTCCGAGTGGAAACAGCAGCCTGATGTCGACGGGCCGTGAATAAAAAAGCAAATTGGCGAATTTGGTCGGAAATCGGGAGAAATCCGGGAGAAATATGACTCCGGGAGAAAATCGGTAGGGGGGGGAGAAAATCGGGAGTCTCCCGGTAAAATCGGGAGAGTTGGCATGTATGACCACAGTACAGACCGGTGGGAGAGCAGAGAGGGTTACAGACAGAGATGGGACCACAGTACAGACCGGTGGGAGAGCAGAGAGGGTTGCAGACAGAGATGGGACCACAGTACAGACCGGTGGGAGAGCAGAGAGGGTTGCAGACAGAGATGGGACCACAGTACAGACCGGTGGGAGAGCAGAGAGGGTTACAGACAGAGATGGGACCACAGTACAGACCGGTGGGAGAGCAGAGGGGGTTAGAGACAGAGATGGGACCACAGTACAGACCGGTGGGAGACCAGAGGGGGTTACAGACAAAGATGGGACCACAGTACAGACTGGTGGGAGAGCAGAGAGGGTTACAGACAGAGATGGGACCACAGTACAGACCGGTGGGAGAGCAGAGAGGGTTGCAGACAGAGATGGGACCACAGTACAGACCGGTGGGAGAGCAGGGAGGGTTACAGACAGAGATGGGACCACAGTACAGACCGGTGGGAGAGCAGAGAGGGTTACAGACAGAGATGGGACCACAGTACAGACCGGTGGGAGAGCAGAGAGGGTTACAGACAGAGATGGGACCACAGTACAGACCGGTGGGAGAGCAGAGAGGGTTACAGACAGAGATGGGACCACAGTACAGACCGGTGGGAGAGGAGAGGGGGTTACAGACAAAGATGGGACCACAGTACAGACCGGTGGGAGAGCAGAGAGGGTTACAGACAGAGATGGGACCACAGTAGACTGGTGGGAGAGCAGAGAGGGTTGCAGACAGAGATGGGACCACAGTAGACTGGTGGGAGAGCAGAGAGGGTTACAGACAGAGATGGGACCACAGTACAGACCGGTGGGAGAGCAGAGAGGGTTACAGACAGAGATGGGACCACAGTACAGACCGGTGGGAGAGGAGAGGGGGTTACAGACAAAGATGGGACCACAGTACAGACTGGTGGGAGAGCAGAGAGGGTTACAGACAGAGATGGGACCACAGTAGACTGGTGGGAGAGCAGAGAGGGTTGCAGACAGAGATGGGACCACAGTAGACTGGTGGGAGAGCAGAGAGGGTTACAGACAGAAATGGGACCACAGTACAGACCGGTGGGAGAGCAGAGAGGGTTACAGACAGAGATGGGACCACAGTACAGACCGGTGGGAGAGCAGAGAGGGTTACAGACAGAGATGGGACCACAGTACAGATCAGGGCGGGGAATCGAACCCTCTGGCCACACGGTGACATTAGCGTATGGGTTGATAGTCGGCCGCCCTACGGACTGCTTGAGACGATGCAACATGCCATTGACTGTTTTAATACGTGTCACAGTTCATACACCCCTGCCCCCTTTACCCTGACGGCTGTAATATGGTGCCAGTGATCTAGTTGTGGGCCAGAGGCAGTGTGTTGCCCTCTGAAGTTGCCCATGAAATTGAGAGAGAATGCACTCACCTGTTTGTGCATGGTTCACATCGAAACAAAGCATTTTACGGGACAGCACTGCTGTTTTAAACAGCTCCTGTCTGTTTAAAACCTGTGATGGTTTGTGTGTGATGGTTTGTAATCTTTGTTTATGTGTATGTGTGTGTGTGTGTGTGTGTGAGAGAGAGAGAGAGAGAGAGCTAGCGATAGAGAGATAGAGGTAGATGGAGAAATTGAGTTTTAATCATGTGAAATGACGTTGTTGTCCCCACTTGATGATATTGACCTTTAAAGTGAGTGTGAAAAACGAGGGGTCAGAATTATTCCAGTCCGTCTGCTCTCTCACGGCGTACGGATGTTCCACTCGATCGGGAAATGGAATAATAACTGTAAATAAGAGATAGCGGAAAGAGGGAATGTGGCCGGGAACCGTGGGCTACGTGGGGATGAGAGAGCGTGTTGCGGAGAGCAGGGGATTGGACCGGGCCGTCTGATGAATGCAAGTGCTTAGAGAAGTGCTCAGCGGCTTCACGCTGTTGGTCAGCCGGGAAAGTGGGAAACGGTTTGGGAAGGCATAAGGCGTGGGATTACAGTGATTATCTACAAAAAAAAGGTCCCTCCTTTTGGGGGGGAGGCGGGTATTGAGGAGGGGGGAGGCAGTTGCCAGACAACAATCCTCTTTCCAGGAACGAAATATTCACATTGTCATTCCGAGTTTTTTCACTTCAAGGTCCACTGGTGACCTTGAAGACTGAACAGAATAAATCTCCCCACTCTACAGTAAATATGATTTGTTGGGTAAACACTATTGCAGTTTTTGTATTTTTCAAGAAAGCAAAGTAAGATTGTGAGATACTTCTTCCAACTCTTTCAAATCCCTATTGAGCCAGCATAATTATCACCAAAACGCCCGCGCGCGCACACACACACACACACACACACACACACACGCACACGCACACGCACACGCACACGCACACGCACACACACACACACACACAACTATTACCAAAATGACATGTTTGGGGGGCTGTTTCCCCCTCCTTAATTTGAACACAGATTCATTTGGCTCCACTAATGATGATGCAACAAAAATATTGCAAGAAAAACTGCCAGTTCATTGGTTTCTCTCCCTCAGTCCATAACAAAAATACAGCCATTACGGCTCTTTCGTCCGCTCTGCTGTTGTTGCAGTCGCAGCCCCAGACTAATCACCCCTGCTACAAAAATGAAAAATGAGGAAGCCGCACATAGCTGTTATTTCAGTCCATGAACATTCATTACTGCTGAAGTCTAACTAGTTTCACCCGCTCACTAATCACAAGTTATGAATGCCGCGCCCAGTTGCGCATTGAAGCCGAGGCGGAATCAATAGGCCACTCACGAGAAAAAGCAACTGATGCTGGCGCCCACATTTGAAATATCTCGTTTGGACTATTTTGGAAGGAGAAAGAGAGAGAGAGAGAGAGAGAGAAAAAATAACTGTCGCCTTAATTCTATCTGTCCTCTAAAGAGGGCAGGTTTCAAGACGATCTCGCTCTGTCTTCATACCATGGCCAAGTACAGCACGCGCACATATGAGGGACTTAATGAAATGGAATCCCGCACAATGGGCTCCAACTAGCGGCGCGGATTGCATTTGTGACCCACGGCTAGCTTTTAAAATGTCTCCTTCAGTTTTTCTCAGCACGAATGCACTTAAATATGGAGCCCAGCGTGCCTTTTTATCAAGCGCCTCTCTATGTGTCCCCTCTCTTTTTCTCTGCCCCTTTTTTATTTCCCCTTCCGCTATCATATTTAATAGAGATGCCCGAACAGTTTCCATGGAAACTGAAAAGATATATATATATATATATATACATAAATATACGTATGTATATACAGTATATATATATCCTTTCTACTATCTCTGTACTCTGTCTTTGGGTGGACGTAGCTACGTTTATCTTCAGGTTCTTTTCTGTACATTGAGTGCAGCGAAGGCCAGAGGGTAAAGGGAACAGGCCTGTTTAGATTGGTTAAGCAACGCTTGACTTACAACGAGCTCAGCCCTATAAAAGCCGTTAACAGACATCAAAGGCACAGTCTGAAACGCTGGAGGCAGTGATCTCTCTGATACGCTGCCTAGACACCTGGAATTCAGAAAAAGTCTGCGAGTCAGTATCTCCCCCGACTGAAGATCCCACTAATACCTATTCCAGAGAACCAAATGGGTTATTACAGATGGCAGTGGCTGTCTGGGGGAATGCAATTCTGCAGAATGCCTCGAAGAATGCATATTTGTAATATGCAAAATGTGCAATATGCTGATTTCCCCCCCCCCCCCCTTACGTTGGAATGGGACCATTGGTATTTCATTAAACTGTGGCCTTCCAATTATGATAAAAAGCAGTAATGTCACGCATAATCCCTCTATAGTGGAAAGGGTAGAGAAAAGGGCAACTTACTTTTTAGAGCACCGTGATTTCCAAGGTCTGTGGGGTATGGAAATATCAGTATGTGTGCATATGTGAGTTCATATGTGAGTTCATATGTGCGCACGTGTGAGCAAGTGGGTATGTCTGTTCATGTGTGTGTGTGTGTGTGTGTGTGTGTGCGCGTGTGTGCGCGCGTGTATGTAAGTGTGCTATGTCCCTATGCCGCCTCATGAGTGCGCCCCTTTAAATCTTTAACGAGTTTCCTTCGACTCACCTGAGTCTTGATGGGAAATTACAGACATCTGTTGTGGATTTTCCCAAGAGCACAAGTATTTGCAGCAATCTCTAGCTAGAGGTTAATTTTACATTTTGACTGTTAGTCTTTTGGTTTGGTTAACTTCATGAACGCTGCCGTGCTTAAGCTTATTTTTAAACAGTATTGTGACGTTTGTTTCAGGTTTGTCGTAGCTGCTGTGCTGTTAGGGGTGCGCATTTTGCTGGTTGTATTACCGCATGATTCCCCGTTTTAAAGGGTAACAAAGCACGCTGTTTTAGCTAGACCACGCCCCCTTTCGAAATTTGAAATGCCATAATCTGGGCATGATAAGGTAATAATATAGGGGCTGAGCTCCAGGTATCAAATCACGCCCCAGGATTTTTTTTTTCGCCAGTAGCCTACCCATGCCATGTAGGCTACTCATTTTACACAGGCTGTAGGCAATCACACTAACGTTACCTGCAAGATCAACAATATTGGTTTCCATTTCAACGGGTGCACATGGTCACTGCACTGAACTCTCTCCAAGAGAATGTCTGTAGGGACGTTACAAATGTAAATGTGTAGCATGCATATACTACAACTCCTGGCTCAACTATGCTTTATAGTATAGATTTATTTTTAATAAAGTTAAAAAAAATAAACTAGCTAGCTACTTGCTAAGCTAGACTGAAAAACAAACTATCAAAAAACAAGGGACTATCAAGCTAACTACAAAAATAGGCTACTATAACTTTCAAAAAAGCTAGCTATCACTTTTCTCGCTCTCTCCCTCCTCTCGATGCAGTTTAACCTTTGAGATTCAGTTTTATAGCTGGAGCGTAGCCCGCCCTCGCTCCAAAACTGTCTTCAGGGCGTAGCTGTACAGGTTTCGATTTCGTCACCGGGAGTCATACATCAGCTGGATGAAGTTTCTGGCCAATTCAGAGTTGTGAAAAGCACGCGCAAATGGGACTTTACGCCTGGAACCTGGAATCCACCAGACGCGCAAGCGCACAGACGCTTATTGCGCGCGCAGATTTGAGCAGAACTGAACCCACTAGACGCGCAAAGGCACAAACGCTTTTATTGCTTTTTCGGAGCGCATTCCGTGAATGACACGAAACGCGCTATACAAACAAACAGTCTACATTCCGGATTTGTGAGCTTCGTTTAATAATGGATAAGTAAATATTGCTATTACATATCTTACTGCTTGACAGGTTAATTAAAATGAAAACTTGCATACTGTCAATATATAGTACATGGGAAAATAACTACACATGAATCAGATCAACAAACAAGTCTTCACTGGCTGGCAGCAAATGGCCTACTTTCGATTTTTACTTCCTATAGCTAATGTAATTATGTAATTATAACGAAATCAGTTGAGTGATTACCTTATCTGGCAATATTAATATAGTAGTTTTTTTGTTTGTTTCAATACGAGTTGTAAACATGAGGAAGGCAATTACGGTTTACCTCTTGCTCCAAATGCTCCTGAGGAGAAGAATGTGGGTAGCTACACCCCATGAACTGCTTTGATCACACTTTACTTTGATCACACTTTTGATTATATTAAAACAAATATCTAAACTATATAGAATGTTGTTTTTTAAAGCTAAATGTAGCAAACGAGACAATGCCTCCTTTATAAAGTCCGTTTAATATTATTTATTTATTTAAGACAGTAATCAACATGTTCTAAACATTTAATTTTAGCAGAATTAGCAGCTATTTTGATTATGTAGTACCTTAAATCGATAGAGTGATATCAGTATAATAAAAACAGAAGTAAGCATAGGGTTAATTCATTGAACATGCATGCGGATGGCCAGAAAATTCCGCCCGGAGCGGAAAAATCAGCTCCACGTCCGCGAGCCGTCCGCCCGCCTGCCGTGCGTGCGTGGCCGGTGAGAACCGCGGCAATTCGTTAACATGGGAGCGGAAGTGAAGCGCAGCAGTGCGCGTGTGCGTGCGCTTGTGCTTGCGCGTCTGGTGGGTTCTAGGGGTTACTCCCGAAATTCCGCGTAGCTATTTGTGATTCAGACATTTGACTTATCCGCTGTTTTAAGCGTCTCTCCAGTAGAAGTAATTTAAACACGGAGACAAGACAAGACAACTGAGGAGGTCCAGAGTAGCCTAAGGCACATTTTAACTTGGGTTTTGTTCTGGAGAATGTTCTCGTGTGGATAACTTTTTGTATTCTCGTTTTGGGGAGGTTGGATACATGGTTATACAGTCTATGGTTCCAACGCTTCCTCTTTTGAAACCGCCGGCCATTTTGTGTCTCACCGCCCAAGTTCTTTGGATTCCCAATCTTGTATTTGTCTTGTTTCTTGTTTGTCCATACTTCTACCAGAACCTTGTTCTATGTCTATTGTGATAAATTAATAATTTTGTAACCGTTCCCTTTGTGTTTCAAATCCCTTATGTTGCGGCCCTTCGGGCTGTCGTAACAAAGTGTATGTTTGCTTCCATGTATGTGTGTGTGTGAGTGTTTTTTATGTGAGTGTGTGTGTGTGTGTGTGTGTTTGTGAGCGTTCTTTTTATGTGAGTGTGTGTGTTTGTTTGTGCATGCATGTGTTTGTGTTTGTGAGTGTGTATATAAATGTATGTTGAGTTATACTTTATTAACCCTGTGGGGTAATTTGTCCTCTGAATTTGACCCATCCAAACCACTTAGGAGCAGTGGGCAGCCACAGTGGAGCACCTGGGGACCAACTCCAGTCCTGAGGCCAGTGCCTTGGTCAAAGAGTGTTTGCTTGCATGCATTAATTTGTGTGTGTGTGAGTGTATTCTGCAGGGGTGGTGGTGTTGCAGGTGGAGGGACTGGGAGTGGAGGTGGGGGTGGGGGTGCTGGTGCTGGTGGAGGGACTGGGAGTGCAGTGGCATTAAAAGATAATAATTTCTCTGCTTCCTGGACTGAAAAATGGAAGAAAAAAAAACAAAACAGGAGAGGCGAATGAGCCTCCTCCGTACCTCCCCTCGCCTGCGCCCGAGCCCCAAATGTCACTGCTAGCAGCTGTCCTTCAAAACTAGCCAAGCTTAATACAGAGCTTAGCGGAGAATGCCAGGATCCAAAACCACTCTACTGAAGCTGGGAACATCCCCCCACCCGTCTACCACCCACCCCAGCAGAGACTCCATTCTCCACATAAAAACATAGCAGTGTAGTATGATGGTTAGGAAAACGGTCTGAACGACAGAATAAAATCAAATCAATATTTATTTATATAGCACATTTCACAACTAGTTGTCACAATACGCTTCACAGAAAAACCCAGCCTAAACCCCCACAAGAGCAAGCCAAAGTGACAAGGAAAAACTCCCTGGTGTAACTAGGAAGAAACCTTGGGAGGAACCAAACTCAAGAGGGGAAGAAGTTGCAGGTTTGATGCCCAGATTGGGCATTGCCATTGTGCCCTTGAGCAAGGTACTTAACTTGAACTGCTTCAGTAGAATATACAGTTGTTTAAATGGATTGTATGTACAAACAGTAAGCTGTGTGTAAGTTGCTCAGGATAAGCATGTCTGCTAAAAGGCTAAACATAAATGAAAGAGACATGAACACCAGTTTGGCTCTGTTTTTCGGACAGATATTCCTGGTTGGTGTGGAGTGGCCCAATGTTTTGTTTTGCAGGTGTGTGTGTGTGTATGTGCGTGTGAGCGCATATGTGCATGGGTGCATACATGCATGTGTGTGCGTGTGTGTGTGTGCACATTTGTGCGTGTGTGTATGTGTGTGTGCACGTGTGTGCATGTGTGTGTGTGTGTGTGCGCGCATTTGTGTGTGTGTGCACGTGCGTGCGTGTGTGCGCACGTGCGTGTGTGTATGCGTGCGTGTGTGTATGTGTGCGTGTGTGTGTATGTGTGCGTGTGTGTGTGTGTATGTATGTGTGCGTGTGTGTGTGTGTATGTGTGCGTGTGTGTGCACGTGTGTGTGTATGTATGTGTGTTTGTGTGTGTGTGCGTGTATGTGTGCATGTGTGTATGTGTGCGTGTGTGTGTGTATGTATGTGTGTTTGTGTGTGTGTGCGTGTATGTGTGTGTGTGTGTGTATGTATGTGTGTTTGTGTGTGCGTGTATGTGTGCATGTGTGTGTGTGTGTGTATGTATGTGTGTTTGTGTGTGTGTGCGTGTGTGCGTGTATGTATGTGTGTTTGTGTGTGTGTGTGTGTGTGTGTGTGTGTGTATGTATGTGTGTTTGTGCGTGTACTTTCCTTTGTAAATAACAACAAGGCTCCTTTCCCCCCAAGCTGAGTGATAGCAGTTTTTTCCCTTGCTTTCCTGAGCAGGCTCAGCTTGGGAGGCTTTCACACATGTTATCTACATATTCACTTCTAAATAAACCTGTGGGGATTTGTGTTTGGAGTCCCAGCAGCACATCACCTCAGAGTAATGTTTCTACATGTCAATGAGAGAGAGAGAGAGAGACAGATCCTATAACTGCTCTGCTATTAAGAGTTAAATTCAGTAATGTTTCCATCTTTGTGTTGTTTTTTAAATATTTCATAAGGAAGAAGTAGGACTTATTACTGTAGTTTTATTTCCCTTGTTGCCGTGGTATTGCTTTTCTTTGAACACCGCTTGCTGAATGGTGTGCCCGTGTGAGAATGTGGAAGAGAGAGAAAAAAGAGTTCAGGCCGACACCATTTATACAAACCACTGAAACGGGCGCTGCTAAACACTGAAACGGGCGCTGCTAAACACTGAAACGGGCGCTGCTAAACACTGAAACGGGCGCTGCTATACACTGAAACGGGCGCTGCTATACACTGAAACGGGCGCTGCTAAACACTGAAACGGGCGCTGCTATACACTGAAACGGGCGCTGCTAAACACTGAAACGGGCGCTGCTAAACACTGAAACGGGCGCTGCTAAACACTGAAACGGGCGCTGCTAAACACTGAAACGGGCGCTGCTAAACACTGAAACGGGCGCTGCTAAACACTGAAACGGGCGCTGCTATACACTGAAACGGGCGCTGCTATACATGGGGATGGTTAAGAGGTTCTTTGGGCTGCCTGTCTTGCCTTCTATTTACATGGTTGCTTCATTATTCTTTACTTTTCTCTAGGGCCGAGTATGTGTTAGGAGTAACGTATGTGTCCTGTGAGTGGTGGAATCTGCGTGTTCAGCCCTGTCATGGCTTTGCTGTTTGTGTGGCATTTTTTGTCCGATGAAGGATTGAAAGAGAGAGAGAGTGAGGGGGGGGCGGGGGGGGTGGAGAGTGTGACTTGCTTCTGTACTGCCTGCGCCGCCACCAACATGGAAAAAAATAAATAAAATAAAGTTACAGAATAAAAACAGAGATGCCGCTCGAGTGTAGATTTCAAAATGAGGGGCGGAGGGATGTACATTATCTCCAATTCCATTGTCACCTGTCCCATGTGTTTTTTTACCTGACACCAGCCCGGGATATAAATCGTCCTCTCCATCCGCTGCCCTTCAGGACTAATGCCTGATAAGATGAGGAGAGAGGACAGAAATGCCTCCTGCTTTTCCCGTCATTTATCATAAATTGCACGTGTCAACACGCTACGAGCGGAGGGCATTAGGCGCCGATAAACATTTATAGCGACTTGAGCGAACCTGGGGAATACGCATCCGGAAGCCTTTGGGGTCCGCGCCGTTATCAGCTTTTCCCGCTATTCTAGTCGGGGTTATTTTTATTTTTTATTATACTTTTTTTTCTTTCACAGCACTGGGCCTCTTCTATGCTGAGTGGGCCGGTGTAATTCTCTGCTTTCTCTGCAGTTTCATGCTCATGTGCAATAGGCGCTCGTTTTGGCAGCATGTATCTGTGTCTCTTCTAACAATAGAAAATAATGTCAGAGGGGCTCCGGTTCTATTTCTGCGGCTGCCGGCCTGCACGGTCCACGCATCCTCTCTGACACAAAATAATAAAAAAATATGTTCTTCCAGAGCTGTCAGAAATAACGAGCAAATGCTTGCAATGGCCTCTCGAAAGGAGGCTAAAATGTGTATAAAAATATCAATAAAACATATCTTATTAATTACAGTCACACAGGTAGGAGAGGAGTGTGAGATGATGGTAAAAATGATGATCTGACGGGTCCCTTCCGAGCGGCTAAATATGGAGAGTTTTATCAAGAGAACGCTGCTCACTAGGGTTTCCAAACAGTACTGTAGTGAGGACATCCTGTATTTGTGAGAACATCCTGTATTAGTGAGGACATCCTGTATTAGTGAGAACATCCTGCATTAGTGAGGACATCCTGTATTAGTGAGAACATCCTGCATTAGTGAGAACATCCTGCATTAGTGAGGACTTCGTATTAGTGAGAACTTCCTGTATTTCAGCCAGAAATATTGTGTTTCTGTAGAGGACTCCCTTTGTGTCTTATTTCCCTACATCCAGTAAATTTCACCTGCTGTCGATGATCTGCTTTTACACACTGCCGATAAACAAAGCAGGTGAGCGAAAGACCAAAAGGAGCTACGTACGGCGCTCATGAGAATATCCCGCTGATTTTAGGCTGTGTTTAGCTGTGTGCTGCAAATGTCATTATTTAGATTAATAACTGCCACCCCCATCCCGCCCGCCGCTTGCATGAGTCATGTCCCGTATTGGAGCAGGGGAGCGTTGGCATTGTCAAATCTACTCTTCATACATTACGGGAAGGTTAATAATGCAAGACTGGGGCAAAAGACGAGCCCCTTCTCCCCCTGTCAGTAGTGAAGATGGAGTGGACAGTGAGACGCGGGGGAGGGGGGAGGGGGGAGGGGGGGGGGGGGGGGGGGGGGGCGCCACTGTCAGGAACGGTAACCACGGCAACACTCACATATGCTCCCTCCCATACGCTCCTCCTCGCACGCCAAACCTCCTCCGCTCCTCCCGCCGACTCTCCCGCCTCTAACATCCGTCGAGATGAATTTCCCCCGCACGAAATCCAGGTGAACGGAGGTGAGCCTTCTTCATCGCCACTCATGATTTGTTTGTTTGAGAGGAAATCGCACAGGAGCTTCGAGGTCGTCCGCGGCTTTTCTCGAGTTCCTCCCTAAACTAAGCCTCGGGAAGACCGGTCACGTCAGGCTTCACGCTGTAGCGCCGGCCCATCGCTGCCAAGGCACATTTTTCAGATTTACTCGCTTTAACGTGAGCCTTTATTGGAATTATCTTGAAAATAAAATAAAAAAAGCTGATAATACTGGGGACTACCTCGTCCCCTAGCGCTTCACGGACCAATAAATTAGACATGAAAAACAATGAACCTTTAACTTTAATTATATGAATTTAAGTCCCTGAGTTTTGTTTAATGGGATCTGTGTTATTTCAAAAAGTTTGATATGAACTATCAATTAACCTCCTCCTTCCTGCGGGATCCCACCTTCGTCTAAACCTCTTCGCTTGAAGAGAAGAGCCAAGAAATATATCTGCTTTTCGTGGACTGAGAAGCATTTTTTTTTCAGTCCGCGCAACACTTTTAAAACGCTCCCAGGCACCATGCCTGCGGGACAAGTTACTCTTACTCTGCGAGGAGTAAGATGAGAAGTTACTTTATGACTCAGAGTCAAGGAGGACATTACTAGGATGGAAACAGAGGGATAGATATTTATTCTGCCTGTGTGTTTCTGTTTGGGTAAAAAAAAAATATAGAGAACAAAATATTTGGAGAAAATGTCACCCGGAGCCAGGTTCTACAAAAAAAGTTTGTCAAAGAACAAATGTGCATCTTTTTGTGTGAAATGCTTCTTGCTGCACACTATGTGAAATGCCTGGTGAATTTTGAGTGGATGATTCTCAAGATGGCAGGTGGTAAATCAAGCTTGTACGAGGTGTGAGGGGGTTTCGCAAATGAGGAGGAATGATAGAGAGCGCATTTTTATTATTTTTTTGTGGCGCCCGGAGCTGAGGTAACGTTTCTTGTTCTCGCGTCAAGTGAAATTCGTCCGCTTTAATGGCGGGAATAAACATGGCACTCGCACACGTTTGTGCCGCAGAGCGGGAGGGAGGGGGGAGGGGAAAGGCGTCACGCGACGCAAAGGAAAACTGCCGTCGATGCAGAGAGAGCAATTATTCCTTTTGTTTATGGATTGTGACTGGCAACAATTATCCAAGGTGAGTGTAGGGAAGCAAGAAAGAAAGAAAGAAAGAAACAAACAAAAAAAAAAAGCTCAGTAATGGAGGTGGGGTGGAGGGCTTTTTTTTAACAAATAAAAATAAAAATAATGGTAATAAACAGCAATAACAATTTAATCAACAAAAATAAATGATGAATAAATAAAATAACAATGTACTCTATTTACAATTAAGGGCTATATGGGACTATTCTCTCTGTCTTAGGGACAATGTAGTGGTGGAGTTGCCTGTTCACTGTCTCTCAGGCTATGGGACGCTGCTACATACTGTGCAGCCAGTTGTGCTGTGGGTCTCACCCCAGTAAGACTGACAATTTATTTGTGTCAGTTATTTCTTTGAATTGAGCGAGAGGTATTTAAATCTTTTTTAAAGTATTTTTCTTTCAATTCTGTATATTTTTCACAATGTAGGAGAAAGTGCATCTCTGTCTCCACCTCACCAGTCTCACAGTGACCACACAGCCTTTCGTTCCATGACTGTTTATAACGGCCTTTCTCAATGGCCAGGCTGTGGTCACTGAGCCTGTACTTGACCCTATCTCTCTCTCCTTCCCTCTCTCTTTCCCTCTCTCGCCCCCACACCGTCGCCGTCACTCTCTCTGGCTGTTACTCTCTCGTTTGGAGGGAATCCTTTGGGAATGAAGCGGTGGCGGTATGAGGAACTCATACTTTCAAACCTTCTTCGTCTGCTTCTTCTCATGAGAAGTATATAGATATGCATGTTTCAGTCACAGCTGAAGCTGATGGTTAAATACTATATGTGCTGTGCTGTGCTGTGAGTCCTGGCGTGTAGCTGAGGCCCTTGGACACAGTACACAGGGGCACTTGAGAAGAGGAGTACTCCTGTGGAGGTTACTGCTGAAGCTACCATCCAGTGTTCACCTTAGCATCAGGGCAGAGTTCCAGCTGGCAGCATTTCCCCTTATTTCTTACTTTGTCTCTCTGCATTGTAGTTGTAATTATCTTGGATGTCCGCGCACACACCTTACTTTTGTTCCTGTTGAGTACAAGGAAATTTGTATGTATGACAGCAAAGGATTCAGTCTTTGTCCTTCTCTGATCTCATGTCATTTGTAAGCAATGGAAATACTATGTTTAAAACAAAGCCTTTTCTCTCCGATTTGCGATGCCCAATCTCCATAGGGCTAATAATATGGTTTTATTATTTATTTTATTCATAAAATAATATTAATTAAATTTTCAAACTTTCCTGTGTGATGGTAAATCGTAGAGACTTGAAACTTGGCACACTCGTCACAAATGTATGAAATGAAGACTCCCTAAAATATAACCTCAATAAGCCTTATGGGGGCACTATAATTAAAGTTTCAATTTATACACTTTTGAATAACTCTCACACCCTTTGTCCAATTCACACCAGATTTTGTGTGAGTATTCCCTGGAAGCACCTGCACTTGCATGAAAGTCTGCCAATGCTAATTTGCATATTATTCAAAATAAGCATACAATACTTACCATTGACTTTAAAATTTTTTTTTTTTTTTACCATTTACAGTTGAAGAATTACTGGCATCAGATGAACTTGGCTGTAATGCCCCTATCTACACAGTTTGATTAGCAGGTTCGAATTTGGGCAGGGTTTTTGCGTGCCAGCGCGGAAATGATAATGTAAAGTAATGCTATAGCTAGCGGAATGCCATTGGAAGGCGGAATGCCGTTGGATTTGATTTACGTCACTCTTGTGCCACAAAAACATGAAAACGAAATGATAAATTGCAAATTGAATGATCATTTACTTTTTGTCATAGATAATGTAATTACAATAAGAAACTGCTATTTAAAATGTGGTTTTTCATTTTCATTTAAATTATGACAGGGTTGTACTGTTCGAGGACAAAATAAGTAAAATGTGAAATGGATTTGCATTAAAATTTTCAAATTGTCAGATAAAGTGCGTACATTAACTTGAAAATGAAAACGCAAAGTGGCCTTTTGCATTGTCATTTGAATGATGTCATGTTTGCGCACATTGAACGAAAATGAAATGCAATCGCCGATTTCAATTTAATTAGAATTTTGGCGCAGATATGCATAATGGTATTCATTTAGCACCAATCTTTGGTTGTGTTATTCATTTTGTGTGTGCTTAAAACATTTTGCAAATACAAAAGGTCTTAATAAATCAGGCCATGAAGGTACAGTTTAAAAGGTGGACATGCAGGCCCCAGACTGACCAACAGAGGTCGCTGGTTAGCACCGACACTGTCACTCTGGCTGACTGAAACCCTCTTATTTTGTGCTTTGCCCTGCAGGGCTACTGCCCAGAGTTTGTATTAGACACCGGATTATGGATACCAGATTGGATTAGATACTGAATTAGATACCAGACAGTACCCCCCACCCCCCCACCCCCCCCACAAAAAAAATAAAAATGCCTCTCTGTACCTTCCCTTCAACAAGTTAATTCTTGTGACAAAGGATTAACTTGACAACTGAACTTGACAACTGCACTTCTCATTAATAGCTTGGGTTGTTGGTGATTTATGAATGTAGCCCTTTTCTTCATTTGCACTAATTGTAAGTTGCTCTGGATTACAGTGTCAGCTAAATGCCTAAAATGTAAAATGTAGGCCCATTCAGTAACTGGAATATTACCCTAACAGGCCTTAACACTGTCATCCAGCAGTCCTGCAATACTTCAAAGCCGCAATAAAAACCTCCACAGGGCTGTGGATGCTAGAGGCCAGCTCACCCACAGCCACAGGCATTGGAAAAATACACTAAAATGCATCTTGTAACAAAATACAAAATGGCGGAGCTGTAGGTTGCTCTCAGGAGGCAAAGAGGAGGCATAGATTATGTTTGAACCAAACAAAAAAAACCCATATTATATTATGAAATACAGTACATGCATAGTTCACACTTTTGTCTTTCGGAAATAAAAAAACTGGGCAAAATTTAAGCCACAAGGAGAGGAAGGACACCTGCAGCCTGTTATAAAAATTGGATAAAACAAAAGAAAAGACATGGAGGTGTGCAAATAGGAATTTGTGCAAATAGGTGAAAAGACAAGTGTTCTGATTGTATGCAAACTGTCATCGGGGTTTGGGTGCTATTAAAAGTCACTATGACATTTTATCTCGACCATGCAACAAACGGGCGGTTTCCGTGTTTGTAAATGTTATCTCATTCCTGCCCACCCATATTCACTGCAATTTTCCATAAGGGGTGATTTTACAGACCAACCGCGTGGTTTAGAGGCTGGCTATTAGCTGAGAAATGCCCCACCGTAAAAGGCACAGGCTGGTTTGTATTACGATAAAGGAAAGGGAAGCAATGTGGTTCTTTCACTGCATGACAACTTCATTAATCACCAGGCTAATCGATAGCCGCACAGGAAATGAGAGGGAGCTGCTAAATACAGCTGTAACCCCCCAACTCTGTCCTTTGAATCATTGAATTTCATTGTTTTTTTCTCTTCTTCTATTATATTACATTGCTGGTATTTAGCAGACACTTTTATCCAGACAGACTTACACAACTTTAGCATTTTTACACAGAATACACCTACTAGATAGCTACAGTTGAAGTTTACATACACTTAGGTTGAAGTCATTAAAACTCAGTTAGGACATCTACTTTGTGCATGACACAAGTAATTTTTCCAAAAATTGTTTACAGATTATTTCACTTTTAATTCACTATATCATAATTCCAGTGGGTCAGAAGTTTACATGCACTAAGTTGACTGTGCCTTTAAACAGCTTGGAAAATTCCAGAAAATGATGTCATTGCTTTAGAAACTTCTGATAGGCTAATTGACATTATTTGAGTCAATTGGAGGTGTACCTGTGGATGCATTTTAAGGCCAACCTTCAAACTCAGTGCCTCTTTGCTTAACATCATGGGAAAATCAAAATAAATCAGCCAAGACATCAGAAAGATAATTGTGGAGCTCCACAAGTCTGGTTCATCCTTGGGTGCAATTTCCAAATGCCTGAAGGTACCACGTCCGTCTGTACAAACAATAGTACACAAGTAAACACCATGGGACCACGCAGCTGTCATACCGCTCAGGAAGGAGACACATTCTGTCTCCTAGAGATGAACGTGCTTTGGTGCAAAAAGTGCAAATCAATCCCAGAACAACAGCAAAGGACCTTCTGAAGATGCTGGAGGGAACAGGTACAAAAGTATTTATATTCACAGTAAAACTAGTCTTATATCGACATAACCTGAAAGGCTGCTCAGCAAGGAAGAAGCCACTACTCCAAAACCGCCATAAAAAAAGCCAGACTACAGTTTGCAACTGCACATGGGGACAAAGATCTTACTTTTTGGAGAAATATCCTCTGGTCTGATGAAACAAAAATTGAACTGTTTGGCCATAATGACCATCATTATGTTTGGAGGAAAAAGGGTGAGGCTTGCAAGCCAAAGAACACGATCCCCAGGGACTGGTGCACTTCATAAAATAGATAGCATCATGAGGAAGGAAAATTATGTGGATATATTGAAGTAACATCTCAAGACATCAGCCAGGAAGTTAAAGCTTGGTCACAAATGGCTCTTCCAAATGGACAATGACCCAAAGCATTCTTCCAAAGTTGTGGCAAAATGGCTTAAAGACAACAAAGTCAAGGTATTGGAGTGGCCATCATGAAGTCAAGTCCTGACCTCAATCCAATTGAAAATTTGTGGGCAGAACTGAAAAAGCATGTGCGAGCAAGGAGGCCTACAAACCTGACTCAGTTACACCAGTTCTGTCAGGAGGAATGGGCCAAAATTCCAGCAACCTATTGTGAGAAGCTTGTGGAAGGCTACCCGAAACATTTGACCCAAGTTAAACAATTTAATGGCAATGCTACCAAATACTAATAGAGTGTATGTAAACTTCTGACCCACTGGGAATGTGATGAAAGAAATAAAAGCTGAAATAAATCATTCTCTCTACTATTATTCTGACATTTCACATTCTTAAAATAAAGTTGTGATCCTAACTGACCTAAGACCTAAGACAGGGAATGTTTACTTACTGTTAGGATTAAATGTCAGGAATTGTGAAAAAACTAAAGTTTAAATGGATTTGGCTAAGGTCTATGTAAACTTTCGACTTCAACTGTATATACTGAAGCAATTCAGGTTAAATATCTTGCTCCAGGGTACAATTGCTGTGTCTTCTCTGAAGATTGAACCTTTAGGTCCAGTAAGTCCAGTTCCATAACCATTACTACAAACACCCACACTTCTCCCATTCCAGAACCATCCAATGTTACATGTTCATGTGTTACAGACTCAGCTGTGGGGGGCGTGGGGGGGGGGGGGTATTGGATTACAGCTGTGGGGGTATGTGTTGCCGCTCTGAATTCTCTCGGTACGGTGCTGCAAATGGAAAGACCCGCTCAATTCCGCGCCATTTCCTCATCACGCCATGAACATTATTAACATGTAGCGGCCCTGGCTGTGCAATGATCTCATCTGGGGAGGCTCCAAAGGCCTTGATTCGCAATGGGCAGAGCAGCCAGGGCAAGTGCCCGGTGTGCCAGGCCACTAGAGGTGCCAGAGGACGCCGACTTCACTGAAAAAACATTTGATTGTTAGCACTCCAAATCAGTGGTTTGCTAGCCTGAAAGTATGGTATTTATTGCATACAACGCAGAAAAAAACAACAATTATGAAGCGTTCGAAATTAAGTGGGGAAAAATAGGTGTCGCAAACAAGAAAAAGCAAAAGGCATGGAGGCCTATCCAAAATGAACAGCGCTGTTTTCAGATGAGCAGCACAGAAGTTCAAATTTAGCTGAAGCTAATTCTGGGGTGGAAGATGACAAGCAGACTACAGAGAGATGGACCTGATGGACTCATGGCAGAGACTGAAGAAGAGGATGAGCTGCCGCAAGAACTCGACCTAACGCCAGCAGGCGAAGATGAAACAGAAAAGTTGGGCGAGTCTTCAGCTTTTAAAGGCAAAAAGGAACCACCACGAGAGGCTGCTGGTGAAGAGACGCAGCTTGGAGGTGGGGTCGGCTGAACTCCCTACTGTTTCAGATATCTGAGGACCCCGCATTATGGCCTAACAGAATCTCTGACTTAGCCTTATCAGAACTGAACTAGTTAAAAGAGGTTCAAAGCAGTTAGTGGACATAATTTTTCATAATATAACATAATATATTTCATACCATAATATAATTCAGCAGGATATGTCCCGCTCTTGTACTACAAGTTGTAGTTTTTACTTCCAGGTTACTTCCTGAAATTGTCGGATGAGTGTGCTCCTGAATCCCCTCAACAAAACCCCCGGAAATAAGGGTTTCATCCTGGGATTATAAGTGCCCCCATTTGTGAGAAAAAAGTCACTCACTCAAAAGCTTTTTGACGAAGTTGACTCAAATATGTTCCCTCAAAGGGGTGAAGGGATCATATTCGGTCACGGCCCACATATCAGCTGAGGTGGACGGAGAGATAACAATTTTTTAGCCAATTAAACTGAGGGATGATTAGATGGCAGATTGAAAGAGCAAGGTTGGGAATTTAGCCAGGACACCAGGGAAACCCCTGCTCTTTGCAATAAGTCTCATGGGATCTTTAATGACCACAGTGAGTCAGGACCTCGGTTTAACGTCTCATCCGAAAGACGGGAAATGCATGGAAAAGTAACGCTAACAACATTGTATTGGATATTTTATTATAAGTTTATTATGTCTTTGTATATTAGTTGTACTTTTAATATTATGGTTAAGCCATTTTATGTAATTATGAATAGCTCTTATTTATTCACAAAGTCATCTTTTTTACATCAGTGTATAAATATTTGCAGTGCAATATTTGGGTCTCAGTTTTGATTTCTCAAATTGTTTCTGGTGGTTTATTTAATGGCTGAATGAGCACTTACACTTTGAGATTCGGGCTGTCTCGTCCTGTTGATGATCAATATGACTGGAATGCATGCTCTCATTTGCCGGTTTATGGCTTTAGATAGCTGATGGTCTGAAATGGCAACTTATCAAAACACAAATGCATATGAATAACCTGGATTGGAAATTACATCAGTGCTTTCAAGACCAAGAGCAACTCTTAGCAAATGTCTGCACAAAATAAACTTTATTCAGATTCACAAAGGCTGAGCAGGCACTAGCATCCAATAAAGACCTCTGACCTTTCATTTTGGAGACACTGTGCAATCATTTCTGGAAGTCTATAGGCTGATCCCTTTAGTTTAGTGGTAAATAACATTCTCTTCAGCTGTCATTCCTGTTTTTTCACCCTTCCTGGGAGTCCTAAGGAAAAGCATGTTAAAATTGCATGATTTCAGGCTTTTGCCATTCACAAAAGCAAATGACACAGAAATATAGGTTAAAGATTACACAGGCTTTTTTTCAGTTTGTTTTTTGACATTTTTGAAAGCATTCTTTTTTTGTTGCCTATTTGTTGGTGTTTTCTGTCTCTACCAGAAATTCTGGAATCCTGAGAGACAGGAAGCATGGGGATTTTTTTTTATTCTAGGAGGAACTGCTCAATGAGTTATGAAAAGCCACGAGGGTAATGGGGGCAGTTTGAAGAGGCAGATACTGGCAACTCAAGCAGATGAGAGGCTTTATTGAGGATATTTCTACTTTTATTAGGCTGCGTATTATATTCCCAATCACAGTGACATGAACACCAGTAAAAAGTCGAAATAGGGAATCTTTGCTTTTCATTTTACGAGCCGTTTTACTGTGTTTTACTACGCGCTCGTCATGCGTCCTCTGCGGTTTTTCACACGCCGCCGAGCGATCAAACCCTCCGGCTGCATGGGATTTTGCTTGGTTGCACTCCCTCTGTTTTTCGATTTGCGGTTGTGTGCTCTGATGTGTTCTTAGTAAGACGAGGTTGAAAGATGAACAGTCATGTGTAATTGTGTAACTGCACATTGTATTCTGTTACTGCAGCTCTGTCACGCAGGTATGTGAACAGTACCATGTTGCTAGCACAGAGGACTGGCATTGTGAACCTTTAGGATTGATGTGTTTATCTGATATTTTCCCTCATTATCCTTCTTATTTAGATTCAACTTTATTTCCTATTGGTTTTATTTTATATATTTTGCAGTACATGGAAAGAAGTCCTGCACACTGTAAGATGCTTGCAAAAAAGGCATTTAATAGGTGCAACGGTTCGGTCACATAGACCTTTGTCAGACCTTTTTCAGGTGTGCATTTTTTTGCACCATCATTGTCTTAAAATCCTTGGCCTAAAAGTTCCCCTGCACCACAGAGTATTACACAGCTTTTTTGAGTATTGGCAATAAAGAGATGAGGAAGAGCCAGTACTAGTCATTCCACAAAAAAATAAAAAAATAAATAAATGAGAAACTCCACAGCTACCCGGGGATAAACAGCACAAATGCGCTCTCCCTGGAGAAGGATCAGCGATGCACTGCCTGACTGCGTAGACGCTTCCCCCGGGAGCAGACAGCAGGGGTACCCACCTCAAGAGAGGAGCGACACACAACCTTGATTAGTCCCCAATATCACGCCCACCCCCCCCTCTCCCCCTGGGACCCCTCGTTAGGGAGAGATGGCACCTGGTGTGACACGGAGTGCGCCGCACCTTTAGCCTTTTCCCGTTTCACACCTGCTGTTTCCCTGCATCTCTGACACACTAAAGGGAGAAACAGGATTCGCAAAAAAACAGATCCTGCTGAGCTCACTGGTGCGTTCTGCTCCCCGGAACACACACACACACACACACACACACACACACACACACACACACACACACACACACACACACACACACACACACACACACACACACACACATTTATTCCTCTCTATCCTCATTAGCACTAATCTAATACAGGAGGAATACAGGCACCACAAAAGTTGCAAGAAACCCTCCTTCCTTGTTTTCATCGCAGGCCTCAGCGTCCGACCGGCCTAGCCGTGGGGGGGGGGGGGGGGGGGGGTGCGGCAGTGAGAGCGGGGTAGGTTCAGGTTATGGGTGATGGCAGTGGGAACGGGCTCTGTCTCGCGCTACTGGAATAATGCTGAGTGCCAAACTCCTATTTACTGTTTCCCTGGTGACAGAGCCGTCTGGAGAACTCTTATTTATTACAGCCCGTCAGGACGTGTGAGCCGGTCGCATGAACGTGAACACAAAACTCGCCGGATCACAGAGTTAAAAAAAACCCCACAAAAAAACAAACGGTGAACCTTTCCTCCCGCAGTTCATTACAGCTTGAACACCCTTCTGAGTCCTCAGAGCCACTAGCACTGTGGTCAAGGGCAGGGTAGGCCCAAACTTTAATACATGAATGAAAAAATAGGAGAAGGAAAAAGAAAAAAGGAGCAGGGGCCACAAACGACAGAATGAATCAGGGGGTTTATATTTCAATTATTTCCTGGAAGTAGTACTCTCCGAGCGCTTCTTGGAAGCTCCCCGGAGCACCTGCTCCACAGACAGTCGATTATCTGACCGTTAGCAAATGCAACTCGTAATGTCTGGGGACACACAGTAAGACACACCCACCAGCCATTGAGAAGCATATGACCATGAAGACTGAGTTGCCATGATTTGTCCAATCGCAGCAATAAAGGTACCTTTGCCATTCAAAATGAAACAATTTAAAGAAACAATCTTAAGATTTTCTATGAAGGGTCATAAGAGTGATATAATGTAACTTATTCATTAGCCATACATTCATACGTGCTGCATAGACATTCATAAATTCTTATGTGTGATGGGAGGGGAAGGGGGTCGGAGAACCAGACGCGACCGGAAGGGGTTCTAAAAGCTATCCACTAACGTGGAACAGCCACAAGTTGGGGGAAAGAAAAGGACTAGCCTGACAGAACAGGATAAACAAAGATAAACAAAAAGGGAAATAACTCCTGGCGAATATGCCAACTGAAATCAACCCAGAAAAGAGGGTGAATACAGGCTCGAAGACTCAAGCAGAATAGAAAGAACGAGAAAGAAAAAAACGTCCAGTTCAATAATACCAATGAGCTCAAACGAGGAGGTAGGAGAAAAAGGTAACAAAGGTTACAGCCTCCACGAGGACTGAAATAAAATTGAAGAAAGAACTAGCTAGAGAAAGAGAATAGGAAAGGAAAAAGTCCTAGAGACTAAACCTATACTCAAGCTAACGAAGTTCCATGCGTATCTTTAACTCTTTCCTGACTGCCCAAAATAAGTCCGTTTTTACCAATACTGATTAAACACTGATTAATTCAGGTCCATTTGTCCAATTTTCATGGATTATGTCTTGTTTTTTTTTCTGGGTGAGAGAATAAACTTTTTTAAAAGAAATTGGAGGAAAATATCATCCACGAACTCGGCTCCGAAATGGCTCCTTCCTCCAAATCACGGTCGATTTTCACTTTCTTCTCCACTTTCCATTCCTCCATGTTTCAGAATCAAAGTCACCGTCATTATCATCGTTGCGCATAGTGCATATTTCAGCAACTTCGTC
>CM056387.1:35907738-35927150 GCA_029718625.1 Synaphobranchus kaupii
AAAAAAATACTATCAATAAAAAAAAAGCCATTGTGTATGTATAGCTATTCATTTTAACATGCAGTTATTACCAGAACCACCACCATTATCAGATAACAAGGGCGAAAGGATCTTTTCATTTACAATTGATATAAATCAATAATAAAATATGTTCATTTTAAATCAAAGATTTTCTAGCTTTAGCACAGTTGGACTCTGGGTAATTGCTGAGTAAGCACTAGGGTCCTTCATTCAGGCAGGCAGGGCTAAACTGAGGCAGCCTGTGTCTTTGAAGCCAGCTGTGCTCTGGGAAGGCCTGTTATTGTTCTGTAATTGAGTGCAGACGAGACCCAGGATTCATACACACACACGCACACGCACAGGCACATCCACACACACACACACGCACAGGCACATCCACACACACACACGCACACAGGCACATGCACACACACATACACACACACACTCTCTCTCACACGCACGCACGCACGCACGCACGCACGCACGCACGCACGCACGCACGCACGCACGCACGCTATGAAGACCCATTGATGTCAAAAATAACGAAACACATGCACAGCAACGCCTGCTTTGATGCATGTGCAGCACAGCAGCGCCTGACGTGTCATGTAATTTCCCCATTGACTTATAACGGTCACGCGTGCACGCGTACGTTCACGCGTAATGACTGTTGCGCACCACTAATCGTATTTATGAGACGGTCCAACAGTGTCAAAAATAACGAAACACATGCGCAGCAACGCGTGTGTGCCTGCGTGATTAACTTGGTAAATTTTGGTACGCGTGCGTGTGTGTGTCCGTTGTTACGTGCGCATTGTATTTCACGCGTGACTATGAAGACCCATTGATGTCAAAAATAACGAAACACATGCACAGCAACGCCTGCTTTGATGCCTGTGCAGCACAGCAGCGCCTGACGTGTCATGTAATTTCCCCATTGACTTATAACGGTCACGCGTGCACGCGCACGTTCACGTGTAATGACTGTTGCGCACCACTAATCGTATTTATGAGACGGTCCAACAGTGTCAAAAATAACGAAACACATGCGCAGCAACGCGTGTGTGCCTGCGTGATTCACTTGGTAAATTTTGCTACGCGTGCGTGTGTGTGTGCGTTGTGACGTGCGCATTGTATTTCACGCGTGACAAGATGATGCGCACTGCACTCAAAGCGTGTACACGCTCGTCTGTCACTGTTAGAGAAATTTTGTTATGCGTTCACACACACACCCGTTCGCATTTTTTGATGCTACGCAACCGGAAGGTCTGGAGACCCACACGTCTCATAATGCGACTGAACGTGTCACACACACACCTGCTTTGATGCCAATTTCCCCATTGACTTATAACGGTCACGCGTTCACGTGTAATGACTGTTGCGCACCACTAATCGTATTTATGAGACGGTCCAACAGTGTCAAAAATAACGAAACACATGCGCAGCATCCCGCGTACATGGACGCGTACATGGCCGCGTACATGGACGCGTACATGGCCGCGTACATGGACGCGTACATGGCCGCGTACATGGACGCGTACATGGACGCGTACATGAATTTTTATTAAAAATTAAAAATCTAACAAAAAAGATCATTTGTTTTATAATTGCCTTGAAGATCAAATGTTCATATAGAACTAGGGCTGCAACTAGCTATTTTGATAATTAGAAGAAGTTTTGTAGTCCAAGGCAGCTCTACAAAATTAAAAAGCCTTTATTGAATGGCTCACGTTATTTAGAATATTAAAAAACCAACATGTTTCGGCCTACATAGGGACTTCATCAGCTGGTGCTGAAAGAATGGAACAATATATAACATAGCCAGAAGGGGTCAGTCGAGATACAATCTATTAAATAGATCGTTATATAGATCATTATGTCAAATGAATAAACAATATTACTTACAAAATAATGCATCAAACTAATACATAATGTATATATATATATATATATATATATATATATATATAAACAACAACTCAAAAAACTAAAAGGAAAAAATAAATACTGTAGCAACATAAGAAAACAAGTCAGATCAAATCAATAAGTCAAACATACTAGATTGATGTTAAACAGAAAATAATATAATACAAACAATATAATATAAAAATATAATGTAAAAATATAATGTAAAAATAAAATAAAGAAAATATCAGGAAATGAGCAATGAACAATGGACAAAGTGCCAATTTCCCCATTGACTTATAACGGTCACGCGTTCACGTGTAATGACTGTTGCGCACCACTAATCGTATTTATGAGACGGTCCAACAGTGTCAAAAATAACGAAACACATGCGCAGCATCCCGCGTACATGGACGCGTACATGGCCGCGTACATGGACGCGTACATGGCCGCGTACATGGACGCGTACATGGACGCGTACATGAATTTTTATTAAAAATTAAAAATCTAACAAAAAAGATCATTTGTTTTATAATTGCCTTGAAGATCAAATGTTCATATAGAACTAGGGCTGCAACTAGCTATTTTGATAATTAGAAGAAGTTTTGTAGTCCAAGGCAGCTCTACAAAATTAAAAAGCCTTTATTGAATGGCTCACATTATTTAGAATATTAAAAAACCAACATGTTTCGGCCTACATAGGGACTTCCTCAGCTGGTGCTGAAATAATGGAACAATATATAACATAGCCAGAAGGGGTCAGTCGAGATACAATCTATTAAATAGATCGTTATATAGATCATTATGTCAAATGAATAAACAATATTACTTACAAAATAATGCATCAAACTAATACATAATGTATATATATATATATATATATATATATATATATATATATATATATATAAACAACAACTCAAAAAACTAAAAGGAAAAAATAAATACTGTAGCAACATAAGAAAACAAGTCAGATCAAATCAATAAGTCAAACATACTAGATTGATGTTAAACAGAAAATAATATAATATAAACAATATAATATAACCAATATAATATAAAAATATAATGTAAAAATAAAATAAAGAAAATATCAGGAAATGAGCAATGAACAATGGACAAAGTAATAAAGTAACCTACTTAACCTATAGAAATGACACCAAGTCTATGGAGTCATTTAGACCTGGGGGTGAGGTGGCCTGTAGCCTATCGATCCAGCGGTTCTCTTTTTGGTTTAATTTCTTCTGTCTATCTCCTCCCCTAGAGGTGGGGGGGGGGGGGACCATGTCAATGCCGATAGCTGTAAATATAACTGAGGCACTTTGGTGAGCGTTTTTAAGATGTTTAGCCATCGCGTAATCCATATTGTTTGTTTTTATTGCATATTTGTGATCAGCCAGTCGATCAAGTAAGCGGCGTTTCGTACGACCCACATAAAAAGAATTACATTTAGAGCAGGACAGTATATAAATAACATGAGTAGTTTGACAATTAATGAAGCTGTTAGATGTATATGTTTGTTTAGTTACTGGGTGGGTGAACCCTTTAGATCTCTCCACCACATCACATTGTTTACAGTGACCGCATCTATAAGTTCCTGCAGGAGGCTTGAACCATGTGGATTTAACATCAGCCGGTAGATGGCTTCGTACTAATTTATCTCCGAGATTGGGGGCTCTTCTAAATGTACAGAGAGGGGGGTCAGGGAATATGTTGGACAAGGCATCATCACATTGGATCAGGCTCCAATTCTTTTTAATTATGTTGCGGACAAGTTTAGAACAATACGTCAAGGAGGCGTCCCGACAACTTCAGGACACTACCTTTTATCTCCCCCTTACTTCGAACGCGTCAACTTTATTAGCGCAAGAACTTAGAGTGTATGTAGGAAACTTCATCCGTAAACAGAGGGATATTGAAGCTACAACATTATATAATCCTGACCATGTAGGACTATTCAGGAGGTTTGGGGGAGGGGCTAAAGCGCTTCAAAAACAGCATGTTATCTAACCCTAACCCTCATATGACAACAATCCAGATGTATTTGGTAGGTAAAATAAGGTCTACACTAGTGCAAATCCAAACATATGACTGTGATTAGGAAAAACATCAATACCTTGAAGGATTTTTTCCACCAAATAAGCAAAAAAATCAAAAGACTTGATTTTATCCAGGCTGGAGTCTCAAAGGGTCTCAGAAACTACACCTCAAAGAGGCTCTAACCAGACAGAGGTGAAAATTAAACTTTGTCGTAGGACAAAACTAAAGACGTTTTTGGAAAGGCCTTGACCTGGAGAATAACGTTTGTCAATTATTTTGCCCTGACACCCCAGGGGACTCAGTAGCGCCCCCTAGAAGGGCAAAACTGGCCAAACTTCAAATGCTTCTAATTCTGGAACCAATGGACATATCGGGTAGATATTTAACAGGATGATTAACTAACTAGTCTTTCATAAATAATGTCAGAGCCAGCCTTCAAGCTCTAACAGAAGGGCCTGAATAAAATGTTTGATGCTTAATCATTTGATACTTTGATGATTCAATTATATGATCAATTGGGATCTTAACTGATGCTATATTGAACATAAATTTTAAGCCCCAGGTCAATAGGATTAGTATTTTTTTCGTTATTGGTACTAATAGTTTAGAACTACAATTCCCCAAAAACCAGAGAGCTCTACGTAATGATGGCCTGTGAAAAGATGGCGCCGTCTGTAGTCCGTTTAGGGTTAGGGTTCGGATAATAAATATATACGGCTAATCTGGGTCGCCCCATGTAGGGGACAGTATTAAAATTAATTGAGATTGTGGGATTTTGACCATATCCGACATAAACTGTTTGCTTTTTTTGTGACTGAATAAACCTTTCCACATGTTTTTTGTGTCCCTATTAACATATTTAGCGGTTATCGCCATCAACCAGTAGCTACTCAAAAGTCACTCGTCTGGTAAACAAAATTCACTAGCCGGCTAGCTAGCTAACAACCGAAAAGTAGCATAGTAGCCAAGCCCACAGTAACACCTCTAAATTTCGTTCTATGTAGCACGAAAACAGTCTGAGAAATGCTAGCATTGAAAATGCATGGGTTTAAATTTCGTTCTGTGTAGCACGATAAAAGTCGGACAATCGTGCTCCGGGTGACGATTCAATAGATTAATTGTCGTGACTATGAGCATGAAAAAGCGTGAGACCGGGTTGATTTTTCACCTGTTAACATAACAAAGTGTACCTTAACCTAAAGGCTAAGACCATTGCGCTATTGTGTGGTAAATTTATTAAACATCCTCACATCAATTTTTGGAAATACTGACTTATTTCTTTGTGATGGAGTTCATTTCACCCATAGACTGTATAAAAATAGATTTCACCCCTAGGGGAAATTATATTTTTCTAAATGCTATTTTACAGTCCCTTAAATACTGAATTCAGGGGAGGAGACGCTGCCTTTACGGGTTTTCCCTGCCCAATTCTGGCAGTTTCTCCAATCCTGGATTTGGCTTTTAACGGAACAGGGTTTTCTTAATGAACTAAGTCAGGTTTTCAAAATTTATGTGATTATTTTTTAATTAAATTTGTAGCCATGACATTGTTCACCCAACGCCCTCTGCTCTTCCTCACCCCTGTCCCTTATCTTCCCTACAAACACCCCCCCCGCACATCTTGTCCTCTCCAGCCATGCCAATCCATGGCCTTCTTTGCGTATTTCTCCCCACGCTGGATGTAGCTGTCTAGTATGTACATTTTGGGGAAACAGTAATAAAAAGTTTCAATTAATTATAAACCTTGTTTTTTTTATTGAAGGGTTCATTGTTTGCATATGTCATACAGTGGTATAAGGAGAAATTGCTAATTTTTTTTTCATTTGTAAAGACTAAATAATCAAATGTACACCATTCAAAATTATGAATCATGAATAAGGGAAACATTTTTATTCTTCGATATGCTGCGTTTCATTCACAGCAAGTTTAATCACCGTCTCCAACGTTGTCCTGGACGATAAGGGAAAAAAAACGTAGAGACGTTAGGAGTTTGTTATAGGACACAGCAAAGTTCAGCAGCCTGTCTCAGTTTAAAGCCCACTCTCACCACATCAAGGCAATGGCGCCACCAGGGGGTGGCCACGGCCACCCCTATAAATTTGCTGGCCACCCCACTGGCCACCCCAGCGCCAGTCACATAGATTGTAGTAGCGTCAGTTATGCATTTCATCCCAAATGCACAGCCAGCCAGGCAAAGGAAGCCGCTCTTGACGCAGTGCCATCCTGCACGATATAACACTCCACAACACTTTGGCAACTGGGACTCTCAGTCGAGGAAAAGGTCACAACTAACGTTAACTTGCTACTAAGTTTAATCACTGTGCAAACAGACAAATGAACCGTTATCATTTCGTAACCATGTAGTAATTCTAAAAGATAATCACACGACTTGCTAACGTTAGCTAACTAACCAACAAAAGCAATGCTTCGTATAGCAACGGCCTTGGCTACTTAGTTAGACTTGCATTAAACAAGCTAACGTTAGCAAGTGATGTGATTATTTTTTAGCATTAGCTAGTACATGATTACCAAATTATAACGGTTCACTGGTCTGTTTGCGTAGTGAATGAACGTAGTAGTAAGCTAACGTTATTTGTTACGTTTTCCTCTGCCGAGAGTCAAGGTGTGTCTGTGGACATTAGCCTACACTCAGGAGTGAACATTACGGTGTAAATAGTGCTCTCATCTCGCTGTCAGCTGTGTTGTGAGAAGGCGCTGAGTAGGCTAGGCTACAGGGCTGATGCTGGCCTCTCAAGAAGCACCGACTGTTTCAGGTGACGATAATATTTATGCATTACTCCGATTGCCGGTTGGAGGCTAATAACGTTACTTGTCTTCCCCCTCCATGCTGCACGGACAACAACAGCCTACCAGCCATGGATATAAAAATGTAGATATATGTCGCATCGGCCGCTGTGTAACGTTGCAGCGATACTAATATTGAAAATGTAGCTATGTAGGCTACGTTCTGTAAAAAGAAACAATCATGCATGCATAAGTTGTTAAAATGTTGTCAGAGCTAATGGTGATTTTATTGTTTAAAGCTGCTAGAAAGCAGTAGAGGTTGGTTCTTAATTATTATCTTGGTAGCTCTGATTATTATAACCGTATTAGGCCATAGCTGCAAATCTTGGATGTAGTTTTAATCGCAAATGGAGAGCGATTTTACAGCTTTCCAGCTTTCCAGCTTGGAAGCAAAGTGGTGGAAGTCTAAAAACAAACAATATGGATTACGCGATGGCTAAACATCTTAAAAACGCTCACCAAAGTGCCTCAGTTATATTTACAGCTATCGGCATTGACATGGTCCCCCCCCCCCACCTCTAGGGGACGAGATAGACAGAAGAAATTAAACCAAAAAGAGAGCCGCTGGATCGATAGGCTACAGGCCACCTCACCCCCAGGTCTAAATGACTCCATAGACTTGGTGTCATTTCTATAGGTTAAGTAGGTTACTTTATTACTTTGTCCATTGTTCATTGCTCATTTCCTGATATTTTCTTTATTTTATTTTTACATTATATTTTTATATTATATTGTTTATATTATATTATTTTCTGTTTAACATCAATCTAGTATGTTTGACTTATTGATTTGGTCTGACTTGTTTTCTTATGTTGCTACAGTATTTATTTTTTCCTTTTAGTTTTTTGAGTTGTTGTTTATATATATATATATATATATATATATATATATATATATATATATATATATATATATATATACATTATGTATTAGTTTGATGCATTATTTTGTAAGTAATATTGTTTATTCATTTGACATAATGATCTATATAACGATCTATTTAATAGATTGTATCTCGACTGACCCCTTCTGGCTATGTTATATATTGTTCCATTCTTTCAGCACCAGCTGATGAAGTCCCTATGTAGGCCGAAACATGTTGGTTTTTTAATATTCTAAATAATGTGAGCCATTCAATAAAGGCTTTTTAATTTTGTAGAGCTGCCTTGGACTACAAAACTTCTTCTAATTATCAAAATAGCTAGTTGCAGCCTTAGTTCTATGGGAACATTTGATCTTCAAGGCAATTATAAAACAAATGATCTTTTTTGTTAGATTTTTAATGTAAACTATAAATGTATGTCTATTTAACGTTTACAGTGATTCCAGCATAGGACTATATGGACATTAGTCTGTTGAGACTGAAAATATTTCCCTATATTTTACATGGAGTATTAGATTTTGAAAGGTAGGTCGGTAAAATTCATGTACGCGTCCATGTACGCGGCCATGTACGCGTCCATGTACGCGGCCATGTACGCGTCCATGTACGCGGCCATGTACGCGGGATGCTGCGCATGTGTTTCGTTATTTTTGACACTGTTGGACCGTCTCATAAATACGATTAGTGGTGCGCAACAGTCATTACACGTGAACGCGTGACCGTTATAAGTCAATGGGGAAATTGGCACTTTGTCCATTGTTCATTGCTCATTTCCTGATATTTTCTTTATTTTATTTTTACATTATATTTTTACATTATATTTTTATATTATATTGTTTGTATTATATTATTTTCTGTTTAACATCAATCTAGTATGTTTGACTTATTGATTTGATCTGACTTGTTTTCTTATGTTGCTACAGTATTTATTTTTTCCTTTTAGTTTTTTGAGTTGTTGTTTATATATATATATATATATATATATATATATATATATATATATATATATATATACATTATGTATTAGTTTGATGCATTATTTTGTAAGTAATATTGTTTATTCATTTGACATAATGATCTATATAACGATCTATTTAATAGATTGTATCTCGACTGACCCCTTCTGGCTATGTTATATATTGTTCCATTCTTTCAGCACCAGCTGATGAAGTCCCTATGTAGGCCGAAACATGTTGGTTTTTTAATATTCTAAATAACGTGAGCCATTCAATAAAGGCTTTTTAATTTTGTAGAGCTGCCTTGGACTACAAAACTTCTTCTAATTATCAAAATAGCTAGTTGCAGCCCTAGTTCTATATGAACATTTGATCTTCAAGGCAATTATAAAACAAATGATCTTTTTTGTTAGATTTTTAATTTTTAATAAAAATTCATGTACGCGTCCATGTACGCGTCCATGTACGCGGCCATGTACGCGTCCATGTACGCGGCCATGTACGCGTCCATGTACGCGGGATGCTGCGCATGTGTTTCGTTATTTTTGACACTGTTGGACCGTCTCATAAATACGATTAGTGGTGCGCAACAGTCATTACACGTGAACGCGTGACCGTTATAAGTCAATGGGGAAATTGGCACTTTGTCCATTGTTCATTGCTCATTTCCTGATATTTTCTTTATTTTATTTTTACATTATATTTTTACATTATATTTTTATATTATATTGTTTGTATTATATTATTTTCTGTTTAACATCAATCTAGTATGTTTGACTTATTGATTTGATCTGACTTGTTTTCTTATGTTGCTACAGTATTTATTTTTTCCTTTTAGTTTTTTGAGTTGTTGTTTATATATATATATATATATATATATATATATATATATATATATATATATATATATATACATTATGTATTAGTTTGATGCATTATTTTGTAAGTAATATTGTTTATTCATTTGACATAATGATCTATATAACGATCTATTTAATAGATTGTATCTCGACTGACCCCTTCTGGCTATGTTATATATTGTTCCATTCTTTCAGCACCAGCTGATGAAGTCCCTATGTAGGCCGAAACATGTTGGTTTTTTAATATTCTAAATAACGTGAGCCATTCAATAAAGGCTTTTTAATTTTGTAGAGCTGCCTTGGACTACAAAACTTCTTCTAATTATCAAAATAGCTAGTTGCAGCCCTAGTTCTATATGAACATTTGATCTTCAAGGCAATTATAAAACAAATGATCTTTTTTGTTAGATTTTTAATTTTTAATAAAAATTCATGTACGCGTCCATGTACGCGTCCATGTACGCGGCCATGTACGCGTCCATGTACGCGGCCATGTACGCGTCCATGTACGCGGGATGCTGCGCATGTGTTTCGTTATTTTTGACACTGTTGGACCGTCTCATAAATACGATTAGTGGTGCGCAACAGTCATTACACGTGAACGCGTGACCGTTATAAGTCAATGGGGAAATTGGCACTTTGTCCATTGTTCATTGCTCATTTCCTGATATTTTCTTTATTTTATTTTTACATTATATTTTTACATTATATTTTTATATTATATTGTTTGTATTATATTATTTTCTGTTTAACATCAATCTAGTATGTTTGACTTATTGATTTGATCTGACTTGTTTTCTTATGTTGCTACAGTATTTATTTTTTCCTTTTAGTTTTTTGAGTTGTTGTTTATATATATATATATATATATATATATATATATATATATATATATATATACATTATGTATTAGTTTGATGCATTATTTTGTAAGTAATATTGTTTATTCATTTGACATAATGATCTATATAACGATCTATTTAATAGATTGTATCTCGACTGACCCCTTCTGGCTATGTTATATATTGTTCCATTCTTTCAGCACCAGCTGATGAAGTCCCTATGTAGGCCGAAACATGTTGGTTTTTTAATATTCTAAATAACGTGAGCCATTCAATAAAGGCTTTTTAATTTTGTAGAGCTGCCTTGGACTACAAAACTTCTTCTAATTATCAAAATAGCTAGTTGCAGCCCTAGTTCTATATGAACATTTGATCTTCAAGGCAATTATAAAACAAATGATCTTTTTTGTTAGATTTTTAATTTTTAATAAAAATTCATGTACGCGTCCATGTACGCGTCCATGTACGCGGCCATGTACGCGTCCATGTACGCGGCCATGTACGCGTCCATGTACGCGGGATGCTGCGCATGTGTTTCGTTATTTTTGACACTGTTGGACCGTCTCATAAATACGATTAGTGGTGCGCAACAGTCATTACACGTGAACGCGTGACCGTTATAAGTCAATGGGGAAATTGGCACTTTGTCCATTGTTCATTGCTCATTTCCTGATATTTTCTTTATTTTATTTTTACATTATATTTTTACATTATATTTTTATATTATATTGTTTGTATTATATTATTTTCTGTTTAACATCAATCTAGTATGTTTGACTTATTGATTTGATCTGACTTGTTTTCTTATGTTGCTACAGTATTTATTTTTTCCTTTTAGTTTTTTGAGTTGTTGTTTATATATATATATATATATATATATATATATATATACATTATGTATTAGTTTGATGCATTATTTTGTAAGTAATATTGTTTATTCATTTGACATAATGATCTATATAACGATCTATTTAATAGATTGTATCTCGACTGACCCCTTCTGGCTATGTTATATATTGTTCCATTCTTTCAGCACCAGCTGATGAAGTCCCTATGTAGGCCGAAACATGTTGGTTTTTTAATATTCTAAATAACGTGAGCCATTCAATAAAGGCTTTTTAATTTTGTAGAGCTGCCTTGGACTACAAAACTTCTTCTAATTATCAAAATAGCTAGTTGCAGCCCTAGTTCTATATGAACATTTGATCTTCAAGGCAATTATAAAACAAATGATCTTTTTTGTTAGATTTTTAATTTTTAATAAAAATTCATGTACGCGTCCATGTACGCGTCCATGTACGCGGCCATGTACGCGTCCATGTACGCGGCCATGTACGCGTCCATGTACGCGGCCATGTACGCGTCCATGTACGCGGGATGCTGCGCATGTGTTTCGTTATTTTTGACACTGTTGGACCGTCTCATAAATACGATTAGTGGTGCGCAACAGTCATTACACGTGAACGCGTGACCGTTATAAGTCAATGGGGAAATTGGCATCAAAGCAGGTGTGTGTGTGACACGTTCAGTCGCATTATGAGACGTGTGGGTCTCCAGACCTTCCGGTTGCGTAGCATCAAAAAATGCGAACGGGTGTGTGTGTGAACGCATAACAAAATTTCTCTAACAGTGACAGACGAGCGTGTACACGCTTTGAGTGCAGTGCGCATCATCTTGTCACGCGTGAAATACAATGCGCACGTCACAACGCACACACACACGCACGCGTAGCAAAATTTACCAAGTGAATCACGCAGGCACACACGCGTTGCTGCGCATGTGTTTCGTTATTTTTGACACTGTTGGACCGTCTCATAAATACGATTAGTGGTGCGCAACAGTCATTACACGTGAACGTGCGCGTGCACGCGTGACCGTTATAAGTCAATGGGGAAATTACATGACACGTCAGGCGCTGCTGTGCTGCACAGGCATCAAAGCAGGCGTTGCTGTGCATGTGTTTCGTTATTTTTGACATCAATGGGTCTTCATAATGAGACGGTCCAACAGTGTCAAAAATAACGAAACACATGCGCAGCAACGCGTGTGTGCCTGCGTGATTAACTTGGTAAATTTTGGTACGCGTGCGTGTGTGTGTCCGTTGTTACGTGCGCATTGTATTTCACGCGTGACAAGATGATGCGTACTGCACTCAAAGCGTGTACACGTTCGTCTGTCACTGTTAGAGAAATTTTGTCACGCGTTCACGTGTAATGAGTGTTGCGCACCACTAATCGTATTTATGAGACGGTCCAACAGTGTCAAAAATAACGAAACACATGCGCAGCATCCCGCGTACATGGCCGCGTACATGGACGCGTACATGGCCGCGTACATGGACTTATAACGGTCACGCGTTCACGTGTAATGAGTGTTGCGCACCACTAATCGTATTTATGAGACGGTCCAACAGTGTCAAAAATAACGAAACACATGCGCAGCATCCCGCGTACATGGCCGCGTACATGGACGCGTACATGGCCGCGTACATGAATTTTTATAGGGAAATATTTTCAGTCTCAACAGACTAATGTCCATATAGTCCTATGCTGGAATCACTGTAAACGTTAAATAGACATACATTTATAGTTTACATTAAAAATCTAACAAAAAAGATCGTTTGTTTTATAATTGCCTTGAAGATCAAATGTTCCCATAGAACTAGGGCTGCAACTAGCTATTTTGATAATTAGAAGAAGTTTTGTAGTCCAAGGCAGCTCTACAAAATTAAAAAGCCTTTATTGAATGGCTCACATTATTTAGAATATTAAAAAACCAACATGTTTCGGCCTACATAGGGACTTTATCAGCTGGTGCTGAAAGAATGGAACAATATATAACATAGCCAGAAGGGGTCAGTGTCGAGATACAATCTATTAAATAGATCGTTATATAGATCATTATGTCAAATGAATAAACAATATTACTTACACAATAATGCATCAAACTAATACATAATGTATATATATATATATATATATATATATATATATATATATATATATATATATATATATATAAACAACAACTCAAAAAACTAAAAGGAAAAAATAAATACTGTAGCAACATAAGAAAACAAGTCAGATCAAATCAATAAGTCAAACATACTAGATTGATGTTAAACAGAAAATAATATAATATAAACAATATAATATAAAAATATAATGTAAAAATAAAATAAAGAAAATATCAGGAAATGAGCAATGAACAATGGACAAAGTAATAAAGTAACCTACTTAACCTATAGAAATGACACCAAGTCTATGGAGTCATTTAGACCTGGGGGTGAGGTGGCCTGTAGCCTATCGATCCAGCGGCTCTCTTTTTGGTTTAATTTCTTCTGTCTATCTCCTCCCCTAGAGGTGGGGGGGGACCATGTCAATGCCGATAGCTGTAAATATAACTGAGGCACTTTGGTGAGCGTTTTTAAGATGTTTAGCCAGCGATGTATGATCGCTTCAGAGAACGTGGCTATACACATAATACTCTTAAAACAGCTCTATCTAAAGCCGCTACTGTAGAACGCGACTCTCTCTTAACAAGAAAGATGCAGAAAGAGAAATCCGATAGGGTGTTTTTCTCCACCACATACAGCACTAAGGCCCTCGCTGTCGGCAACATAATTAAAAAGAATTGGAGCCTGATCCAATGTGATGATGCCTTGTCCAACATATTCCCTGACCCCCCTCTCTGTACATTTAGAAGAGCCCCCAATCTGAGAAGGGTCCATCTGCAGACTCGCAGACCTGGCCTCATTCGTGATCGGCCTCAATCGTGATCGGCCTCATTTGTGATTACAGGAAGTTCGCAAGTGCGCATGCGCTTACAAGACGAAGATAAAAAACAGAAAGAGCATAAAGCCACACTGAAATAAAACAATCGCTCGTAATTAATGGAACCTTCTGAATTTCAAAAGCAATGCTATCTAGCCTACTGAGTGAAAGTCTGAGAGTTATTCAGCTGAAGTTCGCTCGGTTGCCAGTTAGTGATCAACTATTAGTGTTAGCTATTACGTGTTACGTGATTTATTGTTGTAATTAAAGAAAAAAAAGTCGGTAACACTTTGCAATAATGTTAGGCTACATGAATTGACATTAACTAATGTAGCTATGTTGTTGCTAACATTAATTAATGATGTACAAATCCATTAACAAAGCATTCGATTAACTTTTCATTATTTCGTACCCTTATTGAAAGTACAAACCTTTAGCTAATGTATTTGTTTCTGTATGCACTTATTGTATGTCGCTTTGGATAAAAGCGTCTGCTAAATGACTGTAATGTAATTTGTCAACCGGTAACTAACTAATGGTAATTAAGTTTAGCCCATGATAATGGACTTAATTTATCATTAGTTAATGCTACAATCTTAATCGAATTCCGCCTCACTACTGCTGCTGTTGTTTTGGTCAGACGTGTATATACGTGGTCTAGCTAGCTAATAATTTTCTTAGCTAGAAAACATCATGTCAGCTTCTGAATCAACTTCGGATGAGCCACCGAGGACGAAACGTTGTTGTCAGTAGCTCGTGTTGTACTATTCAGCTAAACACAGCGCGGCGCAGACATTACGGATTGTAGCCTACTGTTAATAAACAGTTGACAAATACATTTAACTAATGGTTTGTCATTTCAAACCATTTGTTAATGTTTGAAAATACTTCAATAATATTTGTACATCATTAATTCATATGAACAACTACATTAGTTAATGCTAATTCATGTAACCTTATTGTAAAGTGTTACCAGATAGGCCAGTCTTTGGTAGTCAAACCAAGGGCTCTGTTCTACCCTCTATTGTCAAACTTTCCGCCTGACTGCTATTGTTTCTACCAGTGATGAACAACTATTGCTGATTTTAACATACTCCTGATGTAGAGTATCGATTTCTCGTGTCTCTTTTTTCCAGCCTCACATTCAGTGTGTGCCGAACAACCTCTCTCCAGAGCCACCTTATTTCCATCATTCATATATTCATCATTCATGTCCTTGCTGTTACAGGACTGCTATAAATAAACTAAAACTTTTTGATCCACTACTACCCTTGTTATCTATTGTCCCTTTTGTGTTCAGTCACCAGCCCTGGCCTTAACAATCCTGGGTAGGATTCATTCTTCCACAATTTTTTAAAAGTAATGAATAGAGCAAATTAGACTTTTTTAATATACAATGAACAAAATTTATCTAAAAGAGAAAATAGCTTGATCCATAATGAAACCAGAATGAGTACACTGGATCATTAGCATAGCCTATCTAGCTACAAATTTTTTATGTGAAATGGCAACAAATTGGATAAATTAAATAACCTTAGTCACTACAAGCAAAATATTGGGGAAATAGGATTAAAGCTGCAGTAGGCAAGTTTGAAAATACAGAAGGCTAAAAGACTTCCCTTTTGCTCTCCTCCCTCCAATCTCTATTCTAAGCCCCGCCCACCAAATTTTGCTCTGTGCACATGCAGAGACGGAGGGGTTTATTCTACAGGGAGGATATTTTGTTTGTAGATAGTTGCCCTGATTGGAGCTCTCTCGAACCAGGGCCTGAAGGTGGTCATCCAAGGCCAAACGATGGGCCAGCTGCCCGTCATCCCTGGCCCCGGGCAGCAGCTCAAGCTGGCGGCCATGCCCAGTGGAATGAGAACCTGTGTCATGAGGCCATCAGCGGCCTGTCCCGGTTGTGAAGTAGGACCCGGTGTCAGACTGCTATCTGGTGACCTCATCAGCAAATTTTCTTCCTTAGCATACAACTATGCATAAAATGTTATAGTTTATCAGAGTTTGTTTGGATCTGTCCCATAGTGTTTTAAATCACCTCTTGATACCATGCATGCTTTTCTGGCACACCATTCAGGGTAATTACACTGTTTTGATTGGTATGTGTACAGTATATGAGCTTATTTTAAATGCCTTGGATCAAATTTTTAAAACTATTTTATGCTCATTTGCATTTCTCCACTGAATCGATATTTTGAGACGAATGGAGATGTTTAACAAAAAAGGCCAAAATCGACTCAATCGAATTGAGAGAATGTGATTATTACATTACATTATTGGTGGGCAGTCTTTATGGGATGAGACCTACAATGATCCTGATCTAGGGCTGGAAATTAAGGAACCATTAAGATAAAGCAAATGTTGAATTTGAGTTATGTCATCAATGGACCTCTTGTAAATATGTCATACAGATCATTAGCCTGGATTTAATATCATTAAACATATCTAATGCACCCTTGTTTCCCACTCTTAATCCATATAGTTAATGTTGTATTGCCTTTTTCATTAATTGCAGCTTTAAACTAAATGCCCCATTGTGGCTTTTTAGCCAATCAAGCATGCTTCTAGCTTGCTGTCAAACACAATACTCCCTTATACAAGGTTTTTGAGTGTAGGCTACGTGAGTAATATGTAAGAAAGAATGATACTTGAGTTTTTATTAAGAGACAATTCAATTCATGTAACATTATTGCAAAGTGTTAGCGACTTTTTTGTTTTCTTTTATTACAACAATAAAGCACGTAACACGTCATAGCTAACACTAATGGCTCATAGCTGTTTCGACAATCTGAAGCCGAGCCAACACGCACCATTCACATAAAAATGAGTACATTTTAGCATATTATCACTAACTGGCAACCGAGGGAACTTCAGCTGAATAACTCTCAAACTTTCACTCAGTAGGCTAGATACCATTGCTTTTGAAATTCAGAAGGTTCCATTAATTACGAGCGACTGTTTTATTTCAGTGTGGCTTTATGCTCTTTCTGTTTTTTATCTTCGTCTTGTAAGCGCATGCGCACTTGCGAACTTCCTGTAATCACGAATGAGGCCGATCACGATTGAGGCCGATCACGAATGAGGCCAGGTCTGCGAGTCTGCAGATGGACCCTTCTCAGATTGGGGGCTCTTCTAAATGTACAGAGAGGGGGGGTCAGGGAATATGTTGGACAAGGCATCATCACATTGGATCAGGCTCCAATTCTTTTTAATTATGTTGCCGACAGCGAGGGCCTTAGTGCTGTATGTGGTGGAGAAAAACACCCTATCGGATTTCTCTTTCTGCATCTTTCTTGTTAAGAGAGAGTCGCGTTCTACAGTAGCGGCTTTAGATAGAGCTGTTTTAAGAGTATTATGTGTATAGCCACGTTCTCTGAAGCGATCATACATCGCTGGCTAAACATCTTAAAAACGCTCACCAAAGTGCCTCAGTTATATTTACAGCTATCGGCATTGACATGGTCCCCCCCCACCTCTAGGGGAGGAGATAGACAGAAGAAATTAAACCAAAAAGAGAGCCGCTGGATCGATAGGCTACAGGCCACCTCACCCCCAGGTCTAAATGACTCCATAGACTTGGTGTCATTTCTATAGGTTAAGTAGGTTACTTTATTACTTTGTCCATTGTTCATTGCTCATTTCCTGATATTTTCTTTATTTTATTTTTACATTATATTTTTATATTATATTGTTTATATTATATTATTTTCTGTTTAACATCAATCTAGTATGTTTGACTTATTGATTTGATCTGACTTGTTTTCTTATGTTGCTACAGTATTTATTTTTTCCTTTTAGTTTTTTGAGTTGTTGTTTATATATATATATATATATATATATATATAATATATATATATATATATATATATATATATATATATATATACATTATGTATTAGTTTGATGCATTATTGTGTAAGTAATATTGTTTATTCATTTGACATAATGATCTATATAACGATCTATTTAATAGATTGTATCTCGACACTGACCCCTTCTGGCTATGTTATATATTGTTCCATTCTTTCAGCACCAGCTGATAAAGTCCCTATGTAGGCCGAAACATGTTGGTTTTTTAATATTCTAAATAATGTGAGCCATTCAATAAAGGCTTTTTAATTTTGTAGAGCTGCCTTGGACTACAAAACTTCTTCTAATTATCAAAATAGCTAGTTGCAGCCCTAGTTCTATGGGAACATTTGATCTTCAAGGCAATTATAAAACAAACGATCTTTTTTGTTAGATTTTTAATGTAAACTATAAATGTATGTCTATTTAACGTTTACAGTGATTCCAGCATAGGACTATATGGACATTAGTCTGTTGAGACTGAAAATATTTCCCTATAAAAATTCATGTACGCGGCCATGTACGCGTCCATGTACGCGGCCATGTACGCGGGATGCTGCGCATGTGTTTCGTTATTTTTGACACTGTTGGACCGTCTCATAAATACGATTAGTGGTGCGCAACACTCATTACACGTGAACGCGTGACCGTTATAAGTCCATGTACGCGGCCATGTACGCGTCCATGTACGCGGCCATGTACGCGGGATGCTGCGCATGTGTTTCGTTATTTTTGACACTGTTGGACCGTCTCATAAATACGATTAGTGGTGCGCAACACTCATTACACGTGAACGCGTGACCGTTATAAGTCCATGTACGCGTCCATGTACGCGGGATGCTGCGCATGTGTTTCGTTATTTTTGACACTGTTGGACCGTCTCATAAATACGATTAGTGGTGCGCAACAGTCATTACACGTGAACGCGTGACCGTTATAAGTCAATGGGGAAATTGGCATCAAAGCAGGTGTGTGTGTGACACGTTCAGTCGCATTATGAGACGTGTGGGTCTCCAGACCTTCCGGTTGCGTAGCATCAAAAAATGCGAACGGGTGTGTGTGTGAACGCATAACAAAATTTCTCTAACAGTGACAGACGAGCGTGTACACGCTTTGAGTGCAGTGCGCATCATCTTGTCACGCGTGAAATACAATGCGCACGTCACAACGCACACACACACGCACGCGTAGCAAAATTTACCAAGTTAATCACGCAGGCACACACGCGTTGCTGCGCATGTGTTTCGTTATTTTTGACACTGTTGGACCGTCTCATAAATACGATTAGTGGTGCGCAACAGTCATTACACGTGAACGTGCGCGTGCACGCGTGACCGTTATAAGTCAATGGGGAAATTACATGACACGTCAGGCGCTGCTGTGCTGCACAGGCATCAAAGCAGGCGTTGCTGTGCATGTGTTTCGTTATTTTTGACATCAATGGGTCTTCATACGCACGCACGCACGCACGCACGCACGCACGCACACACACACAC
>CM056387.1:35927650-35950150 GCA_029718625.1 Synaphobranchus kaupii
AAACCCCGGGTGAATTGCTGGAAACCCGGGTGAATTGCTGGAACCCCGGGTGAATTACTGGAACACGGGTGAATTGCCTGGAACACGGGTGAATTGCTGGAACCCGGGTGAATTGCTGGAACCCGGGTGAATTGCTGGAACACGGGTGAATTGCTGGAACCCGGTGAATTGCTGGAACCCGGGTGAATTGCTGGAACCCGGGGGAATTACTGGAACACGGGTGAATTACTGGAACACGGGTGAATTGCTGGAACACGGGGGAATTACTGGAACACGGGGGGAATTGCTGGAACACGGGGGAATTGCTGGAACACGGGTGAATTACTGGAACACGGGTGAATTGCTGGAACACGGGGGAATTACTGGAACACGGGGGAATTGCTGGAACCCGGGGGAATTACTGGAACACGGGTGAATTACTGGAACACGGGTAGAATTGCTGGAACACGGGGGAATTACTGGAACACGGGTGAATTACTGGAACACGGGTGAATTGCTGGAACACGGGTGAATTACTGGAACAACACGGGTGAATTGCTGGAACACGGGTGAATTACTGGAACACGGGGGAATTGCTGGAACACGGGGGAATTACTGGAACCCGGGTGAATTGCTGGAACCCGGGGGAATTACTGGAACACGGGTGAATTACTGGAACACGGGTGAATTGCTGGAACACGGGGGGAATTACTGGAACACGGGTGAATTGCTGGAACACGGGGGGAATTACTGAATGTGTGTTCAGGCCATCAGGTGAGAGCTGGTGCCAACTTCCAAACTCCACCTCACTGACTCGCTCAACTGTGGGCCTGTGGCGGGCATTCATTACTCGATTCTCTCTCTCTTTCTTTCTCTCCCTCCCTTTCTCCTTCTCTCATCTTGCCCCCCCCCTCTCCTTCCTCTCACTTAATCTTTTTCTCTCCTCTCCATCCCCCTCTTTATTTTCACTCTTTTCCTTCCTGCACTCTCTCTCTGGCTCTCTCACCTACACTCTACTTTTGTTCTTTTTTTAAATCTTTTCTTTCCCTCCTCCTCTCTCTCTCTCTCTCTCTCTCTCTCTCTTTCTCTCTCTCTCTCTCTCTCTCTCTCTCTCTCTCTCTCTCTCCTCTCCTCTTTCTCTCTTCTCCTCCCCTTCTTCTCTCTCTCTCTCTCTCTCTCTCCTCTCTCTCCTCTCTCTCTCCTCTCTGTTTTTCGGTTTGAAAATGCAGTTTTTTGTTGTTGTTTGCTTTATGGGGGCCGGAGATGAAAGTGTGAGTACTGAGGTAATTGGGGAACAGCGTTGGTTACATAAACGCTCAGTGCTGGCGTACGCGGCGGTAATGATGCTGATATGATAATGGCGGTAATGTCAACGTTCCCCGGGGCCGCGGCCCTTGGTTCGCAGAACGGCTCGTCCCTCATTCACTTTTCCGAAAACAACGCCGTTCATTTTTCAAAGAGTGCTGACTCAGAAAAAAATGTTTCAGACAAATCGTTTATCTGGCTTTTTATAAATATTTATTTTACTAATTCATAGTATTCGTTTCACACGTACTCCTGCCCGGAATAGCTTTCAGGAGCACTTTGGCATTTCTGTGTACAATGCAGATGGTCAAATGTGTAAATATTTAAATGTTTTACTGTATTTGAGTGAGTGTATAAATGAACATAATGATCTCAATACCCGATGATGGGAACGGACCATCAGTCCATCTAGTGACCCCAAATCCAGAGCCCATCTAGTGACCCCAAACCCAAGAGCCGGTCTAGTGCAGGTGACCCCAAACCCAGTCCCATAGAGCCGGTCTAGTGCCAGTGTACCCAAACCCAGTCCCATAGAGCCAGTCTACCCCAAACCCAGTCCCATAGAGCCGGTCTAGTGCCAGTGTACCCAAACCCAGTCCCATAGAGCTGGTCTAGTGCCAGTGTACCCAAACCCAGTCCCCTAGAGCCGGTCTAGTGCCAGTGTACCAAACCCAGTCCCATAGAGCTGGTCTAGTGCCAGTGTACCCACACCCAGTCCCATAGAGCTGGTCTAGTGCCAGTCTACCCAAACCCAGTCCCATAGAGCCGGTCTAGTGCCAGTGTACCCAAACCCAGTCCCCATAGAGCCGGTCTAGTGCCAGTGTACCCAAACCCAGTCCCATAGAGCCGGTCTAGTGCCAGTGTACCCAAACCCAGTCCCATAGAGCCAGTCTAGGCCAGTCTACCAAACCCAGTCCCATAGAGGCCGGTCTAGTGCCAGTGTACCCAAACCCAGTCCCATAGAGCCGGTCTAGTGCCAGTGTACCCACACCCAGTCCCATAGAGCCGGTCTAGTGCCAGTGTACCCAAACCCAGTCCCCTAGAGCCAGTCTAGTGCCAGTCTACCCAAACCCAGTCCCATAGAGCCGGTCTAGTGCCAGTGTACCCAAACCCAGTCCCATAGAGCCAGTCTAGTGCCAGTCTACCCAAACCAGTCCCATAGAGCCGGTCTAGTACCAGTGTACCCAAACCCAGTCCCCTAGAGCCAGTCTAGTGCCAGTGTACCCAAACCCAGTCCATAGAGCCGGTCTAGTGCCCAGTGTACCCAAACCCAGTCCCATAGAGCCGGTCTAGTGCCAGTCCTACCCAAACCCAGTCCCATAGAGCCAGTCTAGTGCCAGTGTACCCAAACCCAGTCCCATAGAGCTGGTCTAGTGCCAGTGTACCCAAACCCAGTCCCATAGAGGCTGGTCTAGTGCCAGTGTACCCTAACCCAGTCCCATAGAGCCAGTCCTAGTGCCAGTGTACCCATAACCCAGTCCCATAGAGCTGGTCTAGTGCCAGTGTACCCAAACCCAGTCCCATAGAGCTGGTCTAGTGCCAGTGTACCCAAACCCAGTCCCATAGAGCCGGTCCTAGTGCCAGTGTACCCAACCCAGTCCCATAGAGCTGGTCTAGTGCCAGTGTACCCAAACCCAGTCCCATAGAGCCAGTCTAGTGCCAGTGTACCCAAACCCAGTCCCATAGAGCCGGTCTAGTGCCAGTGTACCCAAACCCAGTCCCATAGAGCTGGTCTAGAGTGCCAGTGTACCCACACCCAGTCCCATAAGAGCTGGTCTAGTGCCAGTGTACCCAAACCCAGTCCCATAGAGCCGGTCTAGTGCCAGTGTACCCAAACCCAGTCCCATAGAAGCCGGTCTAGTGCCAGTGTACCCAAACCCAGTCCCATAGAGCTGGTCTAGTGCCAGTGTACCCAAACCCAGTCCCATAGAGCCAGTCTAGTGCCAGTGTACCCACACCCAGTCCCATAGAGCCGGTCCTAGTGCCAGTGTACCCAAACCCAGTCCCATAGAGCGGGTCTAGTGCCAGTGTACCCAAACCCAGTCCCATAGAGCCGGTCTAGTGCCAGTGTACCCAAACCCAGTCCATAGAGCCAGTCTAGTGCCAGTGTACCAAACCCAGGTCCCATAGAGCTGGTCTAGTGCCAGTCTACCCAAACCCAGTCCCATAGAGCGGGTCTAGTGGCCAGTGTACCCAAACCCAGTCCCATAGAGCCGGTCTAGTGCCAGTGTTACCCAAACCCAGTCCCATAGAGCCGGTCTAGTGCCAGTGTACCCAAACCCAGTCCCATAGAGCCAGTCTAGTGCCAGTGTACCCAAACCCAGTCCCATAGAGCTGGTCTAGTGCCAGTCTACCCCAAACCCAGTCCCATAGAGCCGGTCTAGTGCCAGTGTACCCAAACCCAGTCCCATAGAGCCGGTCTAGTGCCAGTGTACCCAAACCCAGTCCATAGAGCTGGTCTAGTGCCAGTGTACCCAAACCCAGTCCATAGAGCCAGTCTAGTGCCAGTGTACCCAAAACCCAGTCCCATAGAGCCGGTCTAGTGCCAGTGTACCCACACCCAGTCCCATAGAGCTGGTCTAGTGCCAGTGTACCCAAACCCAGTCCCATTGAGCCAGTCTAGTGCCAGTGTACCCAAACCCAGTCCCATAGAGCCGGTCTAGTGCAGTGTACCCAAAACCCAGTCCCATAGAGCCAGTCTAGTGCCAGTGTACCCAAACCCAGTCCCATAGAGCTGGTCTAGTGCCAGTGTACCCAAACCCAGTCCCATAGAGCCGGTCTAGTGCCAGTGTACCCAAACCCAGTCCCCATAGAGCTGGTCTAGTGCCAGTGTACCCAAACCCAGTCCCATAGAGCCAGTCTAGTGCCAGTGTACCCAAACCCAGTCCCATAGAGCCAGTCTAGTGCCAGTGTACCCAAACCCAGTCCCTAGAGCCGGTCTAGTGCCAGTGTACCCAAACCCAGTCCCCATAGAGCTGGTCTAGTGCCAGTGTACCCAAACCCAGTCCCATAGAGCCAGTCTAGTGCCAGTGTAACCCAAACCCAGTCCCCATAGAGCCGGTCTAGTGCCAGTGTACCCACACCCAGTCCCATAGAGCCGGTCCTAGTGCCAGTGTACCCACACCCAGTCCCATAGAGCCCGGTCTAGTGCCAGTGTACCCAAACCCAGTCCCCATAGAGCCAGTCTAGTGCCAGTGTACCCAAACCCAGTCCCATAGAGCTGGTCTAGTGCCAGTGTACCCAAACCCAGTCCCCATAGAGCCGGTCCTAGTGCCAGTGTACCCACACCCAGTCCCATAGAGCTGGTCTAGTGCCAGTGTACCCAAACCCAGTCCCATAGAGCCGGTCTAGTGCCAGTGTACCCAAACCCAGTCCCATAGAGCTGGTCTAGTGCCAGTGTACCCACACCCAGTCCCATAGAGCCAGTCTAGTGCCAGTGTACCCAAACCCAGTCCCATAGAGCTGGTAAACCCAGTCCCATAGAGCTGGTCTAGTGCCAGTGTACCCAAACCCAGTCCCATAGAGCTGGTCTAGTGCCAGTGTACCCAAACCCAGTCCCCATAGAGCTGGTCTAGTGCCAGTGTACCCAAACCCAGTCCCATAGAGCCAGTCTAGTGCCAGTGTACCCAAACCCAGTCCCCATAGAGCCAGTCTAGTGCCAGTGTACCCAAACCCAGTCCCATAGAGCCAGTCTAGTGCCAGTGTACCCAAACCCAGTCCCATAGAGCTGGTCTAGTGCCAGTGTACCCAAACCCAGTCCCATAGAGCCGGTCTAGTGCCAGTGTACCCAAACCCAGTCCCATAGAGCCAGTCTAGTGCCAGTGTACCCAAACCCAGTCCCATAGAGCCGGTCTAGTGCCAGTGTACCCAAACCCAGTCCCATAGAGCCGGTCTAGTGCCAGTGTACCCAAACCCAGTCCCATAGAGCCGGTCTAGTGCCAGTGTACCCAAACCCAGTCCCATAGAGCTGGTCTAGTGCCAGTGTACCCAAACCCAGTCCCATAGAGCTGGTCTAGTGCCAGTGTACCCCAAACCCAGTCCCATAGAGCCGGTCTAGTGCCAGTGTACCCAAACCCAGTCCCATAGAGCTGGTCTAGTGCCAGTGTACCCAAACCCAGTCCCATAGAGCTGGTCTAGTGCCAGTGTACCCAAACCCAGTCCCCATAGAGCTGGTCTAGTGCCAGTGTACCCACACCCAGTCCCATAGAGCTGGTCTAGTGCCAGTGTACCCAAACCCAGTCCCATAGAGCCAGTCTAGTGCCAGTGTACCCACACCCAGTCCCATAGAGCCGGTCTAGTGCCAGTGTACCCAAACCCAGTCCCATAGAGCGGGTCTAGTGCCAGTGTACCCAAACCCAGTCCCATAGAGCCAGTCTAGTGCCAGTGTACCCAAACCCAGTCCCATAGAGCCGGTCTAGTGCCAGTGTACCCAAACCCAGTCCCATAGAGCTGGTCTAGTGCCAGTGTACCCAAACCCAGTCCCATAGAGCTGGTCTAGTGCCAGTGTACCCAAACCCAGTCCCATAGAGCCGGTCTAGTGCCAGTGTACCCAAACCCAGTCCCATAGAGCCGGTCTAGTGCCAGTGTACCCACACCCAGTCCCATAGAGCTGGTCTAGTGCCAGTGTACCCAAACCCAGTCCCATAGAGCCAGTCTAGTGCCAGTGTACCCAAACCCAGTCCCATAGAGCTGGTCTAGTGCCAGTCTACCCAAACCCAGTCCCATAGAGCCGGTCTAGTGCCAGTGTACCCAAACCCAGTCCCATAGAGCTGGTCTAGTGCCAGTCTACCCAAACCCAGTCCCATAGAGCCGGTCTAGTGCCAGTGTACCCAAACCCAGTCCCATAGAGCCGGTCTAGTGCCAGTGTACCCAAACCCAGTCCCATAGAGCGGGTCTAGTGCCAGTGTACCCAAACCCAGTCCCATAGAGCCGGTCTAGTGCCAGTGTACCCAAACCCAGTCCCATAGAGCTGGTCTAGTGCCAGTGTACCCAAACCCAGTCCCATAGAGCAGTCTAGTGCCAGTGTACCCAAACCCAGTCCCATAGAGCCGGTCTAGTGCCAGTGTACCCACACCCAGTCCCAATAGAGCTGGTCTAGTGCCAGTGTACCCAAACCCAGTCCCATAGAGCCAGTCTAGTGCCAGTGTACCCAAACCCAGTCCCATAGAGCCGGTCTAGTGCCAGTGTACCCAAACCCAGTCCCATAGAGCCAGTCTAGTGCCAGTGTACCCCAAACCCAGTCCCATAGAGCCGGTCTAGTGCCAGTGTACCCAAACCCAGTCCCATAGAGCTGGTCTAGTGCCAGTGTACCCAAACCCAGTCCCATAGAGCCAGTCTAGTGCCAGTGTACCCAAACCCAGTCCCATAGAGCCAGTCTAGTGCCAGTGTACCCAAACCCAGTCCCCTAGAGCCGGTCTAGTGCCAGTGTACCCAAACCCAGTCCCATAGAGCTGGTCTAGTGCCAGTGTACCCAAACCCAGTCCCATAGAGCCAGTCTAGTGCCAGTGTACCCAAACCCAGTCCCATAGAGCCGGTCTAGTGCCAGTGTACCCACACCCAGTCCCATAGAGCCGGTCTAGTGCCAGTGTACCCACACCCAGTCCCATAGAGCCGGTCTAGTGCCAGTGTACCCAAACCCAGTCCCATAGAGCCAGTCTAGTGCCAGTGTACCCAAACCCAGTCCCATAGAGCTGGTCTAGTGCCAGTGTACCCAAACCCAGTCCCATAGAGCCGGTCTAGTGCCAGTGTACCCACACCCAGTCCCATAGAGCTGGTCTAGTGCCAGTGTACCCAAACCCAGTCCCATAGAGCCGGTCTAGTGCCAGTGTACCCAAACCCAGTCCCATAGAGCTGGTCTAGTGCCAGTGTACCCACACCCAGTCCCATAGAGCCAGTCTAGTGCCAGTGTACCCAAACCCAGTCCCATAGAGCTGGTCTAGTGCCAGTGTACCCAAACCCAGTCCCATAGAGCTGGTCTAGTGCCAGTGTACCCAAACCCAGTCCCATAGAGCCGGTCTAGTGCCAGTGTACCCAAACCCAGTCCCATAGAGCCAGTCTAGTGCCAGTGTACCCAAACCCAGTCCCATAGAGCCAGTCTAGTGCCAGTGTACCCAAACCCAGTCCCATAGAGCCAGTCTAGTGCCAGTGTACCCAAACCCAGTCCCATAGAGCTGGTCTAGTGCCAGTGTACCCAAACCCAGTCCCATAGAGCCGGTCTAGTGCCAGTGTACCCAAACCCAGTCCCATAGAGCCAGTCTAGTGCCAGTGTACCCAAACCCAGTCCCATAGAGCCGGTCTAGTGCCAGTGTACCCAAACCCAGTCCCATAGAGCCGGTCTAGTGCCAGTGTACCCAAACCCAGTCCCATAGAGCCGGTCTAGTGCCAGTGTACCCAAACCCAGTCCCATAGAGCTGGTCTAGTGCCAGTGTACCCAAACCCAGTCCCATAGAGCCAGTCTAGTGCCAGTGTACCCAAACCCAGTCCCATAGAGCCGGTCTAGTGCCAGTGTACCCCAAACCCAGTCCCATAGAGCCGGTCTAGTGCCAGTGTACCCAAACCCAGTCCCATAGAGCTGGTCTAGTGCCAGTGTACCCACACCCAGTCCCATAGAGCCAGTCTAGTGCCAGTGTACCCAAACCCAGTCCCATAGAGCTGGTCTAGTGCCAGTGTACCCAAACCCAGTCCCATAGAGCTGGTCTAGTGCCAGTGTACCCAAACCCAGTCCCATAGAGCTGGTCTAGTGCCAGTGTACCCAAACCCAGTCCCATAGAGCCAGTCTAGTGCCAGTGTACCCAAACCCAGTCCCATAGAGCCGGTCTAGTGCCAGTGTACCCAAACCCAGTCCCATAGAGCCGGTCTAGTGCCAGTGTACCCAAACCCAGTCCCATAGAGCTGGTCTAGTGCCAGTGTACCCACACCCAGTCCCATAGAGCCAGTCTAGTGCCAGTGTACCCAAACCCAGTCCCATAGAGCCGGTCTAGTGCCAGTGTACCCAAACCCAGTCCCATAGAGCCGGTCTAGTGCCAGTGTACCCAAACCCAGTCCCATAGAGCTGGTCTAGTGCCAGTGTACCCAAACCCAGTCCCATAGAGCCAGTCTAGTGCCAGTGTACCCAAACCCAGTCCCATAGAGCCGGTCTAGTGCCAGTGTACCCAAACCCAGTCCCATAGAGCCGGTCTAGTGCCAGTGTACCCAAACCCAGTCCCATAGAGCCGGTCTAGTGCCAGTGTACCCAAACCCAGTCCCATAGAGCCAGTCTAGTGCCAGTGTACCCAAACCCAGTCCCATAGAGCCAGTCTAGTGCCAGTGTACCCAAACCCAGTCCCATAGAGCCAGTCTAGTGCCAGTGTACCCAAACCCAGTCCCATAGAGCTGGTCTAGTGCCAGTGTACCCAAACCCAGTCCCATAGAGCCGGTCTAGTGCCAGTGTACCCAAACCCAGTCCCATAGAGCCAGTCTAGTGCCAGTGTACCCAAACCCAGTCCCATAGAGCCGGTCTAGTGCCAGTTGTACCCAAACCCAGTCCCATAGAGCCGGTCTAGTGCCAGTGTACCCAAACCCAGTCCCATAGAGCCGGTCTAGTGCCAGTGTACCCAAACCCAGTCCCATAGAGCTGGTCTAGTGCCAGTGTACCCAAACCCAGTCCCATAGAGCCAGTCTAGTGCCAGTGTACCCAAACCCAGTCCCATAGAGCCGGTCTAGTGCCAGTGTACCCAAACCCAGTCCCATAGAGCCGGTCTAGTGCCAGTGTACCCAAACCCAGTCCCATAGAGCTGGTCTAGTGCCAGTGTAATCCCACACCCAGTCCCATAGAGCCAGTCTAGTGCCAGTGTACCCAAACCCAGTCCCATAGAGCTGGTCTAGTGCCAGTGTACCCAAACCCAGTCCCATAGAGCTGGTCTAGTGCCAGTGTACCCAAACCCAGTCCCATAGAGCTGGTCTAGTGCCAGTGTACCCAAACCCAGTCCCATAGAGCTGGTCTAGTGCCAGTGTACCCAAACCCAGTCCCATAGAGCCGGTCTAGTGCCAGTGTACCCAAACCCAGTCCCATAGAGCTGGTCTAGTGCCAGTGTACCCAAACCCAGTCCCATAGAGCCAGTCTAGTGCCAGTGTACCCAAACCCAGTCCCATAGAGCCAGTCTAGTGCCAGTGTACCCAAACCCAGTCCCATAGAGCTGGTCTAGTGCCAGTGTACCCAAACCCAGTCCCATAGAGCCAGTCTAGTGCCAGTGTACCCAAACCCAGTCCCATAGAGCCGGTCTAGTGCCAGTGTACCCAAACCCAGTCCCATAGAGCTGGTCTAGTGCCAGTGTACCCAAACCCAGTCCCATAGAGCTGGTCTAGTGCCAGTGTACCCAAACCCAGTCCCATAGAGCCGGTCTAGTGCCAGTGTACCCAAACCCAGTCCCATAGAGCCGGTCTAGTGCCAGTGTACCCAAACCCAGTCCCATAGAGCCAGTCTAGTGCCAGTGTACCCAAACCCAGTCCCATAGAGCCGGTCTAGTGCCAGTCTACCCAAACCCAGTCCCATAGAGCCGGTCTAGTGCCAGTGTACCCAAACCCAGTCCCATAGAGCCAGTCTAGTGCCAGTGTACCCAAACCCAGTCCCATAGAGCCGGTCTAGTGCCAGTCTACCCAAACCCAGTCCCATAGAACCACTGGTTGTCTCTGGTTTTTCTTTTCACCTTAAAGGGGGGATGTTTGATATTTTAGGAAGTTTGGGTAGTTTTTGAGAGAAAGTGAGGTAATGCTGCCTCAGTGCCATTATTAAAACTAAAGAAAATAAATAGAGCTTGCGACCATATTGAAGGTTGAATAGCGGGAAGGGTTCTTGCCTGGATGGTAGCTAAGCGACGTGGTGTCCTTACCGTCACAGACCTGCCAGTGTAGGGGGGGCCCTTCTCCAGAGCTTCAGCACAGGAAGAAAGATGTTTGCTGTCAAAACTGTCCCATCTGCAGGAAAAGATGGCCTCAAACTGGCGGCTTGCTGTGATGGAGCAGAACGCTCCTCCTTCATGCTGAATACACAGCGCGGTAAATGTGCACTCTATCAGAGTAAAACACACTCTGACAGAGTTTTTTTTTTTTTTTCGCTGAACATTTTTTACTGCATGACCTTTTGGCTGGAGGCAGCAGCCCGGCGGTGAGCAGCTTTGCTTCTTTCAACCTATTTTTCTGTAGTTTTGGAACGGCCCTGCCCTGCTTCCTGAGTTACCGCTATGCTGTCCTCACCTGCACAAGTACAGAGCAAAATGCTAGTGTTCAGTCAACTCTGACAGAGTTGATAGGGTCCAATAGAGACTGTAATATACTCTTACTAGAGTTTAAATGTACTCACATTTTATATTATACGCAACATTTGGCCTTGTATCACTATACCAGAATCGCATATATACACATGTATATATATATAAATAGTTGAAAGCTGTAATAACTGGTACATTTGCCCATATATGAACATATGAAGTGAACACATATACACCCATCAGCCACACCATTAAAACCACTGACAGGTGAAGTGAATAACATTGATTATCTCCTTGTTATTTTGGTTCTGTACTCTAGCACTTTGAGTTTGAAAGGATACAATGACAATGAGGTTGAAGTGCAGACTGTCAGCTTTAATTTGAGGGTATTTTCATCCATATCGGATGAACCGTTTAGAAATTATACAACCTTTTGTACATAGTCCCCCCCCATTTTTGGGAATCCAAAAATATTGGACAGTTTAACATAATGTACAATAAAGTAATAATTTTTTAATATTTGGTCACATATCCTTTGCATACCATGACTTCCTGATGTTTGTGACCCAAAAACATCAAAAGACTCTTGATATCTTATTTTCTCGTACAAGCGATACTATAACGTCTCTGCATTTGAATGGATCTCTATGGGAATTGGGGGGTGGGGACTAGATCAAGCTGTAAATTACACTGGAACAGTATGGGACACATGGTTGGCTAAATGGCTCTAAGTCATCAAGGGTCTGACGTATCAAACAAGCCTTAAACCATCACTCTGCTGCCAGAAATACAGTAGATATGGATGGATAACTTGAAGGGTGTCTTCTCCTCGCTTACTTTTCATAGAATTCAATAGGAAAATTTTTTTTTTTTGTCAGGAGAAACAACCCTTAAAGTGATCCATCCATATCTACTGCATATCTGGCAGCAGAGTGATGGTTTGAGGCTTGTTTGATACCTCAGACCCTTGATGATTTACAGCCATTTTACCAACTGTGTATTCCATACTGTTCCAACATAATTTACAGCTAAATCTAGTCCCACCCCTCAATTCCCATAGAGATCCATTCAAATGCAGACGTTATAGTATCTCTTGTAAGAGTACCAGAAAATAAGCTATCAAGAGGCTTTTGATGTTGGCGGGTCACGGACATCAGGAAGTTATGGCATGCAAAGGATATCTGACCAAATATTAAAAAATATTACTTTATTCTATATATAAATGCAGGGGTGCCAATAATTGTGGCACACATGGTTTTGTTAAAAATAATTATTTCTTGATGAGGGATTTTTTTTTCTCATAATAAATTGACTTCAATTAAAGTTGTATCAGCGATTTTGGGTGACGTCACTTCTGAAGCGAAATCCCAAACAAACAGAGCCAGCGCCAGCTCAGAGCCAATTATGTTATGTTTTAAAAAATAGTGTTCAAGCATCCAGAATTATAACCACGTTAATAACGTTTGTAAGAAACCAAAACCGTTTGTAAATCCGTCAAGATTTCAGCGAGATAAGAGTATTAGCGTATTAGTATCACCCACCCCTTGTCGGTGATTGGTTGGAATACTGTTTATTTTGGTTTTGAGTGGTTGGTGAGTACCATTTGTTTTTGTGTACGATCTCGGAGCATAGGCTGCCTACAGAGACGCGGTTTTTTGACGGCCTGCTTATGGGGCAGACAGCTAGCGGATCGTGAGGAAAAATCAGATGAATGTGATAATTTATGTTTCGACCCAAAATCGCTGATACAACCTTTAAAGGTTGGATATTTCTCATTTTTTCAGTGTGACATTAAGCTTATTCACCAAACTGTGAATTTTTTATAACCCTTTTTACTTATCTGTACCAGGGGTGCCAATAATAGTGGAGGGCACTGTATATATAATATTTTTTATTTCGATATGTTTGTGATATATTCAGTTGCTGATTGAAAGGGGAGTATCACTGACCAATCAGAATCAGAGGGCAAAATGTGTCTTCATTTTGGGCCATGGCTATGTATCAGTTTGAAAGAGAAAAAGCTGCCACACTCTCAAGCTTCGATGCACAAAATATCTTCATTACTATAAAAAATAGAGACAAATGGACGATTTCGAAAAACGCTTTATCAGTTTGTGTCTGAAATCCTATTTCTACATTCCTAACAGGAATCTTTTGGGCTTTAATGTGAAATTTAGTTGATTCTTGGTTTTAAAGGACAGTGATTGTGTTGCTAGTGATTACTGGGTTGGTGATGTTTAGACTAACAGCTCAAAGAGAAGAATCATATGAGGATCCATTTAAAGGAACCTTCACACTAACAAGACCACATCCCTCGCTTCCATATAAGCTGCAATATGCTGTCAATTATTTATAACCACTGGCTTATACGGTTCATTTAACTGTAAAAACATGTATCTATTCTCTGTGCTACCACCTGGCCTTTTTATGGAAAAATCATTATACTATTCTCCTCTTTCTCTCTCTCTCTCTCTCTCTCTTCTCTCTCTCTCTCTCTCTCTCTCTCTCTCTCTCTCTCTCTCTCTCTCTCTCTCTCTCTCTCTCTCTCTCTCTCTCTCTCTCTCTCTCTCTCTCTCTCTCTCTCTCCTCTCTCTCTCTCTCTCTCTCTCTCTCTCTCTCTCTGTCTTTCTCTATCGCTCAATCACTTACTTCCCTCACTTTCTCTCCCACTCTCCACCCCTTTCTCTCTCTCTCTCACTCTCCTTCCTTCGGTTTCTCATTCTCTCCATCCCTCCACCCCCTTCTCTCTCTCCACCACCTCTATTCCTCCTGCCCTCTCCTTCTCTCCCTTCCTCCATCTCTCTCTGTCAGTCCATCTGTCTCTTCCTCTGCTGTCTGATAGTGATGCTGCAGCCCATTTGCCCGGTCCCCTAGAAGGGCGTCCCAGTCCAGTTTGTTTAGAGCTTTTGTTCATGTAGTGTGACAGAGTCTTTAGTTTGTTTTTATTATCAGGTTTTATTCTGGTTTTTGGCCAGTTAGCAACACCAGCCTATTGGGCAACCCATGAGAAGAACTACTGGGAGCTTTTCTCACAGGTAGTTGTTTTGTTTTGTTTATTTACTTGGTGGGCACGTTACCTTTTACATGAATTCAGTGTTATGGCAGGTGTCAGATGCAGAGCTTCAATGTTTGTAGCACTCGCTGGTTAGATTCCAGATGGGCTTTTTTGCTGAATGCATGTAAATATAAAAGTGTGAGAGTCTCTCCTGCCGCACGCTCGGTAAATAAGGTGATTTTAGCTGCTGCAGTTCAGGGTGTTTTGTCCCATTGTGTGGGTTGTGCTGACTGGACCGATCCTGTACTTCCCTAAACAGCACAAACAGCAGGGTTAAGCTGTGGTGGGATTGTATGGAACATATTTAAATACTTTTCTTTTAATTAATGCACTGCTATCCTGGCATCAAGGTGTACCGATGAATCTGTAAAGTAGGTGCAAAACTGGGAGTGATCAGGAGGAAAAAAAAAAAGTTAATTATTTAGTGATGTCCAGTATTTTTAGTTTTGTGGAGGGGGGTTAGAAGATAATTGCTTGGATCCTTTAAGGTTTACTGCCAGGGCCCATTTCTGACAGTACTGTTGTTTTTTATGGGAGCCAGGATGTCAGCAGCAGTCTGTTCCAGTCATGAGAGCTGATCCATGTCATTAGTTTAAATCAGGGATTCCGCTTTCCATTTATGTAGATGAGGCCAGGGGCAGCTGAGGCCTTTCCACAGCACAGCTTAATTGTGAATTAAAATAATGAACAGTGTTCTGTTGCTCGACAGTTTGCTTCTACTTTACGGAGAGTGTTTGACTGAACACTGGAGCCATGTTATTTTTTACTAGTTCGAATATGAAATGCGAATGTAGAAACACATCAATTTTATTTAAAGTTGATGCTACAGATTTTTGCACTTCCTGGCGTGGTTTACCAATCAGTTTGTTACACACACACACACACACACACACACACATAAAAAGATGTAACTACCATGAAAAAGGTACATCTCTCTCTCTCTCTCTCTCTCTCTCTCTCTCTCTCTCTCTTTCCCTCTCCCTCTGTTTCTGATCTTAGCTCTGCAGTATCAGTGTGTTTCTCTGTGCGAGACTCTGTTTCTCAGTGTGTGACTCTGTTTCTCAGTGCGAGACTCTGTTTCTCAGTGTGTGACTCTGTTTCTCAGTGCGAGACTCTGTTTCTCAGTGTGAGACTCTGTTTCTCAGTGTGTGACTCTGTTTCTCAGTGCGAGACTCTGTTTCTCAGTGTGAGACTCTGTTTCTCAGTGTGTGACTCTGTTTCTCAGTGCGAGACTCTGTTTCTCAGTGTGAGACTCTGTTTCTCAGTGTGTGACTGTTTCTCAGTGTGTCTCTGTTTCTCAGTGCGAGACTCTGTTTCTCAGTGTGTGACTCTGTTTCTCAGTGCGAGACTCTGTTTCTCAGTGTGAGACTCTGTTTCTCAGTGTGTGTCCACTTCTCTCTGTCTGTGTGTAGTTTAGTACTAATGACCCCCACCCCCCCACCCTCTCCTGACCTACAGTGCTCCCTCTCCCACTGTGAAAACACCCTGCCCTCACCTTCTCTCTGTAGCCTCCAGAATCACATCAAAAAATAGGGTTATTATTATCAAACTGCATTGAATACCATACAGCCATCGAAGACCACAAAGCCATAGAATAGCACAGAGCCATAGAATACCATAGAGCTATAGGCTGTGTCCGAATCACCACCCTTCCATACTATTAGGTAGGCTTGTTGAGTAGAGAAAGTCGTTAAGTAGGCGACATTTTCACTAAATGTAGTGCACTTAAAACCCCCGTATGATACATTTACTTCCAGGGTTTTTCTGAGTATATTCGGGAGCACACTTCAAGAAGTACGCAAACATTTTGGTCGCATAAATATGACGTGAGCTTCGTTTTAAAAAACGAGGCGCAGCTTTGCTGACGTTTTCCTTCAATAACAACAAAAACAGCACGTGACATGGCCGCGCAAGGGTGGGACGTCTTACGACACTTCCACAGTACGGTGGGAAAATAGTATTGAGGATATTGAACATTAAAGGAGCTATATGTAACATTGACACCGAGCGTTTAAAATGGGTACTGCAGTCCAAATTCACAATATTGGAGAGTTGTCTCCGCCCGCCCCCTCCTCCCCAGACTCGAAGCTCACGCGGGTTGCCAGGTTGAGGACACTGAACGAACACGAGCGCAAGACGAGCCGAGTGTGACATTATATTTTGAGACGAGCTTATTCTATTTTGACAATGACAGCTCATGTGGATTTTTTATAACTCTGTCAATATTAGCTAGATGCATGGCTGGCTATGTTTACGGTCACACAGATATAAGCTAACGTTAGTGGTATGTTTAGCTAGTTACTATATACATATATACAGATCCTTTCCAAAAAATTTGAATATCATGGAAAAGTTTTTTTTTTTCCATAATTCCATTCAAAAAGTGAAACTTTCATAGATTATAGATTCATTACACACAAAGTGAAATATTTCTAGCCTTTATTTGTTTCATTTTTCATAATTTTGGCTTACAGCTCCAGAAAACCCCCAAAACAGTATTTCAAGAAATTAGAATAGTGTGTCGAAAATCAGCATTTACTTCAGTTATTTCAGAGAATGAGTGGAGTGGCTTAACTCGAGGAATCCGACAGTTGTAGACCATGTCCCGGATACGTCTGTATGTGGTGGTTTTTGAAGCACTGACTCCAGCCTCAGTCCACTCCCTCTGCATCTCCGCCAAATTTTGGAATCGTCTTTGCTTGACAATCCGCTGAAGCCTACGGTCATCTCTTTTGCTTGTGCACCTTCTCCTGCCACATTTTTCCCTTCCACTAAACTTTCTATTGATATGCTTGGACACTGCACTCTGTGAACAGCCAGCCTCCTTAGCGATGACCTTTTGTGGCTTACCCATCTTCTGGAGGGTGTCAATGATGGTCTTCTGGCCAATTGTCAAGTCTGCAGTCTTCCCCATACTGAACCAAACTGAGATAAACTTTGCAGGTGTTTTGAGTAAATTAGATGATAGTGTGACACTCAGTCTAAAACATTCATTCTCTGAAATAACTGAAGTAAATGCTGATTTTCGACACACTATTCTAATTTCTTGAAATACTGTTTTGGGGGTTTTCTGGAGCTGTAAGCCAAAATTATGAAAAATGAAACAAATAAAGGCTAGAAATATTTCACTTTGTGTGTAATGAATCTATAATCTATGAAAGTTTCACTTTTTGAATGGAATTATGGAAAAAAAACAACTTTTCCATGATATTCTAATTTTTTGGAAAGGATCTGTATATTTAAATATTTAGCTAGCTAGCTTAATGAAAATGATGTTGAAATTAGCTTAGGCATTTGTAAATCGGCTGTCGGAGTGCCGGAGTACATCTGGTTGTTCGTAATGGGCAGTGGGCGGAGTCAACTCGGAGAATAGTGAATCACACAGGCCAAAACAAATACAGACGTTCCGACCCGGAATGTAAATTTGAAAGGAGAACATACTGGCTGTAGCATTGTTGTCGGAGAAGCCAGTATTTTGACTTAGCATGTTTCCTTAATCTCTGATGACATATCATGGTCATATTATGATTTAGTACAGTAAATGTGTTACATAAAGCTTTAAACAGCACACTTCTGCCAGTGCACTGTACACAGGAGACTGGACGCAGTAGATAGGGCTCTGATTTGGACACAGCCTTGGAGTACCTAGAGCCGTCAAATACCATAGAGACATAGAATACCATAGAGCCGTAGAATACCATACACACATTGCATACCATAGAGTTGGAGAGCAGCAAAGCTACAGTAAATTCAGTTCTGTCAGCGAGGTGCATGCCACAAGACCTACAGTATGAAGGGAGAGAAGGGGTAGGGTTTGGTTTGGCGAGTTGAGGTGCACTGGTGTATTCTGCAGAGACGAGCCCTGTGTGCACATCATTGGAAGTTTGGTTTGCATCCATTACCATCCTGTGGAGTCCAGTGGAAATACTGTCCTCCAGTTTCTCACACAGAAAACTATAAAGAACAACCTAATTTATTTTATGATATTTGTGCTGGAAACTAAACGATAAAACTAAAGAAACAAAAAAAGACAACAGTAGGTCTGGGACTGGGGGACTGTTTGACTGGGGGACTGTTGGACTGGGGGACTGGGGGACTGTGGGACTGTGGGACTGGGGGACTGTGGGACTGTTGGACTGTTGGACTGGGGGACTGTGGGACTGTTGGACTGTGGGACTGTGGGACTGTGGGACTGTTGGACTGTGGGACTGGGGGACTGTTGGACTGTTGGACTGGGGGACTGTGGGACTGTGGGACTGGGGGGACTGTTGGACTGTGGGACTGTTGGACTGGGGGACTGTGGGACTGTTGGACTGGGGGACTGTGGGACTGGGGGACTGTTGGACTGTGGGACTGTTGGACTGTGGGACTGGGGGACTGGGGGACTGTTGGACTGTTGGACTGTTGGACTGTTGGACTGTGGGACTGTGGGACTGGGGGACTGTTGGACTGTTGGACTGGGGGACTGTGGGACTGTGGGACTGTGGGACTGGGGGACTGGGGGACTGGGGGACTGGGGGACTGTGGGACTGTGGGACTGGGGGACTGTTGGACTGGGGGACTGTGGGACTGTTGGACTGGGGGACTGTGGGACTGTTGGACTGGGGGACTGTGGGACTGGGGGACTGTGGGACTGTGGGACTGTTGGACTGTGGGACTGGGGGACTGTTGGACTGGGGGACTGGGGGACTGTGGGACTGGGGGACTGTGGGACTGTGGGACTGTGGGACTGTTGGACTGGGGGACTGTTGGACTGTTGGACTGTGGGACTGGGGGACTGTGGGACTGTTGGACTGGGGGACTGTTGGACTGGGGGACTGTGGGACTGTTGGACTGGGGGACTGTGGGACTGGGGGACTGTTGGACTGGGGGACTGGGGGACTGTTGGACTGGGGGGACTGTGGGACTGGGGGACTGGGGGACTGTGGGACTGTTGGACTGGGGGACTGTGGGACTGGGGGACTGTGGGACTGTGGGGCTGTTGGACTGGGGGACTGTTGGACTGTGGGACTGTGGGACTGTTGGACTGTGGGACTGTGGGACTGTGGGACTGTTGGACTGTTGGACTGGGGGACTGTGGGACTGTTGGACTGGGGGACTGTGGGACTGGGGGACTGTGGGACTGTGGGACTGTTGGACTGTTGGACTGTGGGACTGTGGGACTGTTGGACTGTGGGACTGTGGGACTGTTGGACTGGGGGACTGTTGGACTGTGGGACTGTTGGACTGTGGGACTGTGGGACTGTGGGACTGTGGGACTGTTGGACTGTGGGACTGGGGGACTGGGGGACTGGGGGACTGGGGGACTGTGGGACTGTTGGACTGTGGGACTGGGGGACTGTGGGACTGTGGGACTGTTGGACTGTGGGACTGTGGGACTGTTGGACTGGGGGACTGTTGGACTGTTGGACTGTTGGACTGTTGGACTGTGGGACTGGGGGACTGTGGGACTGTTGGACTGGGGGACTGTGGGACTGGGGGACTGGGGGACTGTGGGACTGGGGGACTGTGGGACTGGGGGACTGGGGGACTGTGGGGACTGTTGGACTGGGGGACTGTTGGACTGTGGGACTGGGGGACTGGGGGACTGTGGGACTGGGGGACTGTGGGACTGTTGGACTGGGGGACTGTTGGACTGTGGGGCTGTGGGACTGTGGGACTGTTGGACTGTGGGACTGTGGGACTGGGGGACTGTGGGACTGTTGGACTGTGGGACTGTGGGACTGTTGGACTGGGGGACTGGGGGACTGTTGGACTGTGGGGCTGTGGGACTGTGGGACTGTTGGACTGTGGGACTGTGGGACTGTTGGACTGTGGGACTGGGGGACTGTTGGACTGTGGGACTGGGGGACTGTGGGACTGTGGGACTGTGGGACTGGGGGACTGTGGGACTGTGGGGACTGGGGGACTGTGGGACTGTGGGACTGGGGGACTGTGGGACTGTGGGACTGGGGGACTGAGGGACTGGGGGACTCTGGGACTGGGGGACTGTGGGACTGGGGGACTGTGGGACTGGGGGACTGTGGGACTGGGGGACTGTGGGACTGGGTCAGAAAATCCTAATTATGACCATGTGTTTTTTTTTGTGTTTTTTTTTTGCCTGATCGTAAAGACTCGCTGGTAATTTCCTCTCTTATCTCTGTCATCTTCTCTCTGACTAATTTCACACATATTGGCCTTTTCTCTGGGGAACTCATCCCCCATAGCTAATAAAAGAAAAACCAAACCCAGAACGTAGACATCTCGTGTGATATTAGTCCGTTTGGAATTTGAAAATGTTCTTTTCCTTGAATCTGCAAATACAGGACATACTGTCTCAGTTTGTTGGAATTCATTCATATTGGTTCATTAATTATTACTGGCTCAAGGAGAATTACTCAACGGAACTTACCTTGAATTGCTCTGAGGTGGATTTCTATCTTAACTGACCATTAATTAGCAATAACTTTTATTATGACCTGTATTGATAAATTGTTGCAAGTTCAGAAATCCTTTCATCCTTAAATGCTTTGTCTTCAATCTTTTTACCTGCAGAGACACGCCACCAAAGATGTTTTTCTTTCACAAAATGTTAATTGCAGTTAAATGTCAAGTTAAAGGTGAATTATTGCAGGTAAATGTCAAGTTAAAGGTGAATTATTACCGGTAAATGTGAAGTTAAAGATGAATTATTACAGGTAAATGTCATGTGATGGTGCATCCATATCAGAGATCACTCAGTAGCTCAGACCAGCCTTATCACCCCTTACGCTTCCCCAGGGCAAAGATGATAAAACGCCGTCAAAGAAATTAAAATACATAAATTACTGTCACATGCTCAGATGAAGATAGAAAAGAAATATGTGTGAATACAGCTGCCCTGTTATACAGTAGATACAGGTGAAGCCGGAAGTTTACATACACTTAGGTTAAAGTCATTAAAACTCATTTTTAACCACTCCGCAGATTTCATGTTAGCAAACTATTGTGTTGGCAAGTCAGTTAGGACATCCACTTTGTGCATGACACAAGTAATTATTTCCAACAATTGTTTACAGACAGATTATTTCACTTTTAATTCACTATATCACAATTCCAGTGGGTCAGAAGTTTACATACACTAAGTTGATTGTGCCTTTAAACAGCTTGGAAAATTCCAGAAAATGATGTCATGGCTTTAGAAACTTCTGATAGGCTATTTGACATTATTTGAGTCAATCGGAGGTGTACCTGTGGATGTATTTTAAGGCCTACCTTCAAACTCAGTGCCTCTTTGCTTGACATCATGGGAAAATCAAAAGAAATCAGCCAAGAAAAAGCCTCAGAAAAAAAAGCCTCAGATATAAAATTGTGGACCTCCACAAGTCTGGTTCATCCTTGCCAGCAATTTCCAAACGCCTGAAGGTACCACGTTCGTCTGTACAAACAATAGTACGCAAGTATAAACACCATGGGACCACGCAGCCGTCATACCGCTCAGGAAGGAGACGTGTTCTGTCTCCTAGAGATGAACGTGCTTTGGTGCGAAAAGTGCGAATCAATCCCAGAACAACCGCAAAGGACCTTGTGAAGATGCTGGAGGGAACAGATACAAAAGTATCTATATCCACAGTAAAACGAGTCCTATATCGACATAACCTGAAAGGCTGCCCAGCAAGGAAGAAGCCACTACTCCAAAACCACCATAAAAAAGCCAGACTACAGTTTGCAACTGCACATGGGGTGAGGGTGAGACTTGCAAGGGTGAGAAAAAGGGTGAGAAAAAGGAAAAAGGGTGAGACTTGCAAGCTGAAGATCACCATCCCAACCGTGAAGCATGGGGGTGGCAGCATGTTGTGGGGGTGCTTTGCTGCAGGAGGGACTGGTGCGCTTCATAAAATATATGGCATCATGAGGAAGGAAAATTATGTGGATATATTGAAGTAACATCTCAAGACATCAGCCAGGAAGTTAAAGCTTGGTCGCAAATGGCTCTTCCAAATGGCAAGTTGTGGCAAAATGGCTTAAGGACAACAAAGTCAAGGTTTTGGAGTGGCCATCACAAAGTCCTGACCTCAATACAATCGAAAATTTGTGGGCAGAACTGAAAACGCGTGTGCGAGCAAGGAGGCCTACAAACCTGACTCAGTTACACCAGTTCTGTCAGGAGGAATGGGCCAAACTTCCAGCAACTTATTGTGAGAAGCTTGTGGAAGGCTTCCAGAAATGTTTGACCAAAGTTAAACAATTTAAAGGCAAATAAATCATTCTCTCTACTATTATTCTGACATTTCACATCCTTAAAATTAAGTCGTGATCCTAACTGACCTAAGACAGGGAATGTTTACTAGGATTAAATGTCAGGAATTGTGAAAAACTGAGTTTAAATGGATTTGGCTAAGGTGTATGTAAACTTTCGACTTCAACTGTATACAGCTGTCTATATATAACTGTATATACAAATGTATATATATAAAGCTTGGGACCAAGCTTATATATATATGTGTGTGTGTGTGTGTGTGTGTGTGTGTGTGTGGCATGTATGCCATAGTAAATCATATTTCTCTTTTTAAAATGGGAGGAGACTGAGAAAGAGCGAGAGAGCGAGAGTCAGGCAAACAGAGAGGGAGAGAGTGAGACACTTACTTCTCTTCTTTAATCCCATCCCTTCTTCTCTCTCCCTCCTTGCTCTTGTGTTGAAGCTGCAGTAATAGAGGGGGTTTGAAATGGAGGGAAACACTAAAAAAAGATAAAGAAACAAGGAGATAATGGGACATTGAGGGAGAGATAGAGAGAGGGAGGGAGAGAAAGAGAGAGGGAAAGAGAGAGAGGGTTTGTGAAAAGTTGCCAGGCAACAGAATTAGGCAGCTTTCATGTATCATTACTGTCAGAATGTGACACGGATCATAGCCTTCTGCTACGTGTGTGTGTGTGTGTGTGTGTATATGTGTGTATGTG
>CM056387.1:35955150-35957650 GCA_029718625.1 Synaphobranchus kaupii
TGAGTATCTGGTGAGGTGTAAGGAGTCTGTGGCAGGAGTTGAGTATCTGGTGAGGTGTATGGAATCTGTGGCAGGAGTTGAGTATCTGGTGAGGTGTATGGAATCCCTGGGGAGTTGAGTATCTGGTGAGGTGTATGGAATCTATGGGGAGTTGAGTATCTGGTGAGGTGTATGGAATCTGTGGTGGGAGTTGAGTATCTGGTGAGGTATATGGAATCTGTGGGGAGTTGAGTATCTGGTGAGGTGTATGGAATCTGTGGGGAGTTGAGTATCTGGTGAGGTGCACGGAATCTGTGGTGGGAGTTGAGTATCTGGTGAGGTGTATGGAATCTGTGGGGAGTTGCGTATCTGGTGAGGTATAAGGAGTCTGTGGCAGGAGTTGAGTATCTGGTGAGGTGTATGGAATCTGTGGTGGGAGTTGAGTATCTGGTGAGTTGTATGGAATCTGTGGGGAGTTGAGTATCTGGTGAGGTATAAGGAGTCTGCGGCAGGAGTTAAGTATCTGGTGAGGTGTATGGAATCTGTGGTGGGAGTTGAGTATCTGGTGAGGTGTATGGAGTCTGTGGCAGGAGTTGAGTATCTGGTGAGGTGTATGGAATCTGTGGGGAGTTGAGTATCTGGTGAGGTGTGTGGAATCTGTGGTGGGAGTTGAGTATCTGGTGAGGTGTATGGAATCTGTGGTGGGAGTAAAGTATCTGATGAGGTGTATGGAATCTGTGGTGGGAGTTGAGTATCTGGTGAGGTGTATGGAATCTGTGGTGGGAGTAAAGTATCTGGTGAGGTGTGTGGAATCTGTGGTGGGAGTTGAGTATCTGGTGAGGTGTATGGAATCTGTGGTGGGAGTTGAGTATCTGGTGAGGTGTATGGAATCTGTGGTGGGAGTAAAGTATCTGGTGAGGTGTATGGAATCTGTGGTGGGAGTAAAGTATCTGGTGAAGTGTAAGGAATCTGTGGTTTAGCTTGGCCGTGGTATGGCGGGTTGGTTGCTGCACAGACAAACGGCTTTCCTGAGGGAATGGCGCAGCTCTCCTCCAATCAACACAAGCTCCCCTTCATCCTCCGTTTCAAATTGAGGTGGAAAATATTGTTCCAAAAAAAAAAAAAAAAAGCAGTACAATTGCCCTCCGTCAGTATCGGTACTTCAATTACCCTCCCCACCAACAGCTCAGCAGGCTGGCCGCTGCAGCTCCTAGCCGCAGATTCACTGCAAAAGATAATTGAATTTAATGAGATTTTGTGAGTTTAAACGACGTGAGCCCGTTGGGGGAGTGGAGGATCTAGACTGCAGGAGGAACCACAAGGACAAACTCAATATCCTGTCCGTGACTGGGAAAAAAATGTAATGAAAATTGAAAAAAAACAAAAACTTTCCATTCAGATGTTGGAATAAGGCGCCATTTTCTGTTGGTGGTTTAGAGAGTTTTCAATTGGCTGATTAAGTCCCAAGTCTGTCCTGATTGGCTGTACTGGCTTCATGATGGCCCTGCAGCCCCAACCACTCCACTGTGTAATCAAGAGGATGAAAACACCCCTCAGATCTTTCTCAAACTGGACTCTGGACTACTTTTCTCTCCAAGTTGAACGTTTAAAGCCATTGCCATGGAGACAGACCTGACCTCTGTCCTGGTCTTCAACATGTGGGGCCCCTTTATTTATGATCAGTTATGGTTATAATCATAATCACTTATTATGAGTCAGTGGCAGGGAACTCTACACACAGCCAATCAGCTCTGACACAGAGTAGCCTACACACAGCCAATCAGCTCTGACACAGACTACACACAGCCAATCACCTCAGCTCTGACACATTTTACTGAGTGCGTTCATTCTTGGCGCTTGTGCGCTCTGTATAACCACTTTTAGAACTGTGTTGACACTTAAAAAGTTACCCTGCGCTGTCATTGTGTGGACCAGGGTTAAACCGTTATCTAAAAAACTAACCTTCAAAGAATCCTGCATTCACCAGTAATCAGAACAAAGTTCTTATTTGGTATGGTTGAACAGTTTTGTAACACATTTCTTCAAAAGCACTGGAAATATCACAGTCCCGAGGTACTGAGCGTAGCGCCCGCCACTCTCTGCTAGGTTTCCTGTGTTATGCCACTCTGCTAGATTTCCTGTGTTATGCCACTCTCTGCTAGGTTTCCTGTGTTATGCCACTCTCTGCTAGGTTTCCTGTGTTATGCCAGTCTCTGTTTGGTTTCCTGTGTTATGCCACTCTGCTAGGTTTCCTGTGTTATGCCACTCTTGCTAGATTTCCTGTGTTATGCCACTCTCTGCTAGGTTTCTTGTGTTATGCCACTCTCTGCTAGGTTTCCTGTGTTATGCCAGTCTCTGTTTGGTTTCCTGTGTTATGCCACTTGCTAGGTTTCCTGTGTTATGCCACTCTGCTAGGTTTCCTGTGTTATGCCACTCTCTGCTAGGTTTCCTGTGTTATGCCACTCTGCTAGGTTTCCTGTGTTATGCCACACTCTGCTAGGTTTCCTGTGTTATGCCACAC
>CM056387.1:35962650-35965434 GCA_029718625.1 Synaphobranchus kaupii
AAGCATATTAAGGATTTTCTTGTCCGTCACTTTAAGTTTAACGTGATTTTGAGCCACAAAGTAAATTTCTGTAAGGGGTCAGCAAAGTCCGAAAGTAAGTACAATTTAAGTAATCATAAGATTGCAATATTACAAGATGATAATCATAATAATATCTCTCCCCCCCCGCACAGTACTGCAGTGCTCTCATGTTTGGGCGTCTCTAGAGAACGGGCAGGTGAAGGTGTGGCCCCTGGGGGCCCCAGTGGAGGGATCCGTGCTGCAGTACAGCTGCCTGCCCGGCTTTATCCTGGGGGGCCCAAACAGCAGCGTCTGCACCAAGCTGGGCAAATGGGACTCCCCGAAACCCGCCTGTCACTGTGAGTGTGTGTGTGTGTGTGTGTGTCTCTGTGTGTGTGTGTGTGTGTGTGTGACTTTAGGTCATTTTTGCCGTTATCATTGTAATTAATTAAAGTAATTAACCAATGCCGTCAATGTAATTAATTAAAGACCACATTAATTCATTAATTATTTATCATAAAGAGGTTTGTTATCATAGCCAGTGTAAGTTAGGCTCAGTGTTATTCCCTGTACAGTGTGTGGATTAGAGAGTGACATTGTGCTCCCCCCCCCCCCCCCCTCTCTCCTCTCTGTCCAGATGACCGGAATTACACAGGTATGGAAAAGTTTCAAAACTTTGCACTGATAAAAGCTTATTCTGCTCTGAACCTCTGCCGATGCTCAGTGTGTGTGTGTGTGTGTGTGTGTGTGTGTGTGTGTGTGTGTGTGTATATGTGTATGTGTGTGTCTGTCTGCGTGTATATGTGATTATATGTATGTCTGATTATTTGTATATTATATGTATATTTGCGCGTTGCGTGTGTTTGGATAAAGAATTGCTCGGAGAACAAGCTCGGGTGAGACCAGGCAATTTTTTCTCCTGATTCAGTTAGTCCTGTGTTGTGTGTTATATCTGCCACATGGGGGCAGTATTGCCTCATATTTGGATGAAGATAGTGTAATATTCATCGTGACCACTAGGTAGCAGTATAAGCTTGTGAAACAAAAACACCAAAGACTACTGTCCTGAGTAAGTCCTGGTCCTAATTAATACTGGAGGCATTTGTGGTATTTTGTGTATTTTAAAGGGCACTTGTTTAGCCTACTACCCTACTCTACTGTACTCTAGTACCAGGGTTCCCAAACCGGTCCTTTTTCTTAATTAGGTGCCTTTCATGTTTAGAGTAATTATTTACCCTCTTAAGCCAAATTATGTCAGAAATAGCTGTGGATGCCATGTAGAATAAACGCCCCATGTTCACATTATGCTTATTGTGCTATATTATTTAAAATAGATAAGAAAATTATTAAACAGATCCATTTAAAGACTGATTTGAATCAATAGGCTCCTAATTGGTGAAAGTGTGGACACGTGGCCACTAAAACTAACCATTTGGTAGATCATGAAGAATTCAAACACAAAGCAAATGATAACGAGCCAAACCTGTGTTTATATTGTGTTAATAAGCTTAAGGAAAAAATTATGAACGTTTAACACGTGTTTATCAACCTAATTAGGAACCTATTGATTCACTTCACTCTTTAATTTGATCAGTTAAAATACATAATTTTGTAACCTCTTTTTATATAATTGTTGCCATATAGCACAATAAGCACAATGTGAACATGGGGAGTTTATTCTACATGGCATGCATAGCTATTTCTAACATAATGTGGCTTAAGAGGGTGAATAATTCCTCAGCTTGTTAAAATTCTGGGATTGCAACTGTGGTTGCAACGAAAACCAGCATACACAGGGGGGCCCCAGGACCAGTTTGGGAACCCCTGCTCTAGTACACACGTGTTAGTGATTGTAAATAGGTGAAATGGGGGAAAAAATAAAATAAAATCAAAATGGTTTTAAATATACTAGTAATTAACAATCGTTATGTATGGCTATCGGTAAAGACATATGCAGTCGATTCAACCAGGAATGATTTGTTTAATGGAAGAGGGTCTGTTGTACCGTGAGAGATCAAGCATCTTATCAAGAGCATTCGGCGGTTGTAGTATTCATCAGCAATGCATTCAAATATGTTTTTTCCCATATCAGTGTGCAGTGTAATATGATTTGATGGTCTACGCTGTTCCGTCGGAATGCATTGACGTCATTGTAACTGACCCTAACCCTGACGTCATGGTAACTGACCCTAACCATAATTGCAAACAGTATTATTTGCGCTATGCTATTTGTGGCCTAGACAATGGGCATGTTCAGCTTGCAGCCAATAGGGCGATTGGTTTTGAAGAGGGTGTATCTGGTTTACACACTTTATGGAAGTTACTTTACAGAGTTATGGACTTATGAGTCCTTCCTGGTTATAACTGAGTCCTTACTGGTGTTAAAGAGTCCTGACTGGTTTCACAATCCACCCAACACACAGGCTCAGGCCAGTATTGCAATTACATGTATCTGAAATATGTATTTTCATGGATGTATTTAATTCATAATACGGGTCGCCCGCCTCTTTTTCTATGGCTCATACCACCTGTATCCCAGCCATTTTGATTGTAGTTTAAGATGTGTCCCAGCCTACACTTCCGCCATTTTGATTGTAGTTTAAGATGTGTCCAAGCCTCCACCTCCACCATTTTGATTGTAGTTTAAGATGTATCCTAGCCTACACCTCTGCCATTTTTATTGTAGTTTAAGATGTGTCCAAGCCAAGGCTGTATAAAAATATGGACAAAGCCACTGTGATGTCACCCATTGCCTTTCCACGGCCTCGTAAAATCTGAATTGAA
>CM056387.1:35965934-36018434 GCA_029718625.1 Synaphobranchus kaupii
AGAGAGAGAGAGAGTATGTGAAGCTGTCATATGGAAATATGACCAGCGTGGGCCTGCTTCAATCAGAGGAGCAGATTCCCTGGAGACGCGGGAGAGGAGTAGAGAGGAGGAGAGAGGAGTAGAGCTAATAATCAGGTTGCTCTGGGCTGATTACAGGGCTAATCAGGACCGGCGAGCCCGGAGACGAGCCCACCGTCACCTTTCCCAAAAACATCCCCCTCCACCTGCCCGGAATACACCAGCCGCAATCTGCCCAAAGTGGGAGCGGGGGACGGGGGGGGGGTGATAAATCAACAGTCATTATTTACAGCCCCCCCCCCCCCCCCCTGGGGTTCACAGGGGCAATATTTACATGCTCATGTGTTCTAATTTTTCATACGTAATTATAAACAAGAAGAAACCCAATTAAAACCCTGCAGAAACACGGGGGTGAGTCTGAGACAATGGGAGCTCTGGGGAGGTGCTCTGCTCTGTTAGGAAACCTGAGATTTTCACAGATATTCAAAGCACTTTGACCTGAGGAAGACCCGATTGTGCCGCCTCTGTAAGGAGGATGTTGCTGTTTTGTTTTGCTTTGTTTTATATTTCCAAAAACTGACTGACATGGTGTAGCACAGTAAAAATAAAACCCTTGGGCTGAAAGCATTTTCAGATCGTGTTTAATGTAGGGGAAAAAGACAAAACCCAATTATGAAATTAATTATGTCTGCATAAAGCCTGAGTTAGGCCCGTGTTAGGCCCAAGTTAGGCCTGCATTACGCCCAAGTTAGGCCTGAGTTAGGTCTGCATTAGGTCAGTTCGGACTATGTCCACAAGCTTGTCCTCATGACATTTCTCTGACCACACCTGCTCTTGGGTTCATAAATTTGGCTTTAATTAATTTAACAGAGTTCCTTTGCTCTCCCGTCCTTAAGTACGTGTGCCCCCCTCCCACCCCCAATTAACAAGTGCCGCAGAGAAATTTGGCCGAACTAATTAGAGATTCAATTAATGGGTAATTGGATATTTTGCGCTTGTCGTGCCGAGAGAGCGAGAGAGAGGGAGGGAGAGAGAGAGAGGGAGAGAGAGAGAGAGGGAGGGAGAGAGAGGGAGGGAGAGAGAGGGAGGGAGAGAGAGAGAGAGAGAGGGAGGGAGACAGATGGGCCTGTAATTACACAACCGCCGCGTGTCTCCGTTGGCTCTTCTGCTGCCGTCTCGCCACACACTGGATGCTCTTGGAAACACAGGAAACCCAGGAATAGATCTTTTCTTCCATCAGATTTCATATGAGCCCAAAGCCAGTGCCGTAAATCTCCTCCCTCTTTAAATTAAATAAATATCGGAATGATAACCGCGTCCAGAAAGTGGGAAAAATAGGAATAGAGTTTCAGCAGCTTTGCTCATGGCTGTGACTGTTATGACTGCAGTCAAATCCCAAAAAAAAGACACTTCAGAAAAACTTTGCTGACTGGTTTTACAACCTACTTCTGTAGTCACAGTGCAATGACACCAGTACTTCTATAAATCACAGACGGTAACTTAATGGGGTTAAGGGTCATAGTCCTCCTTCTCTTCGAAACCCTGACTGCTTTCTAAGCTGGTTACCAGCTGGCAATGTTCTACTGAGAATATTTGTGATGAAAAAGTTTCACCTGGAAACAAATCTTCACCTTTCTTTGTTGCTTTTTTTTTAGTTTTCCCCAAAAGGATTTTTCTCCACACACACACACACACACACACACACACACACACACACACACAACACACACACACACCACACACACATACATACACATCAGCTGTGACTCGCCTGGCACTAAACTTGGCACAGTCGCCATGGTTACCGTTTCCAAGGCGTCCGCATCCGTATCCAACATCCCGACTCTGGACTCTGAAATGAAAACTATCACATCCTGGGTGAAGTCACTGCCAGATCAATTCAATGCTTTAACAAGCTTTTGATGAAAAGTTATCAGTGGCCACATCATTTACCCTGTGTCCCTGAACCAACCAATCACGTTTCCTCTCTCACGCTCAATCTGCCACTTTGCCAATCACGTTTCCTCTGTCATGCTCAATCCTCTGGTTTATATTGGTGACAAAAGATTCAGAAGTTTTGACTCCGATGCAAAAACATCCGCCGATCATTTAGGCCTGATTGTTAAATCATAGTTAGTCATTACTGGCCATTCTTTGCTGTGACTAGACCCTCTTGCACAACAGACTAATCAGAACCCTCTTGCACAACAGACTAATCAGACTAATGGGTCATTCTGTGTCAAATCAACCAGTGGTCCCTGCATGACCCTCTCAGATTTTGATGAAACTCCATCATAATAATCCATTGTATGAAAAATTAACACACACAAAAAATTTGCCTCATTCGACATGTCGTTTCCGAAATATGGCCTCCAGAAATTTGCTCAAAACATCAGTCTTTCGTGCTCGCGAGTGGTGAAAACGCACGAATGTGATTTTTTCCGACTTTGGAAGCTTATAACTTGGGATTGGTAAAAGCAATAGAGCTGAAACTTGGTAGCCTAACTTACTTTCTTCGAACTTGCAAGAATATGACATCAGATTACTTGTACCCCCCTTCCCTTTTCCAGTTATATGCACCCAAAGTAGCCACTTTGTTCAGTCGCACATGTTTTTGGTGATTTTCGAGGTCACCCTGTGCCCATACGAGTGGACATATACATCCCATATCACAGATGTATTATCTATAGGTGTATGTCTATGGTCACAAGCAAGTACAGGCTAATCAATTCATTTGTAAAGGAATGACATCCATCCAAATTTGGGTCCGGGTGAAAAAAAGTCAAAAACACAACCGTCCGTCTTGTCAATGGATCACCATGTGGACAGTTAAAACTTTTTCTGACATTTACACCAATTAAACAGATGAATTAGATCTACTCATCAACCAAATTTCAGCTTTGGTACTCAACTCCTTCATGGTTAGATAGCATTTTGAAAAGTACACATATTTTAACATATCGGGAATTCACGTCTTAAGAGTTACGTTACTACTTAAAAGTGTCAAATTATGTATCAGACATCAAAAAGAATAGTACATGTACTTTAAACCATACCCTATAAATGTTAAATTACCACATATTCTGCCATATAGATGTGTACAGTTTGTTGTTTACTTGATAAATGCTGGCAGTTTGCCTTGAATGTTATTGAAGTCGTTAACAGTTAGTCTGTAGTGAAGGCCTCCACGTCTCTGCAGCTCTGGAGCACTGATGACACAAACTACGTCCTGGAATGGTACCCAACACTCATTATGGACATCTTGGGGCCAGGAGAGTGTATTTGAGTTCTTTGTGTTCGATAGTGCCAATGTACCATTCATTGTCATAGATGCATGCAATGTACCTCCCTGGTTGGTACTCGGTCGGGCCAGTCAGAGTTGGAACATGAACAGAACTGGAACATGACAATGTTCGTACAATGGTACATTGGCACTATCGTGGAGCGATCAGAGGAGCAACATGATGTCTTTGTAAAGTTCATGAGAAGAGCATGGTGTAAATTTCAATAACTGGTGTAAATTTCAGAAAAAAGTTTTAACTGTCCACATGGTGATCCATTGACAAGATGGACGGTTGTGTTTTTGACTTTTTTTCACCCGGACCCAACTTTGGATGGATGTCATTCCTTTACAAATGAATTGATTAGCCTGTACTTGCTTGTGACCATAGACATACACCTATAGTGATATGGAATGTATATGTCCACTCGTATGGGCACAGGGTGACCTTGAAAATCACCAAAAACATGTGTGACTGAACAAAGTGGCTACTTTGGGTGCATATAACTTGATACAAGCAATCTGATGTCATATTCTTACAATGTGGAAGAAAGTAAGTTAGAATACCAAGATTCAGCTCTATAGCTGTTGCCAATCCCAAGTTATAAGCTACCAAAGTCAGAAAAAATCACAATCGCGCGTTTTCACGACTCGCGAGCGCGAAAGACGGAGGTTTTCAGCAAATCTCAGGAGGCCATATCTCGTATGAGGCTCATTTTTTGTGTGTGTTCATTTTTCACACAATGGATTATTATGATGGAGTTTCATCAAAATCTTAGAGGGTCATACAGGAACCTTTCAGAAAACTGGTTGATTTGACACGGAATGACCCTAATGAGCAAGTCAATCTCATGACCATTCTTATTGGATACCATCCTAAGACCTGGCTATTCAACTGTGTCCACTTTAGGGGACACAAGACTCTGAACAGTATACTATACTGTGCTAAAACCTATACTACAAGGACATCCAATAAACAGTAAACTATACTGTGCTGAAACCTACACTACAAGGACATCCAATAAATAACATGTTTTTGTCATCCAAGACTTTTTTGAAAAAAATTCAAATATTTGTACTTTTTTTCTGTTGGGTGTCAGTAGGATACATGAGAAATAAAACTCAAAAATCAAAACAGACTTTATTATGGTTATTGCTTTGCAGGAACAATTTCAATAAATCTATTCTTAATTACATTGAAATGTCATTAATATCTGATAGATAACTTGTGTATGATACTAACATTATGTTAGTAACATACACAAAAATCAAATATAGGTCAGCAATGTATGAAGTGTGTTTTTTATTAATACATTCTGTTGCACACCTGATCATATTATCCTTTATAAATGAAGATGAATTCTATTATGGGCAATGATTTTGTGTGGAGATCACTTTAAAAGTGGGGACTTCTAACCTGGGCCTGGAGAGCCTCAGGATTCACCTAGAAATCAACAAAAATATGCATTTTATTTTAAACATTATAGTACAAATGTTTATTGTGATTATTGTGTCTGATCATCTCTCCCACAAACACAGTACCTGCTTTTATTTAGTACTTCTGAACAGCAAAACAGGGTGTGGAAGAGTAATTCCACAGGTCCTACACTGATAGATCCCTCGTAAACTCCGGCCAGATTAAAATATTTGCAATCCCGGGAGGGTGAGAGAAATATGCAATAGCTGTTGTCTAAGCTGTGTCGACCCAGGTGGGTTTCATCGCTTCAGGTGCTTAAAATAAAACAGCCAAAGCCCACAACTTTAATTGAAGTTTGATATGATCCTCAAGCGAATATGAAAGGATTGGATTTTAATCGTGGTGTTTAATCCTCCGATGCCATCTCCATCTCCATCTCAAGCCGAGTGGGTTGAGAAAAATAATAACCCGATGAGAAGGTACAAAATGTGATTATATTTAATGTTCCTCCAATACACTGAAACCCCACAAAGCATAACCTGTTTATCCACTGTGCAGAGAAAAGAGAATTAATTTTTTCTGATCAACATCAGCGTGCTCGTTCTTGGGGTGCCTGTAATCCGACACCATCAGCCTGCCAGCCGGCAGTGTGGTTATGTAGAGACGCATCAGTATTACACCGTACACATCCGATTTACACACCTGTACAGCACTTACACACCTGAACACATCCGATTTACACACCTGTACAGCACTTACACACCTGAACACATCCGATTTACACACCTGTACAGCACTTACACACCTGAACACATTCGATTTACACACCTGTACAGCACTTACACACCTGAACACATCATATATCCCCGGATCTATGCAGACACCAATGCTACAGGATTTATTACCTGTTTTCTGGAATCTTCCTTCACCTTCTGGAATCCCCCCCCCCAGCCCCCACCAAAAAAAAATAAAATACATTAAGGTTATTCTTTTCAATAATGATGAAGACAACACACTTAAACCAAGCACAGTGCCAATAGCCTCCCCTGGCTTCCCTTCCATATTGGATTCAAAGGCTTACTGGAAGATATTACTGTATTTTTAGGACAAATTCTACCTTAGCCTGGTTCAGTTTTTTTATTTTTTTATTTTTAAAATCTTAAAGTTCTTCAGTTCTAATCAGATTCAGAGTGTCTTGCTAGCAGTAAAACTGAGGTCAAACACATTTGTTATCTCCAGAAACATATGATTATTAGAATCCCGCAGTATTTTAGTGCCTCAGTACGAGCTGAAACGGGCCTTTTCCAGGCGTACTGGCACAAGAGAATTAAAAAGCGATTATCAATCAAGGAGCAGACGTTTTAAACATCGCTCTTCGCTCTGTGTGTTTTAAACAGGCCCATTCCTGGATGGCAGGGGCTTCGCTGTGTGTGTTTTAAACAGGCCCATTCCTGGATGGCAGGGGCTTCGCTGTGTGTGTTTTAAACAGGCCCATTCCTGGATGGCAGGGGCTTCGCTGTGTGTGTTTTAAACAGGCCCATTCCTGGATGGCAGGGGCTTCGCTGTGTGTGTTTTAAACAGGCCCATTCCTGGATGGCAGGGGCTTCGCTCTGTGTGTTTTAAACAGGCCCATTCCTGGATGGCAGGGGCGTCGCTCTGTGTGTTTTAAACAGGCCCATTCCTGGATGGCAGGGGCTTCGCTGTGTGTGTTTTAAACAGGCCCATTCCTGGATGGCAGGGGCTTCACTGTGTGTGTTTTAAACAGGCCCATTCCTGGATGGCAGGGGCTTCGCTCTGTGTGTTTTAAACAGGCCCATTCCTGGATGGCAGGGGCTTCGCTCTGTGTGTTTTAAACAGGCCCATTCCTGGATGGCAGGGGCTTCACTGTGTGTGTTTTAAACAGGCCCATTCCTGGATGGCAGGGGCTTCGCTGTGTGTGTTTTAAACAGGCCCATTCCTGGATGGCAGGGGCTTCGCTCTGTGTGTTTTAAACAGGCCCATTCCTGGATGGCAGGGGCTTCGCTCTGTGTGTTTTAAACAGGCCCATTCCTGGATGGCAGGGGCTTCACTGTGTGTGTTTTTAAACAGGCCCATTCCTGGATGGCAGGGGCTTCGCTCTGTGTGTTTTAAACAGGCCCATTCCTGGATGGCAGGGGCTTCGCTCTGTGTGTTTTAAACAGGCCCATTCCTGGATGGCAGGGGCTTCACTGTGTGTGTTTTAAACAGGCCCATTCCTGGATGGCAGGGGCTTCGCTCTGTGTGTTTTAAACAGGCCCATTCCTGGATGGCAGGGGCTTCGCTCTGTGTGTTTTAAACAGGCCCATTCCTGGATGGCAGGGGCTTCGCTCTGTGTGTTTTAAACAGGCCCATTCCTGGATGGCAGGGGCTTCGCTCTGTGTGTTTTAAACAGGCCCATTCCTGGATGGCAGGGGCTTCGCTCTGTGTGTTTTAAACAGGCCCATTCCTGGATGGCAGGGGCTTCGCTCTGTGTGTTTTAAACAGGCCCATTCCTGGATGGCAGGGGCTTCGCTGTGTGTGTTTTAAACAGGCCATTCCTGGATGGCAGGGGCTTCGCTGTGTGTGTTTTAAACAGGCCCATTCCTGGATGGCAGGGGCTTCGCTCTGTGTGTGTTTTAAACAGGCCCATTCCTGGATGGCAGGGGCTTCACTGTGTGTGTTTTAAAACAGGCCCATTCCTGGATGGCAGGGGCTTCGCTCTGTGTGTTTTAAACAGGCCCATTCCTGGATGGCAGGGGCTTCGCTCTGTGTGTTTTAAACAGGCCCATTCCTGGATGGCAGGGGCTTCGCTCTGTGTGTTTTAAACAGGCCCATTCCTGGATGGCAGGGGCTTCACTGTGTGTGTTTTAAACAGGCCCATTCCTGGATGGCAGGGGCTTCGCTCTGTGTGTTTTAAACAGGCCCATTCCTGGATGGCAGGGGCTTCGCTCTGTGTGTTTTAAACAGGCCCATTCCTGGATGGCAGGGGCTTCGCTCTGTGTGTTTTAAACAGGCCCATTCCTGGATGGCAGGGGCTTCGCTCTGTGTGTTTTAAACAGGCCCATTCCTGGATGGCAGGGGCTTCGCTCTGTGTGTTTTAAACAGGCCCATTCCTGGATGGCAGGGGCTTCGCTCTGTGTGTTTTAAACAGGCCCATTCCTGGATGGCAGGGGCTTCGCTCTGTGTGTTTTAAACAGGCCCATTCCTGGATGGCAGGGGCTTCGCTCTGTGTGTTTTAAACAGGCCCATTCCTGGATGGCAGGGGCTTCGCTCTGTGTGTTTTAAACAGGCCCATTCCTGGATGGCAGGGGCTTCGCTCTGTGTGTTTTAAACAGGCCCATTCCTGGATGGCAGGGGCTTCGCTCTGTGTGTTTTAAACAGGCCATTCCTGGATGGCAGGGGCTTCGCTCTGTGTGTTTTAAACAGGCCCATTCCTGGATGGCAGGGGCTTCGCTCTGTGTGTTTTAAACAGGCCCATTCCTGGATGGCAGGGGCTTCGCTCTGTGTGTTTTAAACAGGCCCATTCCTGGATGGCAGGGGCTTCGCTCTGTGTGTTTTAAACAGGCCCATTCCTGGATGGCAGGGGCTTCGCTCTGTGTGTTTTAAACAGGCCCATTCCTGGATGGCAGGGGCTTCGCTCTGTGTGTTTTAAACAGGCCCATTCCTGGATGGCAGGGGCTTCGCTCTGTGTGTTTTAAACAGGCCCATTCCTGGATGGCAGGGGCTTCGCTCTGTGTGTTTTAAACAGGCCCATTCCTGGATGGCAGGGGCTTCGCTCTGTGTGTTTTAAACAGGCCCATTCCTGGATGGCAGGGGCTTCGCTCTGTGTGTTTTAAACAGGCCCATTCCTGGATGGCAGGGGCTTCGCTCTGTGTGTTTTAAACAGGCCCATTCCTGGATGGCAGGGGCTTCGCTCTGTGTGTTTTAAACAGGCCCATTCCTGGATGGCAGGGGCTTCGCTCTGTGTGTTTTAAACAGGCCCATTCCTGGATGGCAGGGGCTTCGCTCTGTGTGTTTTAAACAGGCCCATTCCTGGAAGGGGCTTCGCTCTGTGTGTTTTAAACAGGCCCATTCCTGGATGGCAGGGGCTTCGCTCTGTGTGTTTTAAACAGGCCCATTCCTGGATGGCAGGGGCTTCGCTCTGTGTGTTTTAAACAGGCCCATTCCTGGATGGCAGGGGCTTCGCTCTGTGTGTTTTAAACAGGCCCATTCCTGGATGGCAGGGGCTTCGCTCTGTGTGTTTTAAACAGGCCCATTCCTGGATGGCAGGGGCTTCGCTCTGTGTGTTTTAAACAGGCCCATTCCTGGATGGCAGGGGCTTCGCTCTGTGTGTTTTAAACAGGCCCATTCCTGGATGGCAGGGGCTTCGCTCTGTGTGTTTTAAACAGGCCCATTCCTGGATGGCAGGGGCTTCGCTCTGTGTGTTTTAAACAGGCCCATTCCTGGATGGCAGGGGCTTCGCTCTGTGTGTTTTAAACAGGCCCATTCCTGGATGGCAGGGGCTTCGCTCTGTGTGTTCTGAAGCTGCAGATAATTAGGCTGTCGGGGGTTCATTAGGGGCTCACCTGTGTCTATATTAAAACTCGTTAGCCTCCTTGTCTGGGACGACGCTCCGCTAAATTGCTATTGGTACCCCTGGTTCTTATTGTTATTTACTTTATTATAAGCTTGATCAGACAAATCATTCAAGTATGGTCAGGCCTCATTTTATTAAAATAGGTTTTATTGTAGTTGTTGTTTGTAACATGTTTTTTTTTATAGTTTTGTTTGGAGTATTTTGAACTTAAAATAAATTTTTTCTCCCGTTACATTTTTTTTGGTTTCTTCTTCAAAAGTGCTCGTTGCCAGGTGACACACCATTCCGTGTCCCAGCATGCACCGCTCTCGGAGAGAGCGTGTGGAACACCCGCGTATCTGCTGGAGTGCGTAAACGGTCCCGGGCGACGGGACGCATCCCGAGCCGATTCCATTAAGATACAGAGATCCCTGCTTTAAGAGAGCTGACCCCCGCCAATCTTAGGAGCTCCATCTACTTACCGCCACTTTGATATTAAAACGCATTTTGGCTCGTCTGGGGATTAGCGCCTTCCAGCTAGGACATTGCGCCTAAAACGAAATAATAATAAAAGGAGTAAACCTAATTCAGAAACATTTACCGTGGATTAAGGCCGTTAATGGCAACCTCGCCAAACGGTCATAGGCAGCCGGCTATAGGCTTTATCGCCATCGCTCTCGCTAACGCGATGATAGCTTTTTAAAATGCCGAATGTGATATTCAGAGAGAAGGCAGATGCATTCTTTGAGCAGTGGCCTGAATCAAAACAAGAATGAATAATATCATTATTTTTAAATAATAATAATAATAATATATAATAATATATATATTATTATAATTGTTAATTTATTATTATTATTATTATCAATAATAATATATACTCAGGGGAAAGTGAATTATAAAAATGATATTTGTTCAGCAGGGATGGAACAGAGTCTATGGAGCAGGTAGTTGGTGAATGGAGGAGAGGAGAGGAGGGGAGGAGAGGTGGGGAGGAGAGGAGAGGAGAGGAGGAGGGGAGGAGAGGAGGGGAGGAGAGGAGAGGAGGAGGGGAGGAGAGGAGGAGAGGAGGGGAGGAGAGGAGAGGAGAGGAGAGGAGGAGGGGTGGAGAGGAGGAGGGGAGGAGAGGAGAGGAGAGGAGGAGGGGAGGAGAGGAGGAGGAGAGGAGTGTATCGCACACCCACTCAGATCTGCGTCTCCGTTTTAAACTCCCGCAAGCCGGCGGATATCTGCAGCGCTGTGCATTTCCCCGCTGTTTGGGGCCGGCCCAGATTAATTACCCCCCTCCGATTGGTTTAGTGGGGCGCAGCTGTGGAGGGTGTGTGTGGGCAGCCCGCTGATACCCCCCATTAAACGACGCCCATCCGTCATTCCCGCCGCCCGCCGCTGCCGGGGCCCGGAACAGTCACCCACGCCGCCAGGCCCCATTCGCCGGAACGCCAACGCTCCCTCTGACCGTGCATACCGCTGCCACCGCCATCAATTCAGCATCCAACACCGCTAATATCACTGCAGCTGTCCGTCACTAACCGCAGCCAGAAGAGAGAGAGAGAGAGGGAGAGAGGGAGGGAGAGAGGGAGGGAGAGAGGGAGGGAGAGAGGGAGAGAGGGAGGGAGAGAGAGGGAGGGAGAGGGAGAGAGGGAGAGAGGGAGAGAGGGACAGAGGGAGGGAGAGGGAGAGAGGGAGGGAGAGAGGGAGGGAGCTAACGAGAGAGAGAGGAAGAGAGAGAGAGAGAGAGAGAGAGAGAGAGAACAGGAGAGATATAACGACACTGATCCCAGTACAGCCATCCCCACAGTGTGCCCTTATACACCCATCCATTCTGCGCAACACCACTGATCCCAGATCAGTTTACTTTGGGAAAGGCAGCACTGCTCAGCCCTGGACGTGTTGCTATTTTGAAAAACCCAGCGGTCAGCACAGCGTATAGTCGTAATCCTGGTGACCGGGTACTATTCTTCCTTCCTAGAAAAGCCAGTTAGGTGCGTCACGGAAAATGTCTCCCCCTGTTTGAGCGCCAGTGATTACTCAGACTCCCACTTCCTTCCAAAATGAACATCCGTCACAAAAAAAAAACAATGAATGTAATTGTAGATAACATTACTTCCAGTTCAGAGGCTAAATTATTCATTGAGTGTCATCTTCGCTGGATGGCGGGACAGAGAGAGAGAGAGAGAGAGAGAGAGAGAGAGACACGAGTATGTGATATTTATCGTCTTGTATATTTCAGGGTCATGTCTTTTCTTAATGAAAATGACTGTTTGGGTAAACAACGGCCCGTGTTCACGCTGCGCACCCCTGTAAATATGCACTCGTTTTCTGCCTAATGGGAAAAACGGGGACGGCGTCGAGGTTCATGTTCATTTGCAGAACGGCACCATTTGGTCATATTAACTCCCTCCTGGGGGAAGCGAATGATTGGTTGTTGCAAACCCGAAGGCTATTACTCAGACAACGCTGGCGAATGCAGGAAACTGAGCTCGTACTGATACGGTCACTGTAACACTGTTTTTATAGAGGCCGGTTTTTTGGACATGCACTGTTAGCATGCTAACATCAATTACTCTTGTGATCTTTAATTCACCATGAAGGCCGCACCTCCCCCCCTAATTTGGAATGTTTTATCATGACAACGTTCTGTGCTGGGTGCTTTTGTTCCATTCCTGAACCCTATCTACACTCTCAGAAGAAAGGGTTCCAAAAGGTTCACCTGTGTCTTTATAGAGGAACCCTATCTACACTCTCAGAAGAAAGGGTTCCAAAAGGTTCACCTGTGTCTTTATAGAGGAACCCTATCTACACTCTCAGAAGAAAGGGTTCCAAAAGGTTCACCTGTGTCTTTATAGAGGAACCCTATCTACACTCTCAGAAGCAAGGGTTCCAAAAGGTTCACCTGTGTCTTTATAGAGGAACCCTATCTAGTTCAAGGGTTCCTTTTTCAGGCAAAGTGGTTCAATCTTGGAGCTTTCACACTTTTCACACCTACCATAGAGGGTTCCATAAAGAACGGGTTCCCCTATGGAGCCCTTTTTTTCTGAGAGTGGACATGAGAACATACAAGTGCATGAGGATGAGAAGAGGCCATTTAGCTGGCACTGGCTGCTTAGAGAGTATCCCACACTCCGTCAAGCCTGGACCTGAAATCCCAGAGGATCTCTGGACACCTGTGTCCTGTTCTTCTACAGACAGTGTAAAAATATCTCCCATATTCCAAAGCGTTAATCCCTTCTTTTAAAAATAAATAAATGAATGTTTGCTCCTGTGAGTTGTTTGCTCCTGTGAGTTGTGTTTGACATTTCTGATCTTGTGCGTCACGCCGGGTAACAAAAATCCATATGAAAAATCACGTCATTGTAAAAACATGACAACATTGTAAAAAATAAATAAATAAATAAAAGGCGTATTTATAAATAAAGGAGTTATGTGCCGCTTGCGCTGCTGAAAAATCATATTTTACTGGGTTTATGAATCAGAAGATGAGCGTTAATCATATTTTACTGAGTTTACAGGAATCAGAAGATGAGCGTTAATCATATTTTACTGAGTTTATGAATCAGAAGATGAGCGTTAATCATATTTTACTGAGTTTATGAATCAGAAGATGAGCGTTAATCATATTTTACTGAGTTTATGAATCAGAAGATGAGCGTTAATGTCTCCCGCCACTCAGCACCGTGGATTCCGCCGTCGTCATGACGCAGTCGGCCATCTCCCCTGGAAACCTTTTCCACCGCAGAAGGGCCGCGGCTGAACTCCCAGCCCTGCTTTCTCAATCTGGCAATTATGTCTTCTTTAATTGAGCCAGTTGAGAAAATCAGTTTAATCAGCACAATAATTTTTTCCATCTAAGCTGTGGTGAACATTTTGGCACAAAATGGCTGCATTATCCAGGTGGTGGATGAGTGAGTTACTGTAATGTTTATGTTTAATTATAAATGTAAGAGTCAGAATTCCGGCCAGCTGCAATTTTGCCAAAATAAAAAAGAAAGAAAATTGAAGGAATATTTCTGAGTGAGCTTATTTGCAGATGGAAAGAGATGAACCAAATATGGCAGCATTGGGTTTCACTCACACTATGAGCAGAAGGCCACAATTATTACAAAATAGTACACTCCTGTATAAAATATTACACTTCTGTATAAAATATTACACTCCTGTCTAAAATATTACACTTGTTTAAAATATTACACTCCTGTATAAAATATTACACTTCTGTATAAAATATTACACTCCTGTATAAAATATTACACTTCTGTATAAAATATTACACTCCTGTGTAAAATATTACACTTCTGTATAAAATATTACACTCCGGTCTAAAATATTATACTTGTTTAAAATATTACACTCCTGTATAAAATATAACACTTCTGTATAAAATAGTACACTCCTGTATAAAATATTACACTTCTGTATAAAATATTACACTCCTGTATAAAATAGTAAATTTATGTTTAAAATGTTACTCTTCTGTTTAAAATAGTACAATTCTGTTTAAAATATTACACTCCTGTATAAAGTATTGCACTTCTGTATAAAATATTACACTCCTGTTTAAAATATTACACTCCTGTCTAAAATATAACACTTCTGTCTCAAATATTACACACCTGTATAAAATATTAAATACACATAATAAAATAGTACTCACTCACAAGTTTAAAATATGACATACACGTTTAAAATAGTACTCACACACGTTTAAAATATTGCATGATTGTGTAAAATATTACATGCACATAAGCTTTGGCACATATACAGACTAACAAAAATATAAGACGCACACACACACACACACACACGTAAATCATTACACATGTAAATGGTCATGTACACAAAAGATCATATACAGTACCTGCCATTAAAAAAAATATATAGTTATTTTAATTATTGTTATTTTGTTATTATTATTTTATTATTAACTGTTCAGGGGTCTGATGTGGGCTGTAAAGATCAGACTCCATTTCTGACAGCAAGAAATTCCCCCTCCTGATCAGGTCTTCTTATCTATGACAATGGGAAAAATCTAAAATAAATAAATAAAGAGAAATAAATAAAAATTTCACCCCATGTAGATGAAGCACATCAGCGCCATGACAACATTCTGGTTCCGCGTCATTAATTTGTGCGGCTCCCCGTTTGAGGAAAACAAAAATCAAATTAATTTGTAGAGAAGCTGGAAACCAAGTTGAGGAATTAATAATACCCCCACCCCCCCACACACAAACATACAAGCACCCACACACACATTACCTCCAATATTCACACACACACACACACACACACACACACACACACACACAAACATACAAGCACCCACACACACATTACCTCCAATATTCACACACACACACACACACACACACACACACACACACACACACACACACACACACACACACACACACACACACACAAACAAATGACACCCCCCCCCCCCCCCCAATATGCACCAACACACAGACACACCACACTACAACCCCCCCCCCCCCCCCCATGAACCCCCAGTTAATGGACACCAAACAAACAATGCTCTCTCTTTATGTTTTACTAATTTATATAATTTTTATTGGGCTCTGTTTTCTAGGTATTACATTACCAATTTCTTATTCAATTACAAAACAATCTCATAAAATAAACCTTAGATGGGAAGACATAACTGGGCTCATTTACTGGGAATACATGCACAACTGCGCCTCTTTTATGGAGAAGCATCTGATTGGCTGACACACCGCAGTGGGAGGGGTTTCACCATGCTAGGTCATTGCTTAGAAGGAAAGCAACATGGAGGTGGGTGTGGTCAGTCTACCATCAGAGGAACATGATCCTTCTACGCAGTCCTTTTGATATTTCAATGTGCAGTTTAAATTTTGGAGATAAATATCGGTAAATATTCACTCCTGTGTTCTCTATGTTGTGTTTAATAAAGTGTTCATTCTGTACATGGAGAAACAAAACCATAATGAAGAGCGGTCAGAGAAACAGAGTGTGGTAAACAGTAAAAATTGTGGTCATGCTATGGTCAGAAACAGAGAAAAAGCGGACGATCTGTGATCGCAGGACAAATAGCCAATAAAACCATGAGGAGAGGAGAGGTTAGTCTGTGGTGACTTTACGGTCAGAAGAACAGGGTATGATGAAAACAGCGGTCACTTTACGGTTAGAAGAACAGGACAGATGACGGAAGTGACCTGGAGATGCTGACGGATTCCTCTAACGCGCTGGGCTGAATTTAAGGCCTAAGCCATGAAATTAGTACCTTAGGCTCTTTCTCCCTGCAGTGGGAGAGATTTCTCTCTGGCATCGCCCTGCAGCGGGAGAGATTTCTCTCTGGCATCGCCCTGCAGCGGGAGAGATTTCTCTCTGGCATCGCCCTGCAGTGACACTGCTGCAAAGAGAGAACATTTCTGAAAATTCACACTTTATTTTTGCCCGCCTTCTTATACTTTATTATTATTTTTATAATTCTACTGAAAATGAGAGGCGATGTATCAGATTAAAACACCACCCTCCGTTGCAGTGGGGAAATAATATGATCATTTCCCCGTCTCGTGGAAAATATAATTAAATATTAATGTTGTCACTGCAGAAGTAAACTGTTGAATATGTGCAGGACAACTGTGCCCACATTATATAGGACTGCGTTCCCCTGCAGGGGCCGTAAAAACAGAACACACTTTCAAACTTGCATCTCTGTTTCCACAGGGATGGTAAAAACAGAAACACACATTCAAACCCTCGCCTTTCTGCCGTGGGGCAGGTAATCTTTACCTGGTTCTTTTATAAATCTGCTGATGTAGTATCTAGAAAAGTTTCACATCTCAAGATTTCTGTATGCATGCACATTGTTGGTTGATAGGCAAAATAAATGAAAATTAGATTTGTGAGTAAATGTTTTTTTTTTTTTTTTTGGATAAAAGCACAGTTGGGTCATTGCTTTAGTTTAAAAAAAAAAAAGGAAAACAATTAAAAAAATGTAATTCCAATAAGAAATTGTCCACAAAAAAGTCTGTGTAGTCTGGGCATGGAGAATATACTGTATATCCACCTCCTGTGGTGCTGCTCTGCGCATGAGATTAAAAATGAATAATAATCAGAGTTATGATTTATGATTAGCAGGTCATGCGCCACGGGGTACTTGCCCCCTCTAAACATGACTCATTCTGGGGGGGCAGTAGAGTCATAACTCTTTCACGCCATTGGCCGAAGCTGGTCATCACTCAGGGCAGGGAGGGGGTGGGGGGGTGGGGGGGGGGCGGGGGTTCTGAGCCAATTAACATAACAATGACATCATTAACACACAGGCGCTCGGCCTAATTATTTAATTCAGCGGGTGGACAAGGTTTCCGCCAAAAGTAGAAGGCCTTCTTTCACTGGGCCACCGAGTTTACCCACAATGCCGTGCTTTCATGCCTTCCCAATCGAGGGGTTTATTGCAGCATCGCCTGAAAAAGTGCCGTCACTGAGGACAGATGAAGGCTTGTTATCCCCCAGCTGGTAACCACTGTCACCCCGTATGGAATTCCCATTAAAACCAAAAAAAAAACAAACACTCAGTGAGATTAAAGATATTACAAAGAGCACTCCTGGTGGCCGGGCAGACCAGCGTGTTTTCATATTAAGGATGAAAGCAGAACTAAACTGGACAAGGTTTTACTTTTTTGGTTTGGCTCAGAAGCTGTTTTTATCCTTTTATTAATTAGTGTATATTATTTTTATATTTATTTCAGGTAGTCTGAGGCGTTATTTACTAAGCGGGTTACTATCTGTACAACTTGTACACCTGAGCTCTATACACCTGTACAACCTGCATACCTGAGCTCTATACACCTGTATAACCTGCATACCTGAGCTCTATACACCTGTACAACCTGCATACCTGAGCTATATATACCTGTACAACCTGTACACCTGAGCTATATACACCTGTACAACCTGTACACCTGAGCTCTATACACCTGTACAACCTGCATACCTGAGCTATATATACCTGTATAACCTGTACACCTGAGCTCTATACACCTGTACAACCTGTACACCTGAGCTCTATATACCTGTACAACCTGCATACCTGAGCTCTATACACCTGTACAACCTGCATACCTGAGCTATATATACCTGTATAACCTGTACACCTGAGCTCTATACACCTGTATAACCTGCATACCTGAGCTCTATACACCTGTACAACCTGCATACCTGAGCTATATATACCTGTATAACCTGTACACCTGAGCTCTATACACCTGTACAACCTGTACACCTGAGCTCTATACACCTGTACAACCTGCACACCTGAGCTCTATACACCTGTACAACCTGTACACCTGAGCTCTATATACCTGTATAACCTGTACACCTGAGCTCTATACACCTGTACAACCTGCACACCTGAGCTCTATATACCTGTATAACCTGTACACCTGAGCTCTATACACCTGTACAACCTGTACACCTGAGCTCTATATACCTGTACAACCTGCATACCTGAGCTCTATACACCTGTACAACCTGCACACCTGAGCTCTATACACCTGTACAACCTGCACACCTGAGCTCTATACACCTGTACAACCTGTACACCTGAGCTCTATACACCTGTACAACCTGTACACCTGAGCTCTATACACCTGTACAACCTGCACACCTGAGCTCTATACACCTGTACAACCTGCACACCTGAGCTCTATACACCTTTATAACCTGCACACCTGAGCTCTATACACCTGTACAACCTGCACACCTGAGCTCTATACACCTGTACAACCTGCACACCTGAGCTCTATATACCTGTATAACCTGTACACCTGAGCTCTATACACCTGTACAACCTGTACACCTGAGCTCTATATACCTGTACAACCTGCACACCTGAGCTCTATACACCTTTATAACCTGCACACCTGAGCTCTATACACCTGTACAACCTGCACACCTGAGCTCTATACACCTTTATAACCTGCACACCTGAGCTCTATACACCTTTATAACCTGCACACCTGAGCTCTATACACCTGTATAACCTGTACACCTGAGCTCTATACACCTGTACAACCTGTACACCTGAGCTCTATACACCTGTACAACCTGCACACCTGAGCTATATACACCTGTATAACCTGTACACCTGAGCTCTATATATCTGTACAACCTGCACACCTGAGCTCTATACACCTGTATAACCTGTACACCTGAGCTCTATATACCTGTACAACCTGCACACCTGAGCTCTATACACCTGTATAACCTGTACACCTGAGCTCTATATACCTGTACAACCTGCACACCTGAGCTCTATACACCTGTACAACCTGCATACCTGAGCTCTATACACCTGTACAACCTGCACACCTGAGCTATATACACCTGTATAACCTGTACACCTGAGCTCTATATATCTGTACAACCTGCACACCTGAGCTCTATACACCTGTATAACCTGTACACCTGAGCTCTATATACCTGTACAACCTGCACACCTGAGCTCTATACACCTGTATAACCTGTACACCTGAGCTCTATATACCTGTACAACCTGCACACCTGAGCTCTATACACCTGTACACCCTGAAACAGACACTAGCCAATTACAACCTCTGAAAAACACTAGAGTTCCTGCTGATTACTGAGAATCTTATGCAAGCACTCATAGTACAACCTTGGAGGAGAGAGAAAGAGAAAGAGAAAGAGAGAGAAAGGGATTGAGAGCGATAGAGAGAGGGGGTATAGAGATAGGTAGATGGAGAGAGCAAATGAGAGGAGCGAGGAAGAAAGAGAAAGAGAGAGTGAGAGAAAGAGGGCATAGTATGAACTTGATATGAGAGGTAGAGAGAGAGAGAGAGAGAAAGAAAGAGAGAGAGCACTCCCTAATTCATCTGACATGCCTGTTTCCCCTGTATCATGTCATGTGGAAAGCTGAAATGACATTAAATGTAATGCACCTTTTATTGCGCAGCCAATTAAAAATAATGACGGCGAGATTACGGCACGCTGGCACCCAACAAAAATGTGATTTTGTAATTTCTCCCACCTTACCAACCCCCCCTCCACCCCATAACATCCCCATAACTGCCAGCACTGCGTATTTTCCAATATTTGCATAAGTTTGAAACAGGTTTTTAGGAGCCCAAAAACACATTGAACAGGGTAACTACGGCGATAATGAGAATGTGGGGAAGGGAAACCTCTCTCGTTACGGCCGAGGGCATTAAATATGCAAATTCCACGTTACCACGGGGACCTTCGTCTGACAAACGAGGGCGAGGGAAGAGTCTTCCATTCATCATCCCTCTAAAAAGCTCTCTCCACTACCTCCACCTGTGTGAGACACAGATGGCTCCATGTTGCCTGAAATCATTCATTTCCTACGCTAATTAGAGGCAAAATACCCTCCACCCACCTCCCTATGGGGAACACTACAGCTGACAACACCCTAATCTTATCCATTATCAGATAAAAGGCTGAACTGATCCCAGATCAGTGCTTACAATTCATAAAGTGTCTCAGAGAAGGAGTGCTGATCCAGGATCAGTCAACATCCCAACTAAAACTGTTGTAGCCTACTGTTGAACACAGGATTGTTACCGTTCGTGTGTAGTTGCCCTTTTAAGACAATAAGTAGCCAATTGCCGCTTTAACGGATTCCCTCGAAATCCTACCAGTAAATGGGCACTTCACTCATCCAATAAAGCAGTTTGCTATAGGTTTCGTGATAACGAATCAGATTTCGCAAACCGGAAATTCAAGAAAAGCTGAAAATGGCGGTAAGAAAGTGCTGCTTCGTTTGTGTTTACGATCGCGAAACACGACACAGTAATGGTGCGTTTAAGTGGAGTTTATGAACGTAAAGTGTAGACTGCAATTGAACGCGTTTGAAGTGGAACTAAAAATAGACTGTAACGTAGGTTTGGCCGTAGTATGAAACTTCGTCTGGTTAAAGAGAGAAGTCCTGTAGTTAGCCAGCAAGCAGGTTATCCTAGCCTTCCAGAGAAGCGCGACAGGAGAGCAGGCCTGCACACCTTCATTGTGAGGCAGATATATTGGCGCCAGAGTATCAATCCCGCCAACCACCGGCCATCCTTCAGCGTCCCGTGACGACGCCAGACACGTAAATACAGTAAAATGTACAGTGTTCTATTCGTGACGTAATTCATTATGGAACCGTTAAGTATGCACTTGGTAAAGTGTTCTCATTGTAGCCTACTACTCATAAAGACGGAAATTTGATGGAATGTTCTGTTGTTATGTTGTTATTTAATATAGTCAAGTGTATAATTTTAGTGAAGTTGATGGATATTACACCGAAGACGGAACATTGTGTTCAACCCAAGGGGCCAAGACTGGGATTTCGTTTTGAAGCCCATTTCCTGGTTGGCCTGGGAGCCGCCATTGTGCCGTTGCTCACTAGCGCCACTGTGGCTGGCTCCAGTATAGGTCTTTCCCCATGTAAGTGAACGGCAGCAATTTGGTCAAAATACTCAGTAAATAAATTTTTTACAAAAATTTTTTTTATTGCAATAGGTGCCTTTCCTTCATCTAATGCCTGTGCATGTGCTGATTTTTTAAAATATTGTGTCGTTTGGACAGGGTATTGACATTTGTTCAGGACCAATCAGGGGACAGATTGAGTCGGGTTACTGCCGGTCATTTCACTCACTTTGAGGGGCGGGAACCATAGACGGAACGGGCGGGACGTGGGGCGGGACGTGGGCGGTACCCATAGGCGGTACCTCAAGTGGCTAGCAATGACCTTGACATTCTCACCCATTCTCGTCCTTTTAATGTGTGAATTTGGCTAGTATTAGACCATTAGACCCATCGCAATCACATCGCAATTCTCATTGTCACTAGTGTTGAATTCATTATGGCATGTTCTGCATACAACTGTACTAATCGACCGTCTCAAAAGCATTCTCTCCAGTTTTTTCGGTAAGACATTTTTTATTACTTTATTTTTTACCGAGTAAGTAACGTTAGCCTTATTAGATAACAGCCTGCAGAAGTAGCCTACGCTACCTACCGCGACATAGCATGACAAGCTAACGCTTTTGTATATTACGTAGACCAGTATGCTAGTGGAGTTAGCACCTTTATCTCCCAAAACCTTTTGGTTTGGCTACTTAGCGTTAGCTAACGATGTAAAACCTACATTGAACTTCGTCCTATGCTCTCCACTGGCTAAGTGCATTTTATGTGGAGTGAATTTCGACATTGCTAACGTTACCGTGCATTAGTCAAACAAAAAGCAGTCTCCAGTTTTTTCGGTAATACAATTTTTATTACTTGATTTTTTACCAAGTAAGTAACGTTAGCCTTATTAAATAACAGCCTGCAGAAGTAGCCTACGCTACGTTACCTACCGCGACCTAGCATGACAAGCTAACGCTTTTGTATATTACGTAGACCAGTATGCTAGTGCAGTTAGCAACTTTATCTCCCAAAACCGTTTGGTTTGGCTACTTAACGTTAGCTAACGATGTAAAACCTGTCAAAAGTAACGTTACTAGTCAAATTTCAGTTGTGTAACGTTAACTTAGATTCCATTAAACATCGACCTGGTGAGCCTTTGTGTCTATTTTTAGCTTTGTAATTTAACGTTAACGGTCTCGTCGTAGACATGTAAGTTAGCTACATTGCACTTCGTCCTGGCTATGCTCTCCACTGGCTAAGTGCATTTATGTGGAGTGAATTTCGACATTGCTAACGTTAGCTACCGTGCATTAGTCATGGTGTATATTTCATTAGAGGTATTCATTTTAGGTTGAGCATTATTTATAACTTTTAAAGCATGTGGGAAACGTGTTCATGGAGATGGAAACCCGACATAACGTTAGCTGTCATTTAGCTATCATGTTTTTCGTGTCGCCACTTGGCACCACCATGGACTGTATAAAAATAGGGTAACGTTAGGCTAACGTGGAAGTCCTCGCTTACAAAGACACATGGATTACAATACCATTTACAGCCAGCATTTATGTACAAATTTGATCTTTTATGTGGACCTTGTCATTTTTAATGTGCGTCTCGTCAGGGTTTGTCTTGTACTAAATGTGTGTCTTGTCTTGTGTTCCCACTCTCAGCCTGCACCTTGACGTGGTGAGTGGGCTTTAAACTGAGACAGGCTACTGAACTTTGTTGTCTCCTATGTCAAACCCCTAACTTCTTGTTACCCTTGAGTTTTTTGTCCCCTATTATGAAATGAAAACTGATCTTGCTCTATCCTTTCTCTATTTCACAGATGTAAATTTATTACCAGCTGTTCAAGTTACCAACATAATCAATACTAACACAGATCTCTAATTCTGTGATGAAATGATATCTTGAGCTGCTAATTTGTAGAATCAGATGTGCCAAATTTGGGGTTGAAACAGCACAAGGAATAGGGTTGGGGACCGCAGTCCTAGTCTGTGGGTGACCCTCTTATCAAATGTGCAGCATCCATATTACAAAGGAAAACACCGCCATCCTGTGCGGGATGTATGGACCACGGACTCACCCTGTCAGCCACGAGGGACATCTGACCATCTTTTAAGGATACATAAAAAATTGTACTGATTTCAAGTTGCTTTGTGAAAAAAGAATGATCTTAATCACTCCTTTAACACATTTAAAGTCGCAGCACAAGCTGCTCCTCCTTAGTCTTTCAGTGAGATTACAGGATGTCTGTTACTTATTTACATCAGTGGCTATACCTACACTGTGCACGCTGGGGAAGGCCATCTTGAGCGGTAATGTATTGGTGCATTATGTACTCATTATTTAACTGAATGCAAGAGGGTATTAAATATTTTAAAGACAAAAGCAGACAAAAACCTCAAATTACATTTTTCCCCATTTATATAAAGGGTCTGATTCTCATTACAGAGCAAGTACTTACAAAAATTAATTGCTGTACAACATGTATAATGTAGAGGGTAGTTAGGCTACCAGATGCCCTTATTTATGCTTCATTTTGAATGACATTTGATTAGTTTATATATTGTGTAATATTTGCTATTTCACCTACTGCATGATTCTGTTATGCAAATAATGAACACATCAAAACAAGTTGGATAATTTAAAAATGTTTTAATTGACAGCTACACCGGCTTAGGGAGCAGGAAGCAAGAAAGGCCATGGGGTGCCATGGCTGGAGAGGACAAGATGGGTGGGGGAGAGAAGATGCGGGACAGGGATGAGGAAGAGCAGGGGGAGTTTGGTGAACAATGGCATAGCTAAAGATGTCATTAATTAAAATAAATCATAATACAAAATATAACATCATAACATAAAATTTGAAAAGCTGACCCATTTCATTAAAAAAACCTATTCCATTAAAAGCTAAATCCAGGATTGGAGAAACTGCTCCCCTAGATTCAGTCTTTAAGGGAATGGACGATACTATTTAAAAAAAATAAAAAGTAGCTGTCACCAACTATCCAGACAGTTTTAGCTGTGTAAGAGGAATGAAATTAAATGCATCTCATTGCAATATACAATGATACATTCTGGATGCAAGCTATTAAAAACATCATCCACAATCTAGACATGATACTTTAATATTGTCAATATGCTGTTTGGTCCTATTGCACAAGGAGAGCTACACTTGAAAAATTAGCAATGAAAGAGAAATACACTCAAAGTATATTATGTAAATGACTAGTTTAAGGCACAGTGATTAAAAAAGAAAAATGGTTCACAATGAAAGGTGGGTACAGAAACTCAGTTGAGGCTTCGGCTTTCCATCGTTGTGTCTGCAAAAGAAATTAAAAATTCAAGGTTACAACCAGTCTGTGTAATGAGACTTCATGTACTAGGGTGGGAAACTTGCGTTTACAAAGTGCATTGTGCAATTTTCACGCATGCAAATAGATTCTTATTAAAATGCTTCGTAGATGACCACAGCTTACGTTATTTTATCTTCTTGTTTCATTGTGATTTGCGTTAGCTAGGGTGATCATATATTGTATATTTTATCCACACACAAAAAAAATTAGGACAGGTTCGCGCGGGAATTATTAACATAATAGGCTACTCTGCTGGGTTATTGGAATGAGCAAAACCTAACCAGACATTTTTAGGAATTTAGAAATCCCGCAAGGACCTATTTTTATACAGTCTATGGCCTGGACGGATTTTTTGGGTCGCAAGCTTGCTGACAGCTTGCTACCTATTTAGAGCAGCTCTTCGGGACATTTATAATAAAAGTAGTCTTGTACGTAAATGTGATTGATTGACCGTCAATATCGTTAATGGCAATCATAACGTTAACCTATATTCGCCTTAGCCTGCCTAGGCCTAACGTAACCAATCTCACTGTCAAGCTGGTATGCTAGCTAATGGAATTAGCCTACCTCCGATCTGAGTTGGGTGGAATATTAATGTACTTTAAATTGTACTGTAAATTGAAGATAACTGAATAAAACGTTATAACATAACACAATGATGTGGCGAATTTCACACAGTCAATGCAAATAAATAACACCGTAAAACCGTGAAAATGAAATTATATAATAAATTAGCTTAACTTACCGTGAATTTGCTTGCAATCATAGACTGTGCTTGCAATATAAAACTCCCGCTTCTAATTTCTCCCGCTTTCCAGAATCTCCGCCCCGAACTGTCAATCATACTGTGCCTGGACAGAGACCCTCCCATGAAGACCATATCCGGTTCACCCTGCTCCAAGCAAAGGTCAAGTCGGCTCCACTGAGCAGGCGCAGTTCGTCCAAACAGCCGGCGAAAAAGACTTCCGTGTTTCAATTTGGTTTTTCCGAGGCCATGGAAAGGCAATGGGTGACGTCACAGTGGCTTTGTCCATATTTTTATACAGTCTATGGTTCAACCCCTGCCTGTCACACTCTATAAAAGGCTTAACTGCTCCTGGATCAGGGCTTGCCAGTGTGTGATCCAGGTGGATCAGCATATCCTACCGTTATACTGAGTTATGAGCTAAAATGCACAGCTTATTTTAGGTCAGGCCATGTTATTTATACAGTGTCTCAGGGTTGCTATTCTAGTATCAGCTAACTCTACATATCCTAATATTATAAATTATGAGCTATAAGACTACTGATCCTACATATCCTAACATTATCGATTATGAGCTATAAGAAAACTGATCCTACATATCCTAACATTATTAATTATGAGCTATAAGGCTGTACTGGTCCTAGATCAAGGCCCTGTATTCATAAATAATCTCATTAGGAGTGCTGATCTTGGATCAGGCTTCTTCTGTCATATCTTTACTGATTATGAGCTGAAAGGCTAAAATTGATCCTAGATCAGCTCAAATGCTCTGAGACTATTAACATGGAACCCAGTTTTTCAACCCATATCATAGAAGGCAGATGGTTCTTTTGTTTCAGGTGGTAGCAGTTGTGAAACTGCTCCAATGAAATCCCACTCTATTTTGCACAGAGCAGCATTGTGTCCAGGGGACATTTTAAAACCTAGATTGAACGTATTTTAAGTGCCCGCGCACAGTCCTAAAACGCAACTGCAATTTGATTTTCCTCCATTAAAAATATAATTTTTATTATTGCCACCATCTCCAGCAGCCACCCGCAGATCGGCGGAATGTTCCGGAGTGTTCTGCCGACGGTAGGAACGGAACATCTGCCGGTTGTGGTGAGTAATGGTGTCATTTGTTTGGGAAATCTCCAGCGGTTTGATGTGAGGTCTGCTCTAGCCCTGGTGCAAATATTACTACACCTGACCTGGTGCAAATATTACTACACCTGACCTAGTGCAAATATTACTACACCTGACCTGGTGAACACATGACTACACCTGACCTGGTGCAAATATTACTACACCTGACCTAGTGCAAATATTACTACACCTGACCTGGTGCAAATATTACTACACCTGACCTGGTGCAAATATTACTACACCTGACCTGGTGCAAATATTACTACACCTGACCTGGTGCAAATATTACTACACCTGACCTGGTGAACACATGACTACACCTGACCTGGTGCAAATATTACTACACCTGACCTGGTGAACACATGACTACACCTGACCTGGTGCAAATATTACTACACCTGACCTGGTGCAAATATTACTACACCTGACCTGGTGATCACATGACTACACCTGACCTGGTGATCACATGACTACAACTGACCTGGTGAACACATGACTACACCTGACCTGGTGAAAACATGACCACACCTGACCTGGTGATCACATGACTACACCTGACCTGGTGATCACATGACTACACCTGACCTGGTGATCACATGACTACAACTGACCTGGTGATCACATGACTACACCTGACCTGGTGATCACATGACTACACCTGACCTGGTGATCACATGACTACACCTGACCTGGTGATCACATGACTACACCTGACCTGGTGATCACATCACTACAACTGACCTGGTGATCACATGACTACACCTGACCTGGTGATCACATGACTACACCTGACCTGGTAATCACATGACTACAACTGACCTGGTGAACACACACCTACACCACCGCATCTTTTTCCCCCTTCCATGGAGATCAGAGTCTGAGGTTTTATTGGCTTTTCTCAGATGTTTGCAGAGGTGCAGAGGTACGCTACGCTATTCATTCCTGGGGGAAACCATCAGAGCTATTTTCACTTTTGTTTGAGTACTTGAGTACTTTTTATTGCATTTTCTCTGTTAGGTTTATATTTCATGATGAAGAATCATTTCTGAGATTTATTTATTCATTTATTTTGTGAATGAAAACCAGCAGGAAACAGGCATAAATTAAATAGCAATAATAAATAATAATAATAAAAAGATAATCAGGAACTAAAAGGCTAAAATTTCTGCAAAATCTTTGATTCTACATGCCTTCCATTCCCCAAGTGGCACAAAATTATCTTGTAGCATTAGTAAGTTGTCTCAAACTCAACCAAAAATAGCATTTTATAGACCGTCATATACAGTGTCTATGCTAGACGTGGCAGAAGATTGAATCTGTTTAGTGCTCATCTTTAATCTGTGGCCTCCATTTTATTTTTTTCATTCTTTTTTTTGTAGTCTCCTCATAAACATCTCACCAAACGGCGATTGTAGAACCCTATATTTTCCCAATATGTTGTGCTGTATGAAAAAGGGTTTATGATCACATATGATAATTATTTTGTGATGCATGGCTGTACAGTCATATATAGTAATCTCTGCACCACAATCACAAAATTGGTTTTGATCCGTTCAGATATTTGCAAACGAACCCTGTGCGTTCTTTTCTCCGCCATATTCAGACTGTTAGATTGTGCTGATCAATGCCTTTACAAAGCAATCTCTGCCTATTTGTCACTTTTTATAAATTGTTCATGCACGAATACCCCTACAAGATTAATTTCTGTAAATAGAGAGAGAGAGAGAGAGAGAGAGAGAATGGGTGGCAGAGTCATGGGGTCATCGCACATGACAGAGAAAGGGTGGAGTGGTAAAAAAAGAAGGAAAAAAATTTAATTTGAATATCTAGAAGTCCAAGCCAAAGTAGGTAAAATAAATATTAGATAAAAAAATCAATGACTCAAAAGGCTTGTGGCCGCAGCCGTGCCTCACAGTGACTCGCTAAGACCCCCCAGAATCCTTCAACCGCGTAGAAACCGGCGGGAAGGCCTGTCCTCACGGCCCACACATTCCTTTCCCATCAGCCCCTCTGCTCCGCCAGACAGCTGGAGAGATTTACCGCCGCTTATCTCCGAGAAGGCGAAGAGGAAGAGGAGGAGGAGGAGGGGGAGAGGGGGAGGGGGGGGGTGGGGAGGGGAGAGGGGGGGAAGAGAAAGAGGATCCTTCAGTTCCTCTGCCCGTCCTGTAGTGAGTTACTTCTATCTCTAAATCTCATTCAGTGTAATGTGTGTGTGTGTGCCTGTGTGTATTCCTTTGTGTGTGCGTGTGTGTGTGCGCCTGTGTGTGTTCCTTTTGTGTGCGTGTGTGCGTGCCTGTGTGTGTTCCTTTGTGTAACGTGTGTGTGCGTGTGTGCGTGCCTGTGTGTGTTCCTTTGTGTGTGTGTGTGTGTGTGTGTGTGTATGTGTGTGCACGCACCTGTGTGTGTGTGTGTGCGCACCTGTGTGTGTGTGTGTGTGTGTGTGTGCGCACCTGTGTGTGTGTCGTGAAGCTCCTTTGTGGGGACTCTCTCCTCTTCCCCTTTTGATGCTGCCAAAGCTCTCGGCTCCGTCCTTGTGTATGCGCTCGGTGACACGGGAAGAACACGCATAGTGACAGCACCCGCTCCGACACGTGCATGTTCTCCGCCGCAGCGGAGCCGCCGCCCTGGTCATCTGATCCGGGTTCCTGGCTTTCTCAACGCATCTCCAGAGCCGGGGCTACATTAAACCTGAGAGCTCCGTCTGGACCTGTCCTTATACATTTACCACCTTCAGGAGGCTGTTTACGAGAGCTCAGGTTGTGTGTACTGGTGTGAGCTCAGGAACACGCGCACGCTTGTGTGTACTGGTGTGAGCTCAGGAACATGCGCACGCTTGTGTGTACTGGTGTGAGCTCAGGAACATGCGCACGCTTGTGTGTACTGGTGTGAGCTCAGGAACATGCGCACGCTTGTGTGTACTGGTGTGAGCTCAGGAACACGCGCGCGCTTGTGTGTACTGGTGTGAGCTCAGGAACATGCGCACGCTTGTGTGTACTGGTGTGAGCTCAGGAACACGCGCACGCTTGTGTGTACTGGTGTGAGCTCAGGAACACGCGCACACTTGTGTGTAATGGTGTGAGCTCTGGAACACGCGCGCGCTTGTGTGTACTGGTGTGAGCTCAGGAACACGCGCGCGCTTGTGTGTACTGGTGTGAGCTCTGGAACATGCGCACGCTTGTGTGTACTGGTGTGAGCTCAGGAACATGCGCACGCTTGTGTGTACTGGTGTGAGCTCAGGAACATGCGCACGCTTGTGTGTACTGGTGTGAGCTCAGGAACACACGCACGCTTGTGTGTACTGGTGTGAGCTCAGGAACACGCGCGCGCTTGTGTGTACTGGTGTGAGCTCAGGAACACGCGCGCGCTTGTGTGTACTGGTGTGAGCTCAGGAACACGCGCACGCTTGTGTGTACTGGTGTGAGCTCAGGAACACACGCACGCTTGTGTGTACTGGTGTGAGCTCAGGAACACGCGCACGCTTGTGTGTACTGGTGTGAGCTCAGGAACATGCGCACGCTTGTGTGTACTGGTGTGAGGAAGTGTCCACACACCAGTACTGGTGTCCAGGAAGCCCCAGTGCACACACATTTCTCACACACAAAATCACAGAGAGTATGAGTGCTAAGCGCTACAGATCCATCCTCAATATCCAGCAATGGTTTCCACCCAATATTGAGCATGACCTCAGGATTGGGAGAGGGGGATGGAGAGAGAGGAAGAGAGAGAGGGAGAGATGAAAATGGAAAAGGGGGGGGGGGGGTGACTGACAGGCCAGGCTCCCATGATGCCCCCCTGTAACGGCGGTACTTTGGCGGTATGTGGCGGATTTGGCGCAGGGGGAATTGTGAGGAGTAAGTCCTCTCCGGATGAGGCTCAGGATTGGTCGGTGCGTTTATCCTTCTCCATCTGCTGCGCAGCGGCTCGTGGGTATTCTCCCCTCTCCATCGCTAATCCCGCGATCACTGCGGCGGCTGGTGGTAACGGCGGTGTGCTGATAGCTGTGTTACGCGCCCTTATGCCTCATTTGGACTGTGTTCAAAGCAGCGTAAATGTGTGACCCCACCCCCAACCCCAACCCCCTACCCAACCCCACCCTCCATCCCATCCCCACCCCTAACCCTCAATCCCCACCCCTCTCTTCCTCACGTTTCTCTGGCAGAATGAATTAAAGCGGGAAAGGGAATTCTCGGCAGTTTGGAGACGGACAGAGCCGGGAGCGCTTGCCTAATCAGCGCTCTGATCAGAATTCCATTGTCTTTTCTCTCGCTGAATAGTCCCGCTGATAACAGGCCTTTGTATTATAAAAAAAAAGGCGCTCGCTTCTCCTCTTGTCCGCCGCCGGAGCTGTTGATTCAGGATCTGTGTTTGTATCATGCAGCTTGCAGCGCGATCAGTCGTCAGCTATGCTCTGGCTCTCCAAACAGAGACGCATCTGAGCTCCTTCCTGTTTCATAAAGAGTTCTGCTCCTTACTCTTTACCAAACAGAAATGAGTTGTTGTAGTAGCTTGCTGTGTACCCCTCAAAAAAATAATTTAAAAAACCGTTTTCCCCGCTGTGACCTGCAGCATTGAAACCTGCTGGCCCTCTTGCTGTTGGCTCAGAGCTGGCATGTCTCTTTGTTCAGTTTAACATTGGATTCCTGGCCCCAGCAGATTGGCAAAAACTATTGTCTTTTTCAAAACACTAAACCTATTTTAAAACGGTGCCACGTTTCAGCTGTTGAACATTGACCGCAACAATAATGGTCTGCTTTTATTTCTTTGATTGGGGGAAAAAAACATGCCTTCAGTTTTGCCGTCTCGTAATTATCTGATAAAGATCTAAGAAATACAAGTGATGCTGTTTACCGAGCTGAGGAACAAGGACCGCAATCAGAAAATGGACTGTTTCATAGACTGCCAGCACAAATTCTCCATTACCAAGGTTGTGGCCTTGGTCACCACCTTCTAATGAAGTTTCAAAAGATCAAATTGAACTGTTTCAGTTTCAAAAGGAGACAGAAATTTCAGTGTTAAGAAGATGGTGGTGGAACAGTCTCCCCTTTTGAGATCAGTGACATTTCTTTGTTCCCAATATTCCTCTCTTATTGTGATGTCACAATAATTCTCTGGCATTTCCCAGCCCCACCTTCCCCAACATTCTGAAATTTATCACAGACTGTGGCATTTCCTAGCTCTGCCGCAATGGCTTTCTCCATTATGATGTCACAGACGCTGATGGCATTTCCAGGCCCAACTTCCCCCGCATTCTCCATTGTGATGTCATAAAGACTCAGTGGGTGGACTCGTTTTGACCATGTCGGGCTATCCCGCATCACGTGGCGGGCAAGGGAGGAGCTCGCTGCTGGAATAGAGTATAATCGGCAGCATGCATCATAAGCCAATCAAAAGATCCCAAAAAAAACCAGCATGGCTCATTTGGAACCACTCATTGGCCTCTGACGTCATTCACAAGCGCTTCACGGACTTTCACCTTATGTTTTTAGCGGGCAAAGCAGCGACGCCCAGGTGTAGAACACGCCCACTCGGTCATGGTCGGGAGGCCTCCCACTTGCAAAAGGAGTCCACCTAGTGTTACCAATGCAGAGCTGAGTATCTGGTGCATGTAAAGTATCTATGGTGGAAGTTTGTGGGCTTCAGCGAGCAGTGAGATCAGCAGTACAACTCCATCAGCAAATCATCTGTGCCTGACACTTCCGCGCCCCAATCAAAAACAAATTAGCCCCCTCCCAAACGTGGTGCTTCATCTGTCACACAGAGCACGTGCACCCCGCACCCCCCGCCCCCTCCCCTCTTGCCTGCCGAATGAGAGAATCACGCCTGGAATCAATGGCGAAATGGCCGAATCGCTCAGACGTAAACCCTAATGTTTATTAAATGGGATGTGCTGTAAATTGAATGAACAAAATCAATCACCGTGGTAACGAAGAAAAAAAAGAAAGAAAGAAAAATTGAGAGGCAACCAAACTATTGAGAAAGTAAACAGTAATGTATTTTAAACTCAATGCCAAAGGGATATACCCTCTGTAAAGAGTTATAATATTTACAATGTTTGAGGATTATAACACAGACTGTTTCCTTCAAGCCCCCCGTCCACCCCCCCCATCCTCTTTCTCAATACTTGATTCAGTTTCTCATTAAATGTCTAGAGAACAAATTTGTTGTATCTGAGGTAATATTAAATGAATGAATGTGAGTGGAGTAATTAAAAGGGATGAAGCAGTTATCCTGCAGGCCTGTGTGAGCCATGGGCTCTTATTGCGTTAATTAAAGTTCCCTTTGTGATTTCTCGTTTAAAATGCTCGTCTCCACAGTCCTGCTAACGAGTATTCTAGTTATCGCATTAATTGGACGACATGCAAGAGGCAGATTGGCTGGCGTCGCGTATCGCGGGCGTCACACGTTAGTGCTGTGTAAATATTTGGTAAACAGATGATGAGTCATTGACGGATTGTTCCGTGCAGACTCGAGGCGTTGTGGATAAAGGAATGCTGAATGTTGTGGATAAAGGAACGCTGAATGTTGTGGATAAAGGAACGCTGAATGTTGTGGATAAAGGAACAATGAATGTTGTGGATAAAGGAACGCTGAATGTTGTGGATAAAGGAATGCTGAATGTTGTGGATAAAGGAACACTGAATGTTGTGGATAAAAGAATGCTGAATGTTGTGGATAAAGGAACACTGAATGTTGTGGATAAAATAATGCTGAATGTTGTGGATAAAGGAATGCTGAATGTTGTGGATTAAGGAACGCTGAATGTTGTGGATGAGGGAACGCTGAATGTTGTGGATAACGGAACGCTGAATGTTGTGGATAAAGGAATGCTGAATGTTGTGGATAAAGGAACGCTGAATGTTGTGGATAGCGGAACGCTGAATGTTGTGGATGAGGGAACGCTGAATGTTGTGGATAAAGGAACGCTGAATGTTGTGGATAAAGGAATGCTGAATGTTGTGGATGAGGGAACGCTGAATGTTGTGGATGAGGGAACGCTGAATGTTGTGGATGAGGGAACGCTGAATGTTGTGGATGAGGGAATGCTGAATGTTGTGGATAACGGAACGCTGAATGTTGTGGATAACGGAACGCTGAATGTTGTGGATAACGGAACGCTGAATGTTGTGGATAAAGGAACACGGTTCCGTTTCCTCCTCTGGATCATCTTTTCCTCGCTGTTTGGAGACAGACGTTGCAGACTGCCGCGCTCTTGCACAGTAATGAAAATGTTTTTTGTGGTGGAGCGATATTATTGCTGGGATGCGTTCCGCCGTGTTTGCTCTGACTTGCAGTAAACAGCATTAAGACAAACGATGAGATGGCGCCCCCCCTCCCTTCCCCTCTCTCACCCTCCACTCTTATTCTCTCTTTCTCTCTACTTCCCCTTTTCTCTTCCTCCCATTCCATGTGCAGATGAATGATTTCCCAGTATTCAAAGTGCACTATGGGATTAAAGTGCACTATGGGATAGCCCATGTTCGGTGTATGAAGAAAACCTGGTCACTAATATTTAAGCATGGAGCTTTCTGTTTGCTGTTTTTTCTGCTTGTTATTTAAATCATCATAAAGCGTCTCTCTCTCTCTCTCTGTGAGTGTGGGCGTGTATATGTGGGCTCTCTCTCTCTCTGTGAGTGTGGGCATGTATATGTGGGCTCTCTCTCTCTCTCTGTGAGTGTGGGCATGTATATGTGGGCTCTCTCTCTCTCTCTGTGAGTGTGGGCGTGTATATGTGGGCTCTCTCTCTCTGTGAGTGTGGGCATGTATATGTGGGCTCTCTCTCTGTGAGTGTAGGCATGTATATGTGGGCTCTCTCTCTCTCTCTGAGTGTGGGCATGTATATGTGGGCTCTCTCTCTCTGTGAGTGTGGGCATGTATATGTGGGCTCTCTCTCTCTCTGTGAGTGTGGCGTGTATATGTGGGCTCTCTCTCTGTGAGTGTGGGCATGTATATGTGGGCTCTCTCTCTCTCTCTGAGTGTGGGCATGTATATGTGGGCTCTCTCTCTCTGTGAGTGTGGGCATGTATATGTGGGCTCTCTCTCTCTCTCTCTGAGTGTGGGCATGTATATGTGGGCTCTCTCTCTCTCTGTGAGTGTGGGCATGTATATGTGGGCTCTCTCTCTCTCTGTGAGTGTGGGCATGTATATGTGGGCTCTCTCTCTCTCTGTGAGTGTGGGCATGTATATGTGGGCTCTCTCTCTGTGAGTGTGGGCATGTATATGTGGGCTCTCTCTCTCTCTGTGAGTGTGGGCATGTATATGTGGGCTCTCTCTCTCTGTGAGTGTGGGCATGTATATGTGGGCTCTCTCTCTCTCTGTGAGTGTGGGCATGTATATGTGGGCTCTCTCTCTCTGTGAGTGTGGGCATGTATATGTGGGCTCTCTCTCTCTGTGAGTGTGGGCATGTATATGTGGGCTCTCTCTCTGTGAGTGTGGGCGTGTATATGTGGGCTCTCTCTCTCTGTGAGTGTGGGCATGTATATGTGGGCTCTCTCTCTCTGTGAGTGTGGGCGTGTATATGTGGGCTCTCTCTCTCTGTGAGTGTGGGCATGTATATGTGGGCTCTCTCTCTGTGAGTGTGGGCATGTATATGTGGGCTCTCTCTCTCTCTGTGAGTGTGGGCATGTATATGTGGGCTCTCTCTCTCTCTGTGAGTGTGGGCATGTATATGTGGGCTCTCTCTCTCTGTGAGTGTGGGCATGTATATGTGGGCTCTCTCTCTGTGAGTGTGGGCATGTATATGTGGGCTCTCTCTCTGTGAGTGTGGGCATGTATATGTGGGCTCTCTCTCTCTGTGAGTGTGGGCATGTATATGTGGGCTCTCTCTCTCTCTGTGAGTGTGGGCATGTATATGTGGGCTCTCTCTCTGTGAGTGTGGGCATGTATATGTGGGCTCTGTGAGTGTGGGCATGTATATGTGGGCTCTCTCTCTCTGTGAGTGTGGGCATGTATATGTGGGCTCTCTCTCTGTGAGTGTGGGCATGTATATGTGGGCTCTGTGAGTGTGGGCATGTATATGTGGGCTCTCTCTCTGTGAGTGTGGGCATGTATATGTGGGCTCTCTCTCTCTCTGTGAGTGTGGGCATGTATATGTGGGCTCTCTCTCTCTCTGTGAGTGTGGGCATGTATATGTGGGCTCTCTCTCTCTCTGTGAGTGTGGGCATGTATATGTGGGCTCTCTCTCTCTCTGTGAGTGTGGGCGTGTATATGTGGGCTCTCTCTCTCTGTGAGTGTGGGCATGTATATGTGGTCTCTCTCTCTCTCTCTGTGAGTGTGGGCGAGGAACAGACTCGTATCTTACTGAGCGTGCTCAGACAGGCCTTTTCTTTTCTTTTTTTTTTTACAATAATCAGAGCAGAAATCTTGGGAGAGATTTTTAATCTGGAATGTTTGTTTTTGGAGCCAAATATGAATTCTAAAAAGGGCAAAGGAAATGTTTGATGAAACATTTGTTCCTTTGGGATAAAATGACACGATGTGGGTGGAAGAAGCCTCACATGCTCTCTCTCTCTCTCTGGCTCTCTCTCTCTCTCTCTCTCTCTCCCTCTCCCTCTCCCTCTCCCTCTCCCTCCCTCTCTCTCTCTCTCTCTCTCTCTCTCTCTCTCTCTCTCTCTCTCTCTCCCTCTCTCTCTCTCTCTCTCTCTCTGGTGGAGTGTTTGTTAAGAAAACGTAAAAAAGGTAATCACAGATGCTGTGCACTTCCTGTCTGTCTGATCACTTTTGATTAGAGCAGGGAATTGTCTGCTGAGGGCCACCCCCCCACCCCCCCCCGCCCCCCGCTTCCTCATCCAGGCAGGAAATTGAAACGGGGTAGACAATGAAAATGGACCCGGAAAAAAAAAAAAAAAAAAAAAAAGACGGCGGGTCTTCCCGCCTAAATGGATTACCCAGGGAGCGCATCAGAACGAGGGACACGTCAACGTGCCGGAACATTCTCTCCTTTTTCTGCTTCCTGTCCGTTGCAGATCTTCCATTTTCATTTGAAGCTGTTTCTCCAGCCCGAGCTTTAATCTGAGGGGAAAGTACACATGAAACAAGTACAGAAAAGTGCAGCTACCTCCTTATTAAATGTGAAGGAATACACAGGTAATGGGTAATAAAGTGTTTAATACAGGTTCTGACAGTATGAGTAGGCCCTTAAAGTATTTGCCTGGAAGACGCAGAGGTCCAAAGACAAAGGTCTGGGTCATCCACGGCTCAACTCCCAGCATACCCCTCATTCTAGTGCAGATTCTACATACACACCAGATAAACAGCTCTAGTACAGATTCTACATACACACCAGATAAACAGCTCTAGTGCAGATTCTACATACGCACCAGATAAACAGCTCTAGTGCAGATTCTACATACGCACCAGATAAACAGCTCTAGTGCAGATTCTACATACACACCAGATAGACAGCTCTAGTGCAGATTCTACATACGCACCAGATAAACAGCTTTAGTGCAGATTCTACATACGCACCAGATAAACAGCTTTAGTGCAGATTCTACATACACACCAGATAAACAGCTCTAGTGCAGATTCTACATACACACCAGATAAACAGCTTTAGTGCAGATTCTACATACGCACCAGATAAACAGCTTTAGTGCAGATACTACATACGCACCAGATAAACAGCTCTAGTGCAGATTCTACATACACACCAGATAGACAGCTCTAGTGCAGATACTACATACGCACCAGATAAACAGCTCTAGTGCAGATTCTACATATGCACCAGATAAACAGCTCTAGTGCAGATTCTACATACACACCAGATAGACAGCTCTAGTGCAGATACTACATACGCACCAGATAAACAGCTCTAGTGCAGATTCTACATACACCAGATAAACAGCTCTAGTGCAGATTCTACATACACACCAGATAAACAGCTCTAGTGCAGATTCTACATACACACCAGATAAACAGCTTTAGTGCAGATTCTACATACGCACCAGATAAACAGCTCTAGTGCAGATTCTACATACACACCAGATAAACAGCTCTAGTGCAGATTCTACATACACACCAGATAAACAGCTCTAGTACAGATTCTACATACACACCAGATAAACAGCTCTAGTACAGATTCTACATACACACCAGATAAACAGCTCTAGTGCAGATTCTACATACGCACCAGATAAACAGCTCTAGTGCAGATTCTACATACACACCAGATAGACAGCTCTAGTGCAGATTCTACATACACACCAGATAAACAGCTCTAGTGCAGATTCTACATACACACCAGATAAACAGCTCTAGTGCAGATTCTACATACACACCAGATAAACAGCTCTAGTGCAGATTCTACATACACACCAGATAGACAGCTCTAGTGCAGATTCTACATACACACCAGATAAACAGCTCTAGTGCAGATTCTACATATGCACCAGATAAACAGCTCTAGTGCAGATTCTACATACACACCAGATAGACAGCTCTAGTGCAGATACTACATACGCACCAGATAGACAGCTCTAGTGCAGATTCTACATACACACCAGATAAACAGCTCTAGTGCAGATTCTACATACACACCAGATAGACAGCTCTAGTGCAGATTCTACATACACACCAGATAAACAGCTCTAGTGCAGATTCTACATACGCACCAGATAAACAGCTCTAGTGCAGATTCTACATACACACCAGATAGACAGCTCTAGTCCAGATACTACATACGCACCAGATAAACAGCTCTAGTGCAGATTCTACATACACACCAGATAAACAGCTCTAGTGCAGATTCTACATATGCACCAGATAAACAGCTCTAGTGCAGATTCTACATACGCACCAGATAAACAGCTCTAGTGCAGATTCTACATACGCACCAGATAAACAGCTCTAGTGCAGATTCAACATACGCACCAGATAAACAGCTCTAGTGCAGATTCTACATACGCACCAGATAAACAGCTCTAGTGCAGATTCTACATACGCACCAGATAAACAGCTCTAGTGCAGATTCTACATATGCACCAGATAAACAGCTCTAGTGCAGATTCTACATACACACCAGATAAACAGCTCTAGTACAGATTCTACATACGCACCAGATAAACAGCTCTAGTGCAGATTCTACATACGCACCAGATAGACAGCTCTAGTGCAGATACTACATACACACCAGATAAACAGCTCTAGTGCAGATTCTACATACGCACCAGATAAACAGCTCTAGTGCAGATTCTACATACACACCAGATAAACAGCTCTAGTGCAGATTCTACATATGCACCAGATAAACAGCTCTAGTGCAGATTCTACATACGCACCAGATAGACAGCTCTAGTGCAGATTCTACATATGCACCAGATAAACAGCTCTAGTGCAGATTCTACATACGCACCAGATAGACAGCTCTAGTGCAGATTCTACATATGCACCAGATAAACAGCTCTAGTGCAGATTCTACATACGCACCAGATAGACAGCTCTAGTGCAGATTCTACATACGCACCAGATAGACAGCTCTAGTACAGATTCTACATACACACCAGATAAACAGCTCTAGTGCAGATTCTACATATGCACCAGATAAACAGCTCTAGTGCAGATTCTACATACGCACCAGATAGACAGCTCTAGTGCAGATACTACATACACACCAGATAAACAGCTCTAGTACAGATTCTACATACGCACCAGATAAACAGCTCTAGTGCAGATTCTACATACGCACCAGATAAACAGCTCTAGTGCAGATTCAACATACGCACCAGATAAACAGCTCTAGTGCAGATTCTACATACGCACCAGATAAACAGCTCTAGTGCAGATTCTACATACGCACCAGATAAACAGCTCTAGTGCAGATTCTACATATGCACCAGATAAACAGCTCTAGTGCAGATACTACATACGCACCAGATAAACAGCTCTAGTGCAGATTCTACATACACACCAGATAAACAGCTCTAGTGCAGATTCTACATACGCACCAGATAAACAGCTCTAGTGCAGATTCTACATACGCACCAGATAAACAGCTCTAGTGCAGATTCTACATACGCATGATGCATCTTTTTTAAGAAAGTCAGATTCATTACTAGACCATGCCTGGGTACAGTACTGTGGAAATGGACGTTCTGTGCTGTGATTGAGCTGCGTAAGCGTCTCTTAGCTACGGGGATTGGCTGTAGTTAACAAGCGGAGAGGAACAGCCGAGTGTCTCTCTGTGTGTGCCAAAGGTGTCCGAGTCAAACGCTTTTGCTGAGGGCTTCATTTTCTCACATCATTGACATTTTTTCTGGGAAACTTAAAATCCAATTTCAGTGGAGGGCAACACTCGTAGTTTATATTCCGAATATTCAGTTCGCAACGCCTCAATATTTTACCAGAGCAATTAGGGTCAAGTGCAGAGCTTGGAGGTACCGTGGAATTTAAATTTTACATGAATAAATATTACAGCGCACCACCACACCTGAGCGCCAGTCAGTTATCATTCACCTTAACGCGCTCCATCAGGTCAGCCGTTTTAGCTGAACAGGTAAACAGGTGAGCCGTATTGGCTTCGGTGGTTAACAGGTGAGTTGTTTTAGTGATTCTCTATTTCTGTTTCTCCCTCACTCTCTCCCCCTCTCTCCCTCTCACTCTATCTCTTTCTGTTTCTCTCTCCCTCTCTCTCTATCTCCCTCTCTCCCTCACTCTCTATCTCTTTGTTTCTCCCTCTCTCTCTCTCTCTCTGTGCCTTTAAAGATGTGCATGAAGGTCAGATGGAGGATCTGATGGAGAAACGGAGGGATGCACTCGTCCGTCCGGCAGACGCCTCGTTTAGAGATTGAGGGGTGCAAAATAAATGGGAATGAAAGAGGGATGGAGAGAAGGAATAAAGAATGACAGGGTGCAATGTCCCAGAGCCAATCTAGTGGAACCCGTCTTCCTGTCACCGGGGTGGAGCCCGCCGCCACGGCAATGGCGGGTCTCCGAGTGACAGCCCTGGCGTAATGATTACAGCCGCTCGTTTTTCTCTGCTCTGGCATCTGCACTCTGGAACGTCTTATCTGCCTGCCACTGGCACTTCTGTGTGTGTCTGTGTGTCTGTGTGCGTCTGTGTGTTTGTGCATGTGTGTGTGTGTGTGTGTGTGTGTGTGTGTGTGTGTGTGTGTGTGTGTGTGTGTGTGTGTGTGCGCGCGTCTGTGTGTGTGTGTCTGTGTGCGTCTGTGTGTGTCTGTGTGTGTATGCCTGTGTGCGTGTGTGTGTGTGTGTGTGTCTGTGTGCGTCTGTGTGTGTTTGTGTGTGTATGCCTGTGTGTTTGTGTGTGTGTGTGTGTGTGCGCACGTGCATCTGTGTGTGTGTGTGCGCGTGTGGGTGTGTTTCTGTGTGCGTGTGTATGTGCGTGTCTGCGCATGTGTGTGTGTGTGTGTATGTGCGCGTGTGTGTGTGTGTGTGCGCGTGTGGGTGTGTGTATGTGCATGTGTGTGTGTGTGTGTGTGTGTGCGTGGGCATGTGTGTAAGTGCGTGTCTGCGTTTGTGTGTGTGTGTTGCGTGTGTTGTGTCCATATCTGTGTGTGTATGTGCGTGTCTGTGTGTGTGTGTGTGTGCACGTGTATGCTTGTTTGTTTGTGTGTGTGTGTGTGTGTGTGTGTGTGTGTGTGTGTAAGTGCGTGTCTGTGTATGTGTGTGTGTGTTGCATGTGTTGTGTCCGTGTCTGTGCGTATGTGTGTGTGTTGCGCGTGTGTGTGTGTGCGTGTGTGTGTATGTGCGTGTTGTGAATGTGTGTGTGTGTGTGTGTGTGTGTGTGTGTTGCGTGTGTTGTGTCCGTGTATGTGTGCGTGTGTATGTCCGTGTCTGTGCGTATGTGTGTGTGTTGGTGTACATCATAATAAGTCATTCAGGTCTGCAGTGTGAGAATGTAACACGCTGTAACACGTCCAAGGGCAACAGATGGGTACCACACCTGAGCCATCCATCACCTGAACATCACACCTGAGCCCATCCATCACCTGAACATCACACCTGAGCCCATTCATCACCTGAACATCACACCTGAGCCATTCATCACCTGAACATCACACCTGAGCCATCCATCACCTGAACATCACACCTGAGCCCATTCATCACCTGAACATCACACCTGAGCCATTCATCACCTGAACATCACACCTGAGCCCATTCATCACCTGAACATCACACCTGAGCCTTCCATCACCTGAACATCACACCTGAGCCCATTCATCACCTGAACATCACACCTGAGCCCATTCATCACCTGAACATCACACCTGAGCCATTCATCACCTGAACATCACACCTGAGCCATTCATCACCTGAACATCACACCTGAGCCATCCATCACCTGAACATCACACCTGAGCCATTCATCACCTGAACATCACACCTGAGCCATTCATCACCTGAACATCACACCTGAGCCATTCATCACCTGAACACCACACCTGAGGCATTCATCACCTGAACATCACACCTGAGCCATCCATCCATCACCTGAACATCACACCTGAGCCCATTCATCACCTGAACATCACACCTGAGCCATTCATCACCTGAACATCACACCTGAGCCATCCATCACCTGAACATCACACCTGAGCCATTCATCACCTGAACATCACACCTGAGCCATTCATCACCTGAACATCACACCTGAGCCATCCATCCATCACCTTAACATCACACCTGAGCCATTCATCACCTGAACATCACACCTGAGCCATCCATCCATCACCTGAACATCACACCTGAGCCCATTCATCACCTGAACATCACACCTGAGCCATTCATCACCTGAACATCACACCTGAGCCATTCATCACCTGAACATCACACCTGAGCCATTCATCACCTGAACATCACACCTGAGCCCATTCATCACCTGAACATCACACCTGAGCCATCCATCACCTGCACATCACACCTGAGCCATTCGTCACCTGAACATCACACCTGAGCCATTCATCACCTGAACATCACACCTGAGTCATTCATCACCTGAACATCACACCTGAGCCATTCATCACCTGAACATCACACCTGAGCCATTCATCACCTGAACATTACATCTGAGCTTTAGGAGTTTTCAGGACCCAAACTCCACAGTGGCCAGAGATCTTCTGTGGGGGAATTCTGGGTCTTCAGGTTCCTTTATGCTTTCTGACTGGCCCATTTTTGGCACAGGATTTATTTGGCAGAGATGTTCTTGGCACAGGGTTTATTTGTCCCAGATGTTGCTGCCGTCAGCCTGATTAGGCCCAGATGTGTGAGAGTCACAGGGGTGAGACAGATGGGGTCTAACAGGATGTAACACGATGGTCACTTCAGCTTCTTCAGCTTGGCATGAGCGATGTGGGAAATTTCCCTTTTTAAAAAGCAGCCGCTTGCCCTGCAGCTGGGAGCCTTGCAGGAATCTGTTGATATCGCGGTCTGAGCCATCACCTGAACATCACACCTGAGCCATCACCTGAACATCACACCTGAGCCATCACCTGAACATCACACCTGAGCCATCACCTGAACATATCACACCTGAGCCATCACCTGAACATATCACACCTGAGCCATCACCTGAACATATCACACCTGAGCCATCACCTGAACATATCACCTGAGCCATCACCTGAACATATCACCTGAGCCATCACCTGAATATATCGCGGCCTGAGCCATCACCTGAACATATCGCGGCCTGAGCCATCACCTGAACATATCGCGGCCTGAGCCATCACCTGAACATATCGCGGCCTGAGCCATCACCTGAACATATCGCGGCCTGAGCCATCACCTGAACATATCGCGGCCTGAGCCATCACCTGAACATATCGCGGCCTGAGCCCCCTGATGTGGAAAACACAACATAAACATGCAGATTTATCCTGAGAGTTTACAGCTTATCAAGAAAATGTGCATTTTAAACGTCCAGTTTTGCGTGCATTTTGTACGATTAAATAGTTATCAGGAACTTTGGCATACAAGGGCCTTTGGCATACAAACTTATCTAATTATTAGATAATAAGTTTAAATTGTGGCATATATTTTACATGTATTTATACAGTGTTTGTTTTGATGCTGGTATGTACTACATAGTCACTTGAAATAGTCAATTACTCCCAAGGAAATTAAACTTTTTAACTTTGATTCTTTTTAGTTGAATCAAGCGTGCCTGAAATAGCACCTTCTCCCAGTCCTTGTGGGCTCAGCTAAAGAAACGATCAGACGGATTACAGTGTTCTAATTCAGCGTACTGACCTGGTTTACAGCACGACGTAGCTGCTGCCAACCTTTTAACAATTTAACAAACATGACACGCAAGAGACAGCTCGTGAGTACGTGTGACAGCTTCCCCAGATCGCTTCTTTGTGTTTCTGTAGTGTGCTGTCATTCAGAACTAAATGTTCTCATTCTAGAGAATTGCTTTTTTATGCATTGATTCAGTTATCAAAAGCATTTCCCAGCGTTTTTCTCTCATGAGTATACCTACAGTGCAGTCCATAAGTATTTGGACAGTTACGCATGTTGTGTTGTTTTGGCTCTGTACTCCAGCACATTGATTTGAAAGTGGAACAATGAATATGAGGGTAAAGTGTAGACTGTCAGTTTTAATTTGATTATTTACATCCATATTGGGTGATTTGTTGGAATTACATTTTTATACATAGGTCCCCAGTTTTAGGGGACCAAATGCAATTGGACAATTTAAAATAATATTCAATATTGCCTTTATCTCGAAGGGGGGTATTTAGACAAAACTGGCATGATTCCTAATGGGCTTAAATAAAGTATCACAGGGAAGAAGGTCAGACGTGGTGTGAAATTGGTTTTGCGATAAACTGCATTGTAGCAAAAATTATCTTCATAAAGCTGTGAAATTTGTAGAATGGACTTGCCTGTGAAGAAGAGGATATTTGTATGATACGCATTAAAAACACTCCTGTAGATATATCCCTCCATATGAAAAGACAGAAGATGTGTAGTAAACAGCAGGGCTGGTACCACTCCGGTTATGGCCTCCCATGCTTGACGGCCATTTGGCTAGTAGATTATAGGATGTAATTCCTCCCCTTTAAGGCCTCATGTCTCAGAGCTGCAGATTATCTGGTCCACGGGAGGGCTGAGCCAGACATCCCATAGACCTTAGTCATAGCCGTATGTGTGTGTCAGTTTTCAGCATTAAACGGATGGAGCAGAGTATCTGGTGGGTCTTTAGAAACTGTGGTAGAATTGAGATCAGTTTTCTGTGCTCTGCCTTCCCAGCATTCCTCTCCATTATGATGTCACACAGACATTCCCAGCATTCCACATTGTGATGTCATACAAGCATTTCCCACATTCTCCATTATGATGTCACAGAGGCCGCTGTTTGTACAGAATGTGTTAAGGTTAGCAGTGAGCTCTGTTTCAGATGGTGTGTGTGCTTCATTGAGCATGCCTGAGTCTTCTCTGCCGTTCTCTTCTTCTTACTCTTTTTTCACTCATTTATAAAGATTGACGTGAGAGTTGGTGAGAGGTGAGACACAGTGTAATTACACAGCCTCTCGCCTGCAGAGCCCTGATTATCTCGGGGCCAGTGGCTGTAGCCCCTGTAAGACACCTTGCCAGTCAAGTTGCTTCCTTGTAAATGAAGTCTGTAAACGTGAGGAGGTCATCAGATAGGAAACCGACATGCATGCATTAGCTCTCTCTGTTTCCCTCTATCTTTCTCTCCCTCTCTCTCTCCGCTCACTCTCCTCCGCTCTCTCTGTTTCCCCCTCTCTCTGTTTTCCTCTCTCTCCCTCCCTCCCTCTCCCCCTTTCTCTGTTTCCCTCTCTCTCTCTCTCCCGCTCTCAATTCAATTCAATTCAATTAGCTTTATTGGCATGACAAGACATTACACATCCGTATTGTCAAAGCATACTGCATCAAAACAGTCCAAGACATACTAACTACACATACTATCTAACACTGAACAATACAAAACAGCAAAGAGTAGAAACGAATGAACAGCAACCATACCTGAAAACAAGGACCCTTCTTAAATTATGAATTTAGAAGTAACAACAATGAAAGATATAACAAAATACAATTAAAAATAATCATAATAATTAATGGCAATGATAATAATGATCATGGAGAACGACAAATGTGATTTTATACTAATACATAATAAAGTCAATATAATAAATATAAAAATTAAAATTACACAACTAAATAACGTAATTGAATTAATATATAAATGTGGAAATGGTTTGTACATAGTTACTGTATATTGATTCCTGTCACTCACTGTCCCTAAAACGATGGCAGGCAGCTATATATTGTGCCGCCAGGTCACAGCACGTCCTCTCCTCTCCTAAGAGGATGGGGAGTTTTTGGATGTTTGTTAAATTTTTTAATTGAGGGTATCTCTGATTTATTTTGGGAAAGTATTTATTTCTAATTTGAGTGTATTTTTCACATTTTGTGACAAAGTGCAGCTCTGTCTCAACTTCGTTGAGATGGCAATGTTTGCATAGTCTTTCTTCCTTTGGAAGCCATGTTTGCCAATGCCGGCCTTTTTCGATGGCCAAGCTGTGCTCACTGAGTCTGTACTTCGTCAAGGTAGTTCTTAATTTCTTATCAGTCACCGTGGTCAGATATTCTGCCATGGTGTACTGTCTTTTTAGGTCCAAATAGCATTGCATTTTTCTTTTAGCTTGTGTTTGTGTGTCCCAATAGGTGGTGTAGTTTTGTTTGTGTTGTGCTATAATTTGATTGACTCTAATTGAATGTATGGTGATGCTGTCCTGAGACTGGGGGGTGTTAGGGGTGGTTAGTGAACTGAGCCTCAGGACCAGCTGTGTGAGAGGACTCTTTACTTTGCTCAGCTCTTGGCATTGCAGGGCTTTGTAATGATAAGAGTGGGGGTCGCTATTTTTTAGATGTATCCAAAATTGAATTGCCCTCTTTTGTATCTTGATTAGTAATGGATATTGGCCTAATTCTGCCCTGCATGCATTGTTTCTCTCAAATTCTGCCCTGACACTATAACAGGAAGTGTATTAGTATCTCTATGATAAAGCCTGACACTGTAACAGGAAGTGTATTAGTATCTCTATGATAGAGCCTGACACTGTAACAGGAAGTGTATTAGTATCTCTATGATAGAGCCTGACACTATAACAGGAAGTGTATTACGCTCAATGTATTAAAATATATCTGTAAATCTATATAGCATTGTATTGGGTGAATGTATATTTTGAGAGTTTGAGATGGCGGCTTTCAGATTATTGTGAAACTGTTGTACTAATGCGGCCTCATTACACACACGCACACACACACACACACACACACACACACACACAATGCCTGAATCGCTACTTTTGATTTTACAAGTTTGATTTGCCGTTTTGCACGTAGGAAATGAGTTCTTCAGCCGAGGCTGTCACTTGCCAATCACCGGTGTTGTCGCGGTGATAAGTGATTACTACAACGCTCTCGATGTTCAGTCGTGGCCACCGTCCCTGCCGTTGTTTGGGACCAGCATTTGAAAGTGTCAGAAGCTATTGTGCGGGGCGGGGCAGGACAGACAGCTCTGGAAGTGAAAGGAAGGACACGGTGAAGCCAAAGGCTCTTATCGGCACGTGGGAGGATGCTCTGAGCCAAACAATCCCAGCCTTGATTACTAATAGCCGCTCCGCTTCACACAGATAATCAGCGCTCTCTTTGCGTGGTTCTACACGCACGCACACACGCACGCACAAACGCACGCACACACGCAATCTGCCAGAAACACGGCAGCGAGTGCAAAGGTTACGCTTCCATTCAGCAAAAAGAGAAAAAAAAAGCATATCTATATATTTAATGTTGAAAAGGCCTTTTTGTCCTTGAGCAACGCCTCTGTTCCAGTCTGAAAGGGTGGAGGAAGGGTCATTTGTGAAGGTTGTTTGAGGAAGTAAGCGATGTGGGTTTTTCTGGCTGAGAGAGTGACATTTTGAACTGCGCTGAAACACTTGTGACTTGATTTCACAGTAATGGCTTTGGCCTGGAAGCCGTTTCCAGCTTACTGAATCCTTAGATTGAGTTCTCCAAGTTCAAACAGGTGTAACATTTCAATAGGCTACTGGTGTCAAACCCCTCTCGTCCCCCCTCTTTCTCTCTATCTCTCTCTCTCTCTGTCTCTCTGTCTCTGTCTCTGTCTCTCTCTTTCTGTCTCTGTTTCGGTCTTTCTCTTTCTGTCTCTGTCTCTCTCTCTTTCTGTCTCTCTCTCTCTCTGTCTCCTCTCTCTCTTTCTCTTTCTGTCTCTGTTTCTGTCTTTCTCTCTGTCTCTGTCTCTTTCTGTCTCTCTCTCTCTCTCTGTGTCTCCTCTCTCTCTCCATACACTGGTCTGGGAAGAGACTAGCCAACCAATCTGCTTCTGCTAAAACTGGACTGTAGTTTTTCTTTGTCCAGAAAAGCTGAGTTTATTGCATCATAGTTCTGGACAAAACATGTAATCTCAAAACTCTAATTTGTTGGTGCCTACTGTTGTTTACTCTACCAGTGGCATTTTGCCTGTGCTAACTTTGTAACGAGCTGTAAGACGGAAGCCCAGACTGCATCCATTGAGCCTGTGCTGCAGGACCATGGACAGCACACCATAGAGACTCTGGGTATCAGCGCCATGGACACCATTTCAGCACTACAGCCACCATTTTAATTCCATAGCCATGATTTGAGCACCATGGACAGCGTCCACAGTGGCCACTCTGTAGCTGTTTGGACCTGGTGGCACCATCATGCCCTGCAACACTGCCTCACAGTACTGAGAGAATATTTATTTTACTGTTACATTAACAGAAATGTGTGTTTTATTGGTTCTCCTCATGTTGTGCACATTGGAGAAACTGGCCCGCATGTCTAATTTGCTCCTGCGTGAAAGTAGATGTCTTTTTAATCGTTACTTTTATCAAAACGGTGCCTTTGTTGTGTCTGTCGGCATGTTTGTGTACATTTGAGACGCGGCAGGCTGTTGGCAGGCGATACGGCGCACGGTAATCCCGCTATCCGTGCATCCCGCTGCCTGATCATCCGGCGGCGAGCTCGGCTTCCCAGCATGCCACGTGCCGCTCCAGAGAGGGCATGGCTCTTTTGATTGGTCTGCGTTTCGCTGAATGGAAGCCTTATTGTTCTTGTTTATATGTGATGGTATTTATGGGCAGAGGTCAGGCTGATATGTTGTGTAGTTTTATTTATTGGAGCCCTACGGGGTGCTCTGTGTTCAGATCCGGTCGATAAGGCCCGTCCCCCCCCCCCCCTGGGTTTTTGAGCATTTTCATAGGCTGTTACACGGCTCCATGTCCTCTGCCATAGGCTCGCCCACATGCTTCTCTCCACACTTTTACAGGAGTAAGAAAAGCAATGTTCCAGCTGATGTTCCCTAGACTGCAGTATCATACACAATAGACCTGCGTATAGATCATACACAATAGACCTGCGTATAGATCATACACAATAGACCTGCGTATAGATCATACACAATAGACCTGCGTATAGATCATACACAATAGACCTGGCTATTGATGATACACAATAGACCTGCGTATAGATCATACACAATAGACCTGCGTATAGATCATACACAATAGACCTGCATATAGATCATACACAATAGACCCGCGTATAGATCATACACAATAGACCTGTGTATAGATCATACACAATAGACTTGCGTATAGATCATACACAATAGACCTGCGTATAGATCATACACAATAGACCTGCCTATAGATCATACACAATAGACCTGTGCATAGATCATACACAATAGACCTGCGTATATAGATCATACACAATAGACCTGCGTATAGATCATACACAATAGACCTGCTTATAGATCATACACAATAGACCTGCGTATAGATCATACACAATAGACCTGCGTATAGATCATACACAATAGACCTGCGTATAGATCATACACAATAGACCTGCGTATAGATCATACACAATAGACCTGCGTATAGATCATACACAATAGACCTGCGTATAGATCATACACAATAGACCTGCGTATAGATCATACACAATAGACCTGCGTATAGATCATACACAATAGACCTGCGCATAGATCATACACAATAGACCTGTGCATAGATCATACACAATAGACCTGCCTATAGATCATACACAATAGACCTGCGTATAGATCATACACAATAGACCTGCGTATAGATCATACACAATAGACCTGCGTATAGATCATACACAATAGACCTGTGCATAGATCATACACAATAGACCTGCGCATAGATCATACACAATAGACCTGCGTATAGATCATACACAATAGACCTGCCTATAGATCATACACAATAGACCTGCCTATAGATCATACACAATAGTTTAATATTTACTTTTTGGAGCTTTATTCATACATAGCATGTGCGTCCTGCTCTGGGTGCCTTAAGGACAGGTAGCCAGGTGAACTGGGTCACCTGGGGGTTTGTGTTCCATTCCCAGGTAGGGGTATAGATGGGGTACGGGAGTCTGCTAGCACAACATAATAATTCCAAAGCGCATCTCTCTGAGTCTTAATATATTTCATTATCTCCCCACAAACATGCCCCTCTACCTGGGGCTGGGAAACAGCATTTACCGCTTGACTCCAAATTAATATTTTTTTGATAATAAGCTTGCAAAGACAATGGCGTGATATGTTTGCGCAATTATCCCATTTCACTGACCCCCCCCCCCCCCCAACGGGCCGACGCTCACTGCTGGGAATGGGGCAGTATTTCCACACTGCTGGGAATGGGGCAGTATTTCCACACTGCTGGGAATGGGGCAGTATTTCCACACTGCTGGGAATGGGGCAGTATTTCCACACTGCTGGGAATGGGGCAGTATTTCCACGTCAGCCGTAGGCTCTGGTAATGTCTTGCAAATGGCAGGAGAGAAGAGAAAAATGTTAATTGTGTGACCGGCATGGAGGGGGGAAAAAAGTCCCCTGTAATCTCGCCAAGGGCATGCTGGGTAATATTCTATTCTTGGAACACCCTGCTGTTCCTCCAGTCTTCTAGAATACTGGGGCAGATTTTCCACAGATCCTCACCAGAACCAGACAGAGCTCTGTCAGAGCCGTTTGAAAAGGCGCTTTTAACCGGATGACACACTCAAATTGTTTAAATAAATCACCACGTGGGTGTTTATAAAGGAGCAGCACACTTCCACTCATTAGGCGAGAAAGTCTAAACGTTGGAGGATCAAGCAGCACTATTTAAAATTTGTGTTTAGATTACGGCTCTGAAGACAGCATAGTGGGAGGAAGTTGTTTTATGATTATGTTCCCATAATGCAACACTGCGCAGCGCCTCTGGGAAACGTAATGAGCTCTTTCTGAAACCTTCCTAATACAATAAACTTTTTAATTTAAAAACCTATAAGGTAATTGCAATGGGAAAGTCAATGGAGTGTGTTTATCTCAGCCTCACACGCAGGGGTTTATGGGAAATTTCACCTCTCGCTTAATCCTGCATTCACTCGTGCATTGAAGAAGTAAAAACATATTAAAGGGGAGATATTTAAATACACTCTTTACCTGTAAAACTCTCCACCTCTAAAGCTCTTTACCTGTAAAACTCTCCACCTCTAAAGCTCTTTACCTGTAAAACTCTCCACCTCTAAAGCTCTTTACCTGTAAAACTCTCCACCTCTAAAGCTCTTTACCTGTAAAACTCTCCACCTCTAAAGCTCTTTACCTGTAAAACTCTCCACCTCTAAAGCTCTTTACCTGTAAAACTCTCCACCTCTAAAGCTCTTTACCTGTAAAACTCTCCACCTCTAAAGCTCTTTACCTGTAAAACTCTCCACCTCTAAAGCTCTTTACCTGTAAACCTCTCCACCTCTAAAGCTCTTTACCTGTAAAACTCTCCACCTCTAAAGCTCTTTACCTGTAAAACTCTCCACCTCTAAAGCTCTTTACCTGTAAAACTCTCCACCTCTAAAGCTCTTTACCTGTAAAACTCTCCACCTCTAAAGCTCTTTACCTGTAGAATCTTCTCCTGTAGAACTATCCAACGGTAAACATACTGTATGTACCTGTAAAATTCTCCCCATGTGAATATCTTCATGAAGCACTTCACCTGTAAAACTACACCTCTAAAGATGTTCACCTGTAAAACTACACCTCTAAAGATGTTCACCTGTAAAACTACACCTCTAAAGATGTTCACCTGTAAAACTACACCTCTAAAGATGTTCACCTGTAAAACTACACCTCTAAAGATGTTCACCTGTAAAACTACACCTCTAAAGATGTTCACCTGTAAAACTACACCTCTAAAGATGTTCACCTGTAAAACTACACCTCTAAAGATGTTCACCTGTAAAACTTAAAGGCCGCGCTGGGGATCCTAGATGTGGGAAATTCCAGCACAGCAGTCCTTGTGTTGTTATTGACACTAACTTCCTTCTGTTAACCCTGATTCTGGGTCCTGTCTATTCTCCTGTCACTAATCCATTTCATAGGATTTTAATTCTGCCCGCTGTTTGTGTTTCTGTGGGGCTGCACAGTTGTGGTTTTATTGTTGTGAATGTGTTTTATTTTGTTTCACCTCACTGTGCCGTGGCTAAGCCGGTGGCCTACATTAATAAAAGGAAGTGTACCGTGGTAAGCCCTGGTAATCATACCGGTGGCCCGCTGGCTTTCCTGTCTTTGTCTCATCTAATGGGTGGCCCCAAAAGCGTGCCAGTATCCCTCATCCCCCACCCCGCATTGGGGTTCACTAACAATGAAACAACTCAGCATTCCCGCCAAATAAAGAGGTTGGAAAAAAGCCCTCATTGCACTGCACTCTGGAGAAAGAGGATTATCACTGGATTACTCACAAGCGCACACAAAGGGCCTGGTCTCTGTAGGGAAGGAGTTTTTAGAAGGGTCATGAGCTGTTGCCAAAATCGCTCATTTTGTCGAGGGGCTGCAGGTTTTTGGCGCAAACCTTTCAGCTTCTGAAATGACAGGAAAGGAAGGCGTTGTATTTGTGGCACATCTGTGTCGAATGAAAGGCTTGATTGCCCACAGCTGACACTTATTTAGCTTTTTTTAACCCCATTGTGACATCACAGGAAATGGAAGGGGGAATAGAACATTCTTGGACGGAATCTTTAATCCAATTGTGACATCAGAGGACATGCGAAGGCCAGTTCAGATCAAAGGTTAGCGACTGAAAAAGAATCTCAAAACTCGCGGTTTGAAACATTTTAAAACTGACCCGTTCGCCTCAAAGTGACGAGATGAGGCGTTTACAGTTACCATAGCAACGATTCTCTCAACTGCCTTGTTTACACATCCTTCCTTGATGGTTGCAATACTCATCTGGCAAATATCTAGGTCAATATAGCTAATGGAGGAAAGTAGTAGTGTTAGTGAGATGCTTGCTGTAGAAGCCGTAATGCTAATAAAAGCAAGGCTTTGTAAGATCCAGGTCTTGGAGCCGACCATGGGGGAGCGTACGCACTGTTGTACAGGGACCTCCGTTTACCATTGTTTCCTAATTTAACCCGTCTGTTCTCTGAGCGGCGCACACCTAGATTTGGAGACTACAGGGTCACTGTTGATTTTGGAGACTAAATACAAATTGCAATGAGCTGATTGGCTAGAAAAACATAACTATAGCACTGTCTAAAACTACTATTAGACAAGATGAA
>CM056387.1:36025934-36032430 GCA_029718625.1 Synaphobranchus kaupii
AGTAGGGCGAGGGTTGGGGGAGAGTAGGGCGAGGGTTGGGGGAGAGTAGGGCGAGGGGGAGGGGGAGAGTAGGGCGAGGGGGAGGGGGGAGAGAAGGGCGAGGGGGTCGGGGGAGAGTAGGGCGAGGGGGAGGGGGAGAGTAGGGCGAGGGGTTGGGGGAGAGAAGGGCGAGGGGTCGGGGGAGAGTAGGGCGAGGGGGAGGGGGAGAGTAGGGCGAGGGGGAGGGGGAGAGTAGGGCGAGGGTCGGGGGGAGAGTAGGGCGAGGGGGAGGGGGAGAGTAGGGCGAGGGTTGGGGGAGAGTAGGGCGAGGGGGAGGGGGAGAGTAGGGCGAGGGTCGGGGGAGAGTAGGGCGAGGGGGAGGGGGAGAGTAGGGCGAGGGTCGGGGGGAGAGTAGGGCGAGGGGGAGAGTAGGGCGAGGGTCGGGGGAGAGTAGGGCAAGGGGGAGGGGGAGAGTAGGCGCGAGGGGGCGGGGAGAGTAGGGCGAGTGGTCGGGGGAGAGTAGGGCGAGGGTCGGGGGAGAGTAGGGCGAGGGGGAGGGGGGAGAGTAGGGCGAGGGGTCGGGGGAGAGTAGGGCGAGGGGCGGGGAGAGTAGGGCGAGGGGTCGGGGGAGAGGTAGGGCGAGGGTCGGGGGAGAGTAGGGCGAGGGGGAGGGGTAGAGTAGGGCGAGGGTCGGGGGAGAGTAGGGCGAGGGTCGGGGGAGAGTAGGGCGAGGGGTCGGGGGAGAGTAGGGCGGGGGGTCGGGGGGGAGTAGGGCGAGGGTCGGGGGAGAATAGGGCAAGGGGTCGGGGGAGAGTAGGGCGAGGGTTGGGGGAGAGTAGGGCGAGGGTTGGGGGAGAGTAGGGCGAGGGGGAGGGGGAGAGTAGGGCGAGGGGGAGGGGGAGAGTAGGGCGAGGGGGAGGGGGGAGAGTAGGGCGAGGGGTCGGGGGAGAGTAGGGCGAGGGGTCGGGGGGAGAGTAGGGCGAGGGGTCGGGGGAGAGTAGGGCGAGGGTCGGGGGAGAGTAGGGCGAGGGGGAGGGGGGAGAGTAGGGCGAGGGTCGGGGGAGAGTAGGGCGAGGGGGAGGGGGAGAATAGGGCGAGGGTCGGGGGAGAGTAGAGCGAGGGGGGAGGGGGAGAGTAGGGCGAGGGTCGGGGGAGAGTAGGGCGAGGGGGGAGGGGGAGAGTAGGGCGAGGGTCGGGGGAGAGTAGGGCGAGGGTCGGGGGAGAGTAGGGCGAGGGGTCGGGGGAGAGTAGGGCGAGGGTCGGGGGAGAGTAGGGCGAGGGGTCGGGGGAGAGTAGGGCGAGGGTCGGGGGAGAGTAGGGCGAGGGGGAGGGGGAGAGTAGGGCGAGGGTCGGGGGAGAGTAGGGCGAGGGGGAGGGGGAGAATAGGGCGAGGGTCGGGGGAGAGTAGAGCGAGGGGGAGGGGGAGAGTAGGGCGAGGGTCGGGGGAGAGTAGGGCGAGGGTCGGGGGAGAGTAGGGCGAGGGGTCGGGGGAGAGTAGGGCGAGGGTCGGGGGAGAGTAGGGCGAGGGGTCGGGGGAGAGTAGGGCGAGGGGGGAGGGGGAGAGTAGGGCGAGGAAGGATGAAGAGCCCAGGATGCTCTTTATTATCCCTGAGAATGTGTGAGGTTTGGCGTCACAACGAAGGCCAAACATGGCTTTTCTTTAATTCTGCTCGTCCTGCTTTGTATACAGTGTGTCGATGAATAATATAGGTGGGTAATTTCAGCTGTCAGCGCCGTTAAGCCCCGTGCGATGCTTATTGGCCTACGCTACACACACGGCTGCTTTATAGACTCGGTTTTATTACCTCTCGGTCTCTTTCTGTTTAGTGTGCAATAAAAGAGGGTTTGTTGGAACGTAGAAACCGCCGTTTCCCCTCGTTTGTATCCCTGTGTCTCCTAAAGCAACACGCCAGCCAAAACAAAAACTATATATAGTGTTATACTATATATATATATATAATAAAATAATTCCAAGAAAATACAAAATGGAACGTTTTCAGCTAAAAAAATTGAAAGTGTGAAAAAAATATTTCGTGTATGTCAATATTTATGAAGAAGGTAACAGATGCTGTAACCACTCTAGTAGTTGTATCTCTATGGTGAGGGGCCGGCTCCTGTTGAAATGTGTGTCCAATCAGATGCTTCCAGACTTTCCTGCCCTCCAGAGAACTTTAAATTAATTTCAAACCCCGATTTTAGTGCCTCCTGCTGCATTTGTGACTCCTTCGCGCTTTGATCCTTCCCGTATCGGAGCCACACGCGCTCGCCATGGTGACAGGGCTTACCGCCGATAAGGGGCCTTATTCAGCAATGCCTTCTGGGAAGAAGCTCGGGCGAGTGGGAGGGAACGCCTCCTCAAGCAGCCTGCAGGGGGTGTGGGCTTATCGGCTTGCCTGAAAGGCACTCACTAGGCCAACGGTCCCCGGCCCTGTTCCTGGACATCGACCGTCCTGTGGAGGTTTTCATTTCAACCCTAATTTGGCGCACCTGAATCTACTAATTAGCAGCTCAACGAGATCTCTAGCTGTGATCAGGCGAGCTTTGTTTGTGCCTCTGTCATCACCATGGTAAAAAGCCGCTGGCTAGGCTGCTATGGGGAAGTAGTGAGTAGATGAGGGGTAACCATGACACCAGAGGGGTAACCATGACACCAGAGTAGTGAGTAGATGAGGGGTAACCATGACACCAGAGCAGAGGGCGGGGGGGGGGGGTGAGTAAGTGTTTGAGCATGATGCTTATCGCACTTGGCTGGCATGCAACTGGGCTGGACTGGACTGGACTGGACGGGACTGGACTGGGGCTGGACTGGACTGGGCTGGGATGGACCGGACTGGACTGGAGGCCGGGCCGGGCCGGGCCGTGATGGCAGGCTCTCGCAGCTACGAGCGACTTCCACAATCTTCCGCCTCCACAAACCATCCTTTCTCCATCCACTTTTATTCCATTTATTTTGTCTGAATGACATGCAGTTACTCCATATAACCCCTAGGGGCGCTAGATGATCATAAATAACATATGCTCTTTATAACGAGATAAATTATGCCCATTATACAATTTAGAACCGTGTATGTGTGTGTGTGTGTGTGTGTGTGTGTGTGTGTTTGTGTGTGTATGAAGAGCAGTGGTATGAGCCAGTGAAGAGTAGCGGTGAAGAGCAGCAGTGAAGAGCTGAGCCCTGGCTGCTTCTCTCAGGCTGGCTGAGCTTACACAGCTCTTACACAGCTCTTACACAGCCCTTACACAGCTCTTACACAGCCCTTACACAGCCCTTACACAGCTCTTACACAGCCCTTACACAGCTCTTACACAGCTCTTACACAGCCCTTACACAGCTCTCACACAGCCCTTACACAGCTCTCACACAGCCCTTACACAGCTCTTACACAGCCCTTACACAGCCCTTACACAGCTCTTACACAGGCCTTACCCAGCTCTCACACAGCCCTTACACAGCTCTTACACAGCCCTTACACAGCTCTTACACAGCCCTTACACAGCTCTTACACAGCCCTTACACAGCTGTTTCGCAGGCCTTACCCAGCTCTCACACAGCCCTTACACAGCTCTTACACAGCCCTTACACAGCTGTTTCGCAGGCCTTACGCAGCTCTTACATAGCTCTTACACAGCCCTTACACAGCTCTTACACAGCTTTTACACAGCTCTTACATAGCTCTTACACAGCTCTTACACAGCCCTTACACAGCTCTTACACAGCTTTTATCTCCTCCGCTAGAGTTACTAACCCGGCTTGGAGAGCTCAACCAAAATCAACCAAAATCAACTCGCCAAATTGTATTAGAACGTAAGTTTCACTTGCTTTTTATTTGGTCAAAAGTCAAATGTTGAGTCGAGGTCAAATTTTGTTTGGATCTAGACAAATAAAATTCAGGTTATTATGTGGAAACTAACAGCTTTTAGAGAGGATTGATCTTTAAGATGCCAGTGTTGTTTAACTGATAGGGAACTGGGGCTTGTAACCACAAGGTTGCTGGGTTGATTCCCCGGTAGGAAACTGCCTGTACTGTTGAGCAAGGGACTTAACCTGCATTACTTCAGTATAATCCCGCTGTGTAAATGTATACTATGTAAAAAAGCACAAGCTTAGGAAGTTGCCCTGTGTCTGCTAAATCCCTGGAATGTAATGTAATTCCTCAATTTCATACGAGTTCCCAATTCAATTGAAGTTTATTTGTAAAGAGCGAGGGCTTTGCAGAGAGGCTGTCACGGAGACGCTGTATCAGACAGGGAAAATTTAATTTGGGGCTGGTGTTTCCAGGGAAAATCCGACCGGAAATCTGTCAGTTCTGCGCTAATGGACATAGTCGCTCAGTCTTGCTGAACGATGGCATCGGAATGTCGGAATAATGTTGACATAAAGGTCACACTGAAAAACTAGGGAAAACTCTGGCCTTTTCCCCACTAATGGACACAAATGTATTCACCTATCAGAGAAGGGGAGAGAGAGAGCAAAGAAAAGAGCCCCCTCTATCAGCTGGTGCTGACGCTTAGTTCACTCACCCAAACTAACAACCCACAGCCTCAGGACCAGCACATAGATATTAAATCAATTAGAGTGAACCAAATTATAACCTACCAAAAACAAAATTACATCAACTATTGGAACAAACAAACACAAACACAAAACAAAATGCAGTGTTATCTGGCCCTAAAAAGACAGTACACAATGGCAGATTACCTGACCATGACGGATAAGAAGCTGAGAACCACCTTGACAAAGTACAGACTCAGTGAGCACAGCTTGGCCATTGAAAAAGGTCGCCACCGAAAATCGTGGCTTCCTATTGAGGAAAGGCTGTGCCAACACTGCTCTCTGAGGGAGGTGGAGACAGAGCTGCACTTCACAACCAAATGTGAAAAGTATAAAAACATCAGAGAAAAATACTTCCCTAAATTCAACCGGATCCCTGATCAAGAAAAAATAAAAATACTACCGGGGGAGAGAGCGGAGTGCTATAAAGTACTACTGGGGGAGGAGAGCGGAGTGCTATAAAGTACTACTGGGGGGAGAGAGCGGGAGTGCTATAAAGTACTACTGGGGGAGAGAGCGGAGTGCTATAAAGTACAAGCTTTGAGAATACAATTGTAAAAATGTTGTCATGCCAATAAAGCATATTGAATTGAATTGAATTGAGAGAGAGAGAGAGAGAGAGAGAGAGAGAGAGAGAGAGAGAGAGAGAGAGAGAGAGAGAGAGAGAGAGAGAGAGAGAGAGAGAGAGAGAGAGAGAGAGAGAGAGAGAGAGAGAGAGAGGAGAGAGAGAGAGAGAGGAGAGAGAGAGAGAGACAAAGAGACAAAGAGACAGAGAGAGAGAGCGCCTGGGATGATGGTCAAATAGTGTAGAACCCTGGCACTCAATCCCGCGGGCCAATCAGCATGCAGAGGTGGCCTATGTGACATTACCCTCATCTTTTTGTTCAGCTCTTGACCATGTGACCTTCTCCAGAGTGAGTCACATGTAGCTCTAAATTAAACCCTTTCTTTTCTGAAGTGCTGTTCCCAAGGATACGGTGGAGTGAAACAACAATGGGAGCTGAGGAGAGTGGGAGTGGCCTTGCTCACAACCCTGGTTTAATACACAAAACAACCATTTCCTGCAATTTTATTTTTTTTCAACGCAAGACAACATGCAACTTTGTGTTCTTAAGAGCAGTTGACCCTCACAATATGTATCTGTTCCAGAAAGCGCTGCTCGTTTGAGATCGCATTGTCAGTCATGTTGTGAACCCCAAAACTGGGATGTGGCTGAACTGTGGGTCTGTGAACCCCAAAACTGGGGTGTGGCTGAACTTTGGGTCTGTGAACCCCAAAACTGGGATGTGGCTGAAACTGTGGGGTCTGTGAACTCCAAAACTGGGGTGTGGCTGAACTGTGGGTCTGTGAACTCCAAAACTGGGGTGTGGCTGAACTGTGGGTCTGTGAACTCCAAAACTGGGGTGTGGCTGAACTGTGGGTCTGTGAACTCCAAAACTGGGATGTGGCTGAACTGTGGGTCTGTGAACTCCAAAACTGGGGTGTGGCTGAACTGTGGGTCTGTGAACTCCAAAACTGGGGTGGTGGCTGAACTGTGGGTCTGTGAACTCCAAAACTGGGGTGTGGCTGAACTGTGGGTCTGTGAACTCCAAAACTGGGGTGTGGCTGAACTTCTGTAATTTTATTGGCTTTTGTGATAGTGTCTGGAAAGAGTTCAAGATCATGCAAAGATACCTTATTGTTTATTTTCAAAAACAAATTTAGCACAAAGTACAAATCAGTGCGTGACAGCCAAATGCTTTTTGGGCTTATTTCTTTTAAAATTTAGGAATTGTTGATTTATTTTTGGTCTGTTAAAAGCAAGCCGCTCATAATAGAATGTGGGCACCTGGGCACAGGTAGGCCTGCCTCACGTTAATGAGAGGTCACGAGAGGTCACCCCAAGACTGTGTACCTTTGTGTTTTACAGGCCATCTATCTCACTGTCTCACTGATACTCCTGAGAAAGCCAGAGCCGTTACATGT
>CM056387.1:36037930-36047930 GCA_029718625.1 Synaphobranchus kaupii
TTCCCACAATTAAAGAGGAAGTGCAGCTCTGTCTCTATCTGCTCTTTGTTGCAGTGTGAGCACAGCCTCTCCTCCCTGGGCAGCCAGGTCTGCCGGTGTCGGCCGGTCTCTATCGCCAGGCTGTGCTCGCTGAGTCTGTACTTCGTCAATGTTTTTCTATGTTTGTTGTTTTTCACTGTGGTCAGATAGTCTGCCACAGTGTATTCTCGATTTAGGGCCAGATAACATGCCAATTTGCTTTGATTTTTTGTTTGAGTTTCCCAATAAGTAATGTAATTTTGTTTTGCTGTGTTATGGTTTGGTTGATTCTAATTGGCCTAATTGGTAAGGGGCTGTCCTGAGGCTGGATGCTGTTAGTGGGGGTTAGTGAACTGAGCCTCAGGACCAGCTGGGTGAGGGGACTCTTCTCTGGGCTCAGCTCTTGGCATTTCAGGGCTTTGTAATGGTATGAGTGGGGGTCGCTGTTTTTTAGGTGCTTCCAGAATTTGATGGCTCTTTTTTGGATGCTAATGAGTAGCGGATATTGGCCTAATTCTGCCCTGCATGCATTGTTTGGTGTTTTTCTCTGCACATGGAGGATGCTTTTACAGAACTCTGCATGCAGGGTTTCAGTTGGTTGTTTATCCCAATTTGCAAAATCTTGCTTTGTGAGCGGACCCCACACTTCACTGCCATATAGTGCAATTGGTTCAATTATGGATTTGAATAATTTGAGCCAGACCTTAATTGGTATGTCTATTTTAATTTGTTTCTTGATGGCATAAAATGCCCTGCGTGCCTTCTCTTTCAGTTCATTCACAGCCAAGTTGAAGCTCCCTGTTGAGCTAATCTTTAAACCTAGGTATGAGTAATTTGTAGTGTATTCTATATGTGTTGTTCCTAGTGTAAAGTTGTGTCTGATTTCCTGAGATCTGGATCTTTTCTGGAAAATCATTATTTTTGTCTTTTTAAAATTTACTGCAAGGCCCAGGTCTTGCAGAATTGCTGCAGTAAATCTAGTTTCTGTTGCAGCCCCTGTTTTGTGGGTGACAGCAGAACCAGATCGTCTGCGTAAAGCAAAAATTTGATTTCATTGTCCAGTAAAGTGAGACCAGGGGCAGCTGATTGTTCCAAAACTTTGGCCAGTTCATTAATATAAATGTTAAAAGTGTTGGACTCAGACTGCAGCCCTGCCTCTCTCTGTCTCTCTGTCTCTCTGTCTGTCTCTCTGTCTCTCTGTCTCTCTGTCTCTCTGTCTCACTGTCTCTCTGTCTCTCTCTCTGTCTCTCTGTCTCTCTGTCTCTCTGTCTCTCTGTCTGTCTCTCTGTCTCTCTGTCTCTCTGTCTCTCTCTCTGTCTCTCTGTCTGTCTCTCTCTCTGTCTCTCTGTCTCTCTGTCTCTCTGTCTCTCTATCTCACTGTCTCTCTGTCTCTCTGTCTCTCTGTCTCACTGTCTCTCTGTCTCTCTGTCTCTCTGTCTCTCTGTCTCTCTGTCTCACTGTCTCTCTGTCTCTCTGTCTCACTGTCTCACTGTCTCACTGTCTCTCTGTCTCTCTGTCTCTCTGTCTCTCTGTCTCTCTGTCTCTCTGTCTCTCTGTCTCTCTCTCTGTCTCACTGTCTCTCTGTCTCTCTGTCTCACTGTCTCACTGTCTCACTGTCTCTCTGTCTCTCTGTTTCTCTGTCTCTCTGTCTCTCTCTCTGTCTCTCTGTCTCTCTGTCTCTCTGTCTCTCTGTCTCTCTGTCTCACTGTCTCACTGTCTCTCTGTCTCTCTGTCTCTCTGTCTCTCTGTCTCTCTGTCTCACTGTCTCTCTGTCTCTCTGTCTCACTGTCTCTCTGTCTCTCTGTCTCTCTGTCTCACTGTCTCACTGTCTCACTGTCTCACTGTCTCTCTGTCTCACTGTCTCTCTGTCTCTCTGTCTCACTGTCTCACTGTCTCTCTGTCTCTCTGTCTCTCTGTCTCACTGTCTCACTGTCTCTCTGTCTCTCTGTCTCTCTGTCTGTCTGTCTCACTGTCTCACTGTCTCACTGTCTCTCTGTCTCTCTGTCTCTCTGTCTCTCTGTCTGTCTGTCTCTCTGTCTCACTGTCTCTCTGTCTCTCTGTCTCACTGTCTCTCTGTCTCTCTGTCTCTCTGTCTCACTGTCTCTCTGTCTCTCTGTCTCTCTGTCTCACTGTCTCACTGTCTCTCTGTCTCTCTGTCTCACTGTCTCACTGTCTCACTGTCTCTCTGTCTCTCTGTCTCTCTGTCTCTCTGTCTCTCTGTCTCACTGTCTCTCTGTCTCTCTGTCTCTCTGTCTCTCTGTCTCTCTGTCTCACTGTCTCACTGTCTCTCTGTCTCTCTGTCTCTCTGTCTCACTGTCTCACTGTCTCTCTGTCTCTCTGTCTCTCTGTCTCTCTGTCTCTCTGTCTCTCTGTCTCACTGTCTGTCTCACTGTCTGTCTGTCTGTGGGAAAGGCTGAGTGAGTATGTGAGCAGCTGAGATGGAGGGAGGGAGAGCAGTGGTTCTGTACTCATTAATTAATCTGCTTTCTGGAAGTTTCTAGGGAATACATTTTTAATATTAAAATTATTATTATAATTATTTTTTTTTACAAAGCAGGGATCCAAATGCCGTTGGAGAAGCGTTTAGTCAGTGGTAGCTCGGAGGGAAATGCATTATGGGTAGGGACAAGCAGCCTCGGGCTGATCTTGATGGAACATGATGAGGCAGTGATAGATCTGCTCTAATAACGATAATAATAATTAGAAAGATAAATAAATGAGAACAGCCGTTAGGGAATTGGTGGGACGAGCCGCGTTCTCAATTCAATTAAATTCCTCCTCCTTCTTCTGCCCACTGGGAAGGAGGTGTTTTTAATATGAACGTGTCATAAGACATTACACGGAAACACAAACACACTTGTGTTTATAATGCATAAAGACAGAGGTGTACAAATACAAAAAACAAGAAGGAAATAAATAATTAAGAAGCAGGAAAAAAAAGAAAGAGGGTGTTTTTGCTGACCGGCTAATCCCTCTATCAGAAGCCAGCTCTAATTGGGTGTTCTGTCCAGAAGGAGGGAATTGGAGGAGGAGGAGAATGAGGGATGTCAGTGAATAATTGGGGTGCAGGGTACCCCTGGGGGGAGGTGCAGGGAGATGCTCTGGAGTCCTGGCATGGGACAGCGGAGGTGAGTCTGAGACTGGTGGAGCTCATTAGGATCCCCTCCACATGTGGAAGGGTACTGTTCGGCTCTCCCAATCACCTTAGACACGGCCATAGCTTCCTGGAGGTCAAAGGTCACAATCCCAGTGCGCCATTGCTCAGCACTTAACTGATCCACTAAAGCAGTTGTCTCACCTGACCTTCTTGGATCTGAACTGGTGGGCAATTTCAATGTAAAAAATAAATAAATAAATAAATGTATAAATAAATTAACACAACTGGCCGTCTTTTGGTCCTCCAAGGATAGGAGTGAATACCATTATGCAAACGCGTCTCCAGCTTGGTGCTTCCAAAATAAATGAAATAAAAAAACACTGTGCTTCATGTCCTCCCACCCTCCAATTAACGAGAAGCCCAATCGACAGCTTTAACGGGGATAGCGGTCCTGACGCGCTCGCCCACGGAGGACGGCTACCGCGCACCTGGCACGGGGATCGTTAAGGGCTTGAAGCTGGCAGGAGTCGCTCGGAGAGGCTGGGATTCGCGGCTCTGCTAGCGGCCGTCGGGTTAATTAACCGGGGCTCGCATGATAAAGGAGCTGCGGAAGAAGCACGTGTCCCAGAATGCACCGGGAATCTCACTCTGAATATACGAGACGTTTAATGAGACCGCTGTGATTGACGGCTCCAAGTCTGTGCTGTGAACTCTGCGTGCGCCTGGTTCTACAGCAGTTTGAGAACGGGAAGCTAAAATAGGGCCAGCTGTGGGCCAGTCACTGATCTTTAGGTGAGTTTTCTTCTTCCTCTGCCCATCTGAATAAAAATTCCCTCCCTTGGAAATTTGGGAAGGCAGATTTTTGAATTACCCTAAAAACAAAACGAAGGGGGGTTATGAGGATCAGACTGTCCGGAGCGAGGAACGGGCTGGATTTGGGCGAAACGGAGGCTGGATTTGGTGAAACGGAGCGGTCCTGAGTCCCGAGACGCTGTTCTCATATGACCCCCGCTCCATTTCCCACAGGCCTCTTTGCCATAAATGTTTCCACTCTGCCTCTTATGATGTCATTATGATGTTAGCCTCTGTTGATGTTAGCCGTCAGCCCCTCATCCGCTACAACTACATTTCCCAGCACCCCCCCCCCCCATCCTTTTGTTTTTGCTGCCCCAAGACAGCCATTACCCTGGAGTGCCAAGACTGACGGCTCACTCACCAACTGTACCCAGCAGAGGCTTAGCCCTGCTCCGCTTAAAAACAAAAGAACGAAGCACAAACACTTTTCACACGCGGTGGAAGCGTCGCACGGTAGAGTCTGTGATTGTTTAAGCCCGCAGGTTTGCCGGTTTAAGCCGTGTCCACAGAGCTGGCGAATCGCTCTTCATTTTATTTTGTGTCGTTCGGGGCCGCGTCCTCCCGGTGAGAGAGTCTCCACACGCCCTCGTAAAAACGGGCGTCGCGTGACAGTCCGCCGCGACTCCGTGAACCACAGTTTGGCTCTCTGCTGGAAGCCGCTGATAAGTCGAACCCCTTGCAGAGGCTTGTTGAAGAACTGGGTGCCTGAGAGGAAGGGGGGTGGGGAGTTGGAATGTCCTCGGTTGACACCAATCTCGGAAAGTGTGTGTGCGTGCGTGCGTGCGTGCGTGCGTGCGTGCGTGCGTGCGTGCGTGCGTGCGTGCGTGCGGTTTTCTCCACGCCATTCACATCAAAGGAAGCCACACCTCCCTGGTCTCGCTCTTAAATTGGTTTCAGTGGAACCGTGAGAGCCAAGCCCCGGCTTCCTGTCACCGAGGTTTTCCATTACGAAGCCCTCAGTGCCCCCCCAGGGGGCCAAAACCACTGCCCTGGGGGAGGGGCCTCCACATCCCTTAAAGATAAGTACCCAATAGCGGGCTGAGAGGAGGTGTGGCCAGGAAACGGGGCAGCTGGCGGGACACTTCTCCTTCTGCCTTCAAGTGAGGAGGAGGAGGAGCAGGAGGAGGAGCAGGGGGAGGTGGTGGAGGATGGGAAAGCCCCCGCCCCACCCCCTCACTAAATCTGACATTACCTGGTTCCCATATGGGACACTGTGTGTGTGTGTGCGCGTGTGCGCGTGTGCGCGTGTGCGCGTGTGCGCGTGCGCGCGTGCGCGCGTGTGCGTACTATAGATGTGTTTGCATGGCAGGAAGAGGCTAAATCTGAAGCAGAGGAACACTTGTAGTCTCTCTGGGGGGTGGGGGTGGGGGGGGGGGGGCATTTGGGAGCTCCTGGTTCTCCTTGGCAGAGTTGCATCCTTTTAAATTAAGATAAGGAGGAGTTAAATCTGGGGCAGTGAAGGGTGGAGGGGGTGCAAAGGTGGATAAATAATAAATAAAAAATTCAAGAAGTCATTTGAACTTCTGTCGCTTTATTGGAGAAATCCCCTGTGGAACATTATTGGTATTTCTCAGTTTCACTTAATTACCTGAGTTGATTGAATTGAAATGGAGTTGACCTGAGCCTTGGTGTGCATGCCGAGATTGACTGAAGCGAGCATCTGGTGCCCGCTCTCACACCTGTTCACCCCCTGTCCTGGGTGTAGCTAGAAACAGCTGTCGGGCCAAACTGCAATACGGCGTACGCCAACTCTGACTACGGCGTACAAAAAAAAAAAAAAAAAAAATGGATAAAAAAAAACTGAAGGAATCATATTTTCTTTTCCCCTTTCAACTCACTCAGGCTTTGATATCACAGTGTGTTATGATGACTCAGAAAGGAGTTGCATTCACTTTCTGTACAAGCGTATATTCTGCATTTGAGCATGTAGAATGGGCTCTAAAAATAGCCCGTCTATCCCAGGGCTTTTCTACATTTATATTCGCTTCTTCTGCTGTTTTCTGTTCCCTTGAAAATGCATCTCACCCCTCTCTCTCTCTTTTTTTTTTTTTTTTTTTTTGTACATTCTCACAGTAAATTTGTGTTTGTTTTCCGATATGTCCCTCGGGCAAATTGTTCACATTTTTTGTTGTTGTTGTTGTTGTAATACTGATTAAGGACAGCTTATGGTTGCGGCAGCTGTTACGACCGAGATAAAGATCGCAATTTCTTGAGGATTTGTGTTAACTGGAGGAAATATCTCCGTTCGGCTCGCTTTTAGTGTTCACTTTGTTTTGCGTACGCCGGAGGTTAAGCTGCATTTATCGCATTTAAAACCTAAATTGGAAATGGAGCAATGGCCAGGTCAGCCTCTGTCTCTTGGTAGCATTTACAACGGGAGGCCATCTCAAATGGCGACCCGCGCGCAATTCTCTTCCCTATAACCCTTACTTCTGATCAGCGCGTCACGCATATTCACTGGAGATGTGGTCCATGTAATCCCTTCTCTCACGTAAACATAACCTGAGGGAAGTGTGCAACGCTGGATCCATGTAATGGAGGGGGTCCGTGGGCCCCTGGGAGTCCCTTGAAGGTACTGTAGACCTAATATGCAATGACTATATGTAGACTTGGGAAAATAGTGTTAACCTTTTTTTAAATATGACCCTTTTTAACTTATGATGGGGAGTCCCCTGGATGCCTTTGAGCCTGGTGGAGGGGTCCCCTGAATGCCTTTGTGACTCTGTGGGGGGGTCCCCTGGATGCCTTTGAGCCTGGGTGGAGGGTCCCCTGAATGCCTTTGTGACTCTGTGGGGGGGTCCCCTGGATGCTTGTAAACCTGGGTGTGGGTCCTTGAAATGTAAAAGTTTGGAAACCCCCTTTAAGAGTGTATTCTCGGTAAGATTGTATGCTGTGTTTGTGTGTCTGTAATGTCCTGTGGTTTACTGCATGTACCGTTTGCTATCGGAATACTTGAGTGTATAAATTTCCCAGTGTGGGATCAATAAAGTACTACTGCTACGGCTAAGGGGTACGTCACATTGGATTTCTCGGATTTACCCGTATCGCTGCAGGGCAAGGTAACCTTTTCGTTTTCCCCTAACGCCATCGGAGGCGTCGACGGCCCTGACCGCAGCACCTGCTGCTCCTAGATTGACTCGGCTGCCAAGAATCAGTGTGATGATTAAGAACAACAAAGGCCCAGCAAACGCTCGTCGCCTATTAGACTCTCCCACAGCAATTAGCCTGATTGGGTGACACAAACAGGCAGGATGACACATCTGCTGTGCTTCCAGATTTCAGTGTGTGTGCGTGCGTGCATGTATCTGTCCCAAGGCGCGTGTGTGTGTGTGTGTGTGTGTGTGTGTGTGTGTGCGTGTGTGCGTGTGTGTGAAATTATGAAGACAAGAAACGGCCCATTCGGCCCATTTTGAGTTGCCGTTTGCCTGTAAAATAGCATAGCATGGTTAGCATAGGTGACCTGCGTGTGCTTTAGTGATGTTGCACATATACCCACTGCTCTGGGAGTGTTGTTAGCCGGGTCTAGTGCTGTTAGCCAGGTCTAGTGCCTGTCACACACAGAACGCAGGTGGATGTTCTGCCTCTCTCTCATTGGAAGTCCCTCTTAATTAGCGACTCTGCTAAAACCAATGCAACGTGATGTCATGTACTTTTTGCCTTTATATTTGACCAAAAAAAAGTCCCCGCCCCCCGATGAAATCAAAATCCCATCCCACATAGCGGGAAGAAGGTTCGTCCGAACGGAATTCCGGAGGAGGATTTAGCTTCACTTAAAATTCCGGCTTGTTGTTGAGAAGAATTTAATTCTTTTTTTAAAAATGTTTTGTAAAAACATGGATTTGTTTAAAGAGGGCACACACATCCGCTCGGGGTACAGATGTGTGTTCAGTCCAGGCTCGTTCCCCTTCCTGTTGTTCGAATCACAAAAGTACGAGTTCCAATTAATGAGGCATTCTGCCTTGCTTTAGAGACCAATAAAAACACAATTCTGTCACAGCCAGAAGAAAAGTACTCCAGCTCCTTCAATGTTATTTGCAGTAATTGGTTTCATTTCTTCTCGTTTTTTTTGGTAGGCCCCTGGGTTTTCAACAGGGGGTCCGTATAAACCCTTTTTTTTTTTTCTTCTTCTTCTTATGGGGGTCCCCTGGATGTCGTTGAGCCTGGTTGGGGGTCCCTGGATCAGAAAAGGTTGAAAACCCCTGCTTTAGGCATGGGTTTAAGGCAATACCGGCATTGACTACACCCCTGGTATTCAAATCAGTCCTCACGGTCAGATTACTGCTGGTATTCCACCCTCCCTTTACCTGGGAGTCAGGTGTGAAGACATTCTGGCCAATCGGTAGCACTAATTGTTCAGTTAATTACCTGGGAGAAAGAAAACCAGGGGCCGGATTTGGATTTGAGAATATTAGAATATCCATGTCTATAGGTTGCTTGTTGACAATTGAAGAGCTGATTTTGCCTAAAAGGTCAAAGGTTAATCTAATCTCAGATCTTGCTTCACACAATCATGAGATATAATCGTGAGATGTCGCGCAAGGCGAAAAGTGTTCTCTGTGAAATGGTGGAGAAACGGTATTGATCCAACGCGAGTAATATCCGTGTCTTCAAAACAACTGTTCTATTGGCTGGCCCGTTTACCAGTCGATTTCTGTCCGAGTTAATTTTACTGCTCCCGAGGGTCCTGAGTGCCGGTCCTGTTTATCACCGTGGAATTAAGACCTACGATTTGTACTTTTCACACATTTTTTTCCAGGTTTTATTTGTCCCTCCCTGGTTGTTCCATGTTTTTACTTTAATTAAAATCGGCCCGTTTACCTTGTCTACGCCGTGGCAATGGCTTGTTCATTAAAAGACTCAGAATGCCGTGTGGCAGGCCGTAGCGTATATAGGCCTACTCACGATGTGACAGCACGGGCGTGCTCATTTGTGTAATGGAAGCTTAGTGCTTCCAAAAACCCATTCATTAGCTAAAGTGGGCCGTATTTCACAAACACTTTGATTTTTATTCTGGCCTGAAAAACAGGGGGTCCTGCCGAGGAGCGCTCTGCCCAGGCCGTCCTCCGGTACAACGCAACAATCCCTAACCCTCCTGGCCCTCCTTGGCATTTCGCTGAAATACGACAACAACGGAGGGAGATTGGCTCGCTTCCCTCTCCCCCTCGGGCCTTGCGAAAAGGTTAATGCACTGGATCTTGCATAGCAACCGCGCCCTGCACGGCAACTCGATTTATTTACTCCCGTGATTCGGAGGCCTTTGAACAACACGGGGTCTTCGACAATCGCTTGCAAATGTAGTCAGGAATTGGATCTCTTGCAAAAGAGGGAGAATTTTGTAGACAACGCAGTCTTTCACCGCCGATTTTAGCGAATGGAAGTTAAAGATCAGTTGTTTGTGCCGCGTTTCATAAGATTGAGAGCGGGCGTGTTCACCTCCGTGGTTCATCGGCTCCCCCCCCCCCCCCCCCCCCCCCCCCACGTTTTTGTTTTCAGCGACGTTGGGAAAACACACTAATTTAACTTGAACGTGGTTGCACTTGCTGCGCCCCTCTCGCATTTTAAATCGCTCTGAATAAAAGCGTCTGCTAAATGAATGTGGCGCAACTTAACAGCCACCCGAAACAACACGTTTTTACTTTGCAGTTTAAAAAAAAACTTTAAAAAACACACACTCGTTGGTATAGCTTGAACCGTTATCCTGGAGAAGAGACAGACGGTTCCTCGTTCGGTGTGAGACGCGTAGGCAGCTGTGAACGAGCGAACTGCGTCACGTGGAAAAGCAGGTTAGATCAGTGGATATCGGCAGAACAGGCCGGTCTGCATGATTTATGGAGCTTACTCTTTCCCCCTCCCTCGGGGCCTGGGGGGGGGGGTGACTGACTCAATCAAATGGTCACTCAAATCAAATTTGTCCCATCATATATTTGTAGCTTTGAAATTTTAGGCTACTGTAAATGCATTTTTTGTGTGAGAACTGGCCAAAACTGTGTTTCTGGGGGGAAAAAGAAAAAAGTTTATAGCTTAATTGCC